>CM065379.1:54215817-54423317 GCA_033060915.1 Euryodendron excelsum | reverse complement strand
TGCTGCATTATTTAAGTGTTGCTTTGATGCTTTTGTATGATTCATTTATAATATAACTGTAAGTGTCAAAGTAGAACAGTATAATCAATGGAAAATATTGTAGCTTGACATGTTAGGAATGCAGGAAATCACACAAGAAAGAAAATGAACGCTCTTGAATTATTGTGCACCTTAAAAATCAAGTTCCTGCTTGCAATTGCCTCTGGCAAGAAGGGCTAAAACGGTTCAACGACTCTTCGTATTTGGATTTTGGAACCCATTTTCTTTAATTGCCTGGGATTGTCAAATTTACATCAGAGGGCAAGTATGGTCTCTCCTCTCTTATGATAAGTTATCATTCATGCAAAATCAGTGACAGTGGCCGGGGTCTATTGAGCAAAAAAAGTCTTTGATTATTAGATACATAATTCCTCTAAATCTATATTTTAATTTTGAATTAGTGAGAGTGAAAGGAAAATAAGAAGGAAAAAAAAAAGTGAAAGAAGCTGGATTTTTTGGTTGGATTAGGGAAAAATGAAGTGCATAATTTTGCCATAATTTTGTTTCGTCATAAATAAATTTCTTTTCCTTTATTTTTCTTTTTACATGTGACAAATTTAAAATTTAAAAATTGCACTAGTTGATAAATTCAAGATTCAAAAATTGGATTAGTTGATAAATTCATAATTCAAGAATAACATTAAAAATTATCATTTTATAATTCCATCATTCCATATATGTCGGATTACAAAACTTTAATTTCGTCAGAGCCATACTTACGAAGAATATATGTTCTCTAAACATATTTTTTAAAAATAATAAGCACTAGTAAATAAAATAAATATATAGATAAGTTATTCTATTTATTTTTGATAGAGAGTTATCTTATAAAGTTATCTGCGAGAGGGTCACCATATTTATGTTAAGGTCAAAGTTTAAATTCTACCAAAACAACGATGGAATATGGAGGTTTAGACTCAAACCTGAAACGAGAAAATTTGACATTTTAGTCACAGAAACAACGAGGTGAAATTCGAGTGGTGAAATTCCAGTTCTTACGCTCAAAAACATGGTGGTGAAATTCGAGTTTTTACCGAGAAAACTAGTTCTTTTTCCTCTTTCATTATTACAGTCGGCATGCAGTTTTTCATGTATGTGACACGTACAGCAAATCAGTAAAGTCAATAAAAATCAAACACGTGGACCAATAGGAAATTAGCATCTGCTACGTGACGCTTTTTGTAAATATAAGAGGATGACCTTACTTCGGCTACAAGAACCCGAAAATAAGAGGAAAGGAAAACAAGAGAAAAGAAAAGGGGCTCAGAAATCAGAATGGAGAAAATGATACTGGGAATAGTAAGAAACCAGAACAGGGCAACGATAGAAGATGCTTGGATTGAAGACGTTTTTGAGGCCGACGACGATAACTTGTCTTCATGGGAAATCATCAACCCATCCGAGGACGATAACGATGATGATGAAGAAGACGAAGACTACTCTTACGATGAAGATGGAGATCTCTACGTGTTGGAATCTTCGTCTTCCGACCTCTCCACTCGATCTTCGCCTCATGATATCACCGATCACACCATTGATCTTACCGTTGATGTTCGAGATGTGAAAGACGAATCGACTGATGAACCGGGTGTATATGACGATTACAATGGCGATGATGATGATGATGGTAACGAGGAGGAGGATGATGGTTATGAGTATGATGTGGACGATGAGTTGGTGCCAAAGAGTGTGAGCGATCGATTTGGTAGACAAAGGCTGAAAAAATTGGGGAAGAGGGCTTCTCCCAAGATGAACAAGTCCAAAAGGTTGCCTTACTACTACTACAATCGCCCCGGTTGCGTCCACGGCAAGCAAGGTCTCGGTTTAAGGCACATCATCAACTAGAAAGAAAGTGGTAAAATGGAAGGCAACCATTTTGGAGCAATCCGGTACTGTGAATAAGTCTGATCTGATTTAGGTGTGTATAGCCATTCGATTAGGTTAGATTTGGGTTTTTTTTTTTTTTGTTTTTTTTAAACTCTTCTATTATGCAGTACTAATCTGTCTGAATTGGGATTTGAATATGCTTATAGGAACGTTTGTCTAATGTGTTTACTGTTTTAGATTGACATATTGTGAGAATCAATGGCACAATTTAGGGTAAATTGGGGCATATTAAACTATTGACTAATGAAACTTAGTTCAAGCGCTTTGATTTTTGGTTTGGTAACCCTTGCTTCTTTCAAGTATGTTGAGTTTTGTATAGTGGCATGGGAAATCATTTTTGACTACTTGATATTTTTCTCTTTGTTCCTAAGATAGCATTTTTATTATCTTTGTTCACTCCTTATAATCTTATTTAGATGTTCCTTGTGCTCATCAGGGTATAATGGTTTCATGTTTCTCATTTTTCTTTGAATGTGTATTGCATTATGTTTCAAATGGCTTTTATTTTTTGCTCTCTCCTATTCCAATTGATTCTGTTCCATTTCATGTTGTCAAATGGCAATGAACTATAATGGGTTTGTATCAATTTTGTCCATCTATCTTCCTTATGTGTTTGGACAAAGGGTAATTCCGAATGACTCCTTTCCCTTAGATAAGGGAGAGGAAGGAGGAAGAAGGAGGAAGAGAAGATGAGAGGAGGGAGGAGGAAGAGAAGGTGAGAGGAGGGCGGAGGAAGGAGGAGAGAGCGGGTGGGGCTGGGGGGGGGGGGATGGTGGGGGAAGGGGATATGAGAATGGAAGTTAGGGCATGTGAATGGAGATAAACAATTCACCATTTTCTTCCTTTCTTTTCTTTTTTTTTTTTCATATTATTTCCTTGTTTTAGTTTGTACTGAATCCTGACTTCTAAATTCAGAGATAAACAATTCACCATCTTCTTCCTTCTTTTTCTTTTGTTTGCCATATTATTTCCTTGTTTTAGTTTATGTATACAAAATGCTGTAGTAATGAATTAGCATTCAGGTTGAGGGTCCAACAAGCAGATTGATCTATACTTAATCCTGACTTCTAAATTCTTGTATACTGCTACTACTTTAAGAAGCACTAGTTACAAGGTCAAGAATATAAAGAGCTGTATGGATTTTGCTTCTTTGTGAGAGATTTTTATGAAGTCTTGGTTAGAATAAGTTGATTATTGTAACCACAATGATGTTTTTGACCTTGAGTAACCAAAACAAGCACATGGAGATGAAATGGCCTTGGTTTTGGGATTGTATCGTAGTTTTGAAGCAATTGTTTCGGGTCCAGAATGGATGAGGATATTGAAAAGGTACAGTGCAATGTTGATTAAGGTAGAACGATTGCCTTAGTGGCAGAATAGGCCTGCAAACATACATTGCAAGCATGGCTTGGGATCGGAGCAAAATTGGTGCATGGATTATCAGAAATTGTGGTCCAGACTCCAGAGGTGTATAGGAGTTTGGGGTCCTTTGCAATTTGGCTTGAGTTGATGTCTATCCTATAGGTGGGGAGAAGACTGGACTTCCTAGTTACTTCACATATGAAGTTCGCTTGGTATGGAATTCTTTGTGCAGGTGTCATCTTATAATATTTTTGGTAATCTTTCGAGAACAGGTAGGCTCATATATCCAATTACTTTGTATGTTTTTCACTTTGTATATTTTGTATTCTGGAGAGAGAGAGAGAGAGAGAGAGAGAGAGAGAGAGAGAGAGAGAGAGAGAGAGAAAACTTATTGGATAACTTTGAAGTCTCTAACCACTTTTCAAAAAGGTTTATGGAAATTAGCATGCAGAATTGGACGAGTAAAACCTCAGTTGGTATCTCTGAATCTTGAATATGTTTTGGATCATCTATTATGGCATGCTTGAATACGTGAGGATCTGTGGGCAGGGTATGTAGTTTATCATCATAATTTAGGATACAAAAGTTTGATCTCCTTGGGAGTGTTTCCTTTTCTATATATTTGTAGAACGTTTTTCATATCTACTATGTTACCTCCCTTAAATCACCATGTTTCATGATAACCTCCAGGTAAATAGTTTGCCTTTAGGGACTTCCATAGCTTTTGTTGCATTTTCTTGCTTTAATTGATAATAATTGGAATTCATTGCTTAGCAAAATAGCAATAATAATACCAACGTGGGGTTGGTTCAGCGGTTAAGGTTCGACATCCTGGCCTTTGGACCAGGATTCGAAATTCTGTAGCCTTGTGTTGGGGCTATCTTAGCCTTCTCGTACTTGGAGTGCCCCTCTTGGTGCGAGGTGGGGTTTACCATGCCCTGGCAGGGGTGGCTTCTCTTACTGCACCCTTTTTCAGGACCCCCCAAAAAAAAAAAATATAGTAATAATAATAATTGGGATTGGTAGCTCTTATTGTTGCAAATTTAATATTTGACTTCTAACCTTCTAATCTTATTGCACTAACTGAAAATTGATACCTAAAGGTCTAACCAGATGGATCTGGAAAATAAGTTTGTAAACGAAGAAAAAGGTAACTAGATACATTTTCTGATGAAGAAATCCCTTGTGAAGATTAGCTTTTTCACTATAATGTCTTGATTGCAGTTACTATAGTTATTATCGCTATAAACATCATCACTACAACTAAGCGAGTCACCTTACCATATCCTCGTCTGCATTCATCTCTCAGTATATCATAGTTCAGTGGAAATTTATGTCAGAGAGACTTGTCTGCTTTTCATTTTTATTACTACTATTGAACTTGTGATAAAAATTTGGTTTAGCTTTTTCATGGAGAGATTGTTTTGACTCAGCACCTTTCAGTAGCAAGCGTGGTTATCTGTTTATGTTGATCTCTGATGGTTGTTCTTTGTAAAATCATGGCTGTGGCCATTGCCAGGGCAGCAGTGGCATTTGCCAGATTGACGTACAGCTGCTTGATGCATTACACTGCTGTACCTTGCTCTAGCAAAGGACCACAATTGCCCAGTGCGCCCCTGGTCAAGTGTGTGGTCCAAGGATTTAGTGAGTTACTCTTTATTACCGCTGGAGTCCCTCTCTCTTATAGAGCCCTATCAGACTCGCCATCAGAATGGCATAATATGGATCGACAGGGTCCTAAATTTATGACCCAACATTTAGAACTTCTGGCATGCCTGAGAGGCTTTGTACTTGTGATGAACTTCCACTGATACATTTGGAGCACCTGGTGCATTTAATTTCTAGCTTCCACAATGACAAATCCAGGTGATTTTCACTTATATTGGAAGCTGTTACAGTACGTTCGTGGAATTGCATTGTCATTTCTACAGCACTGTGTTTGAATAGAAAAAGAATTAGTCATTTCTACAGCACTGTGTTTGAATAGAAAAAGAATTAGTTATTTATCACAAAATAATTTTTTGGTTTGGTTGGCCATAAATATGAATATATATATATATATGTGTATTTATATAATTTTTTTCTTTTTTCTCATTTTTTTTTTATTAACCGGTGGTCTGGGTTAGTTTATGTATACATTGTCTAATTTTAGAGTTTGTACAACCCTTTTGTTTTACACAAATTAAGTAATTATCGGATTAAAGATCCTCAAACCATCTCCGAGAGAGTTGATAGTACCTAAGAGGTTTTAAATCTGAGATCTTTGAGAGAGCAGACCTCTATGCTCCAAGTCTTAACAATCAAACTAACCCTTTGGAGTTTATGTCTTTATTTCTTTAGCTTTTTCTTGATAAATTTAGGATTCAAACATTGCATTAGGAATATTCTTGGTAGGGAAGGGACATTTGCAATTTGGTCCTATAGCCAAATGAGAGTTATTTTTTAAATCTAAGTTACTTTTAAACTCAATTACCAAACTTATGTGGTACTGAGTAGTTGTGTTTTTCGGGAAAAAAAAAAAAACTTCAATTAGAAACTGAGACAAAATTTTAGGGTCTATTTGGTAAATGTTTTTGGTTTTTGGCTTTTGTTTTTTTATTCATAAAAAACAACAAACAGTGTTTGGTTTTTTGTTTTTTATTTTTAGTTCGTTACAAAATTTAAAAAAAGAAAATAAAAAAATTAAAATATATGTGTTTTCTATTTTCAAAAAATTGATCTAGTACTTTTATAAATGTCCATCGTTAAATTATAAAAAATACATAATAAAAATAAATACTAACAACATTACACGGATCTAAACTCTAGAAGAACTCAGATAACTTGAGTTTGGTTAAAATAATTTGGGTACAGAAACTAAGTGTAAAAATACCCCTATTGGTGTAATAAACTCTCCATTCAATCTATTCATAGTTTCACATCTTCATGCTAGGCAGTTCGATGAAAGAATCTGACAGATCCGAATGGGTTTCACTGAGTCTGACGTGAATTAGGGTTCGTTTTCCAAAATATGCATATTGACCACCGTGTCTAAATCAATCACATAATAAGATTGCATCATTGAACTTCAAAGGCTTGTGGTCAGAGATTGCGGCTGATTTTCAAACTGACTTCAATTTTGGCCATTAAAAGAAGAAGCAAGGATTTGATCCCACATGCCATTTATGAAAATTGCTATTATTTCAGAAAAATTATTTAAAAAAATTTATTAGATGTGGCATAAAATATTTTGAGAATAGCATTTAGTATAGAATTTCTATTTGAATTTTGTAATTATATAAAATTAATACATTCACGGAAAGGTTAAATTAGGATAAAAAAAGGGTTATTATGGTAATTGATTTTAAGGGTCACGAGGTCATACCTAAAGTTTGACACAATAAACGTATTTGTACTTGCTTATAATTGACCAGAGGACTCTCTCCAAAAATAAATTTACAATTTTTTGGTTGTCATCAATCACGTCTCAAAAGAAAAGATACATTAGATTTAAACACAGAAATATATGAATGATATACAGCCCTTGATCTTCAATAAACTTGAAATTTGAAGAGCATGAAAGGTATATAATTCAGCTGTAAATTTATACATAAGTGCATTTACTTAAAGGAACTGCTCAAAAAATAAGAATTTATAGAGACCATTTAACGTGCTGTCTTCAATCTAAGTCAAAACACGGTTGCAAAAAGAGGGGAGAAAAGAGGAAAAAAATAAAAAGAAAATTTTGAATTTAAAAAAAAATTTCTTTTCATGTTTTTGGGAAGACGGTTTTGATTACTCTTTTGCTCACAAACAAAATTTTTATACAAAATTATATACTCATTTGTGTTCTTTTCATTTCACATCAAAACATTTATTATTTTAACTCATTAATTTTAAAAATACCATTACCTTATTGCTCTGCAAGAATAGAATTTTATCTAAATTATAAAGACCTCTTTACCAACATGTCGCCTACTCAGTTGCATCTACAAGTCATTATATCTGCAGCTAGCCCTTATAGAATTCTCTCTCTGCCATATTTTCCTCTTGCTAAAGTGTTTAGCACTTGAATTCCTTTTGTCCTGTAAGTACTTGGTAATCCTTACGGTTACTACCTTTTGTTTTTACCAATATGTATCTTCGTACTACTACAAGACTCAAACCACTACACTCAATGGCAGTGAATAATCAGTGTGTATATGTCAAGAGATCCAAAGTTGCTGTTTGAGAGAGAGAGAGAAAGAGAGAGAGAGAGAGAGAGAGAGGGGAGATGTCTGAGATAAGTAAACAACAAGGCCATGTTCAATCATTCCCAGCCAACCAACTAGTCCTTTATACAGTGTTTCAATGCTGTAAATTTCTTTACATTTCTCTTGTTTCGAGCAACAAAAAGATTCTTTGCCTTGGTTTTATAGACACGACTTTCTTTCTTTTCTCTTTTCTCTTTTCTCTCAATTTTTCTTTTTCAAATTTATATTTTTGTCTTGGTAAGGCTACTTTTCCAGTGTTATGGTTTTGTTTACTGTGAGTTGGGATGTTCGCAAAATGCTGGAGTTAATCACAGCCACTGCAGTACATGTCCGTACAGACAATGGGACCGTTTCTCTTCAAAAATAATTTCTATTGGTGTAAAGTTGTGTCTGGAAAAAAGAGCTTTAAACCAACTCAGGAACTCCATGAGAAGAAGGAAATTTCCAAGATTGATCAGCTCCACAAACCCAAAGCTCAGAACAGATAGAAGACCTTTTCAAAGATGAACCCATCTCAAACATGTTGTGAATGAGTTGCAGAGAGAGAGAGAGAGAGAGAGAGAGAGAGAGAGAGAGAGAGAGAGAGAGATATTGGGAAAGATGAGACAAGGAGTAGGATCAGGAAGCTCAAGGTGCCAAGACTGTGGAAACCAAGCCAAGAAGGATTGTTCTTACATGAGATGCAGGTCTTGCTGTAAGAGCAGAGGATTTCAGTGCCAAACACACCTCAAGAGCACTTGGGTCCCTGTCTCCACAAGGCATTCAAGGCTTCAACAGTTTCCCACTATTCAACAACAGCAACTCCAAGAAACAAACCCTAAAAGACATAGAGAGAATCCCTCTTCAGGTAACCTTTTTTGAGAGAGAGAGCTAGAGAGAGAGACAGCTGACATATTTTCTAGCACATATCAAAACCATATCATTTGCGTATAACGAAGTAGATATCTAAAGTAAAATCCAAACCCTAAACTGCCCATTTTTTTCTCATTTCAACTTCAGCTTAGTTAATTTGTCTAACTACACTTACCCAAACGAAAATTATTGTTTAGCTCAAATGTGATGATATTTTTTTTAGGGCTGGAAGTGGGAAATTTTCCGGCTGAATTGCATATTCCGGCGACATTTCGATGTGTTCGGGTGAGCTCAGATGATAATGCGGTTGATCAATATGCATATCAGACAGCAGTAACCATTGGAAGCCATGTCTTCAAGGGAATTCTCTATGACCAAGGCCTTGAAAGTCATTTCACTGCTGGGGAAAGTTCATCAAGTTCCTTGGCACTTCAGCAACCTAATCTCATTACTGCTACTACCACTTGTACAGCCTCTCCTTCTTCTTACCCAAATCCATTTAATGCTTTTATCCCTGGTACGCCATACTTCCCATACCCAAAATCTTGAAGAACATTGTTTCCTCCTCTCTCTCTCTCTCTTTCTCTCTCTCTAAACTACTTGTGTAGTACTAAATAATACCATGGAACAAGAAAGGAAGAGAAAGTAGAATGATATTTGTATTAGAAATTCTATTGGCGAATTATTTGATCTTGTCGGTGATTTTAAAATATTTGCAGTTTGTCTTGAGCTTTTACTTATATATTGTTCTTCTGTTGTGTATTCAATTTAATTTTGATTTCTGGTTGTTTATGAACTTCGAAGCTACTTTTCTCCCGATTATCCGTTTCTTTGCCGGCCTGCAGTGGGTTGCAGTCTCTATCTAAATGTATGGGCAGGCTTAGAATTTTCCCTATTATTTTTCTTTGGATATTACTAGTTTCAATTCACCCATGCATCGCCATTCAAATCCAACCTGTTCATATATATATATATATTTCTTATAGACACATATATGTAAAACTATTTTGCAGCCAAGGGAAGAAATATTGCTCACCAATTATTCATGTTTTATTGATTGCAGGTGTAGACTATAATCCTTTTCAGTAAATTTCTATATGTATACTTCTATTTGAAGTCAAAAAACTCACATTGAATTGTCATATTTCATTTCTTTGTTTCTTAGTTGAGATGGAAAATATGATTTTCTTGCATGCCAATCGACATCTTCAACAAGCTATAGATAGAAAGTGCTCAAGCTATTTTGTCTATGACATTTTATTATCCCCATGAACTTTTCGATTGAGCTAGCTTTCTGATTGCAGCATTAAAATTACATCAAAGCTAAGACTATATTGGAGGGAATCACTGTATATATAGTACCATAAAGAAAGAATCTAAGCTTTCTAGATGAATATTTTATAGTTGGGGCAAAAAGATTGATTGGGTGGGCATCTTGTGATTTTGTAGCTGATAGTGACCCAAAGTTGAAAGCAATGCCCAAACCTTATGTTTAATCTTAAATTTTATGCTAAAGGGACATTCACACTAACCAAAGGAAAAGATTGATACTCCTTAATGACCAAACCATGGAATATATCCTTTATACATGAGATAAAAGAAATTTAAGTACCCGAGCTTCTTGTTTCAGAGGGCGAATCTATCAATTCTCTATCAAGTGTTAGGTGCAAGCAACTAGAATCAACAAAACCTAAGAAATTCTGAGAGTGCACTCTCACTCATGCCTAAGCTTTCTACATGACTTTCCTATTTAGTCATTTAAAAACCTCCTTTTGTGGAAGGAACCAGAGCTAGACAGACTTTTTATGGGAAGGGATCCAAGCATTTTGCAGTGGGAAAGGAGATGTGAGATGGGGTAGTCGATCTAGTTTTATAAAATACAGAACTGATAATGTTGTTTCTTTATGTTATAAAGCGATTAAGAAACTTAACGCATACATAATCTGCTTTGGAAAACATCTGAGGGGCCATGCATTAAGAGCTTTCTGGAAAGGAATAATATTCATAAATCTGAAACATGCTTGCAACTCACATTTAATCATAACATTATTTAGTGATGCCTTCGAAGAAATCCAAGAGCATGAATTAAGATCGATTAGTCTTATGCATGACTTGCTTTTGCAAGACATAAGAACTATATATATAGTTATGGTACTGATATACATACATACATATATATATCTATATATATTAGGATGCAGATTTAAAGAAGTTTTTTGTGATGTTGGAGGTGAAGGAAGATTGTGCAAGACATATGGGTTTCTCAATTCTTATGGCCCCATTATGTTAATTTGGCTATGAAATCATTCCTTAATTGCGCAGGATCTGCATATGCCTGGATAGTTTTGCACTTAATCCTAGTATGGGTTGAGGCATTATTTGATTATATAAGGTTTGTACCACCAAATTGAATTCTCAAATGTCTTAGCATGGACAGCTTTCCTTTCCATCACTATGAGGTTTTTGTATAGGTGGATATTGTTGGTGATCCAACGTTCTAAACATTTTTCAAGCATACACAGGTTTCATAACAAGGAAGGCCTTGGGAGAGGGATTCATTCCTTTATTTGCTTGGTGCGTGAGGGATGGGAGTGCTCCAATGGCCTAGAGGTTGGAATTGGTTGCTTCACATATTGAACACAAAGAGAGAGAGAGAGAGAGAGAGAGAGAGAGAGAGTTGATTGATTCGAAACATGGGATGAAGGTGGTTAGAGTTCTTAATATCTTCCATGGCTTGCTTCTCCGTCTCCCGACTCACCCCCCAAAACAAGAAAGAAGGTAGAATATGATCTCAAAGAGATGCAGAATTGCTTCTTCTTCTTTTTTTTTTTTTGAGTAAAGAGGAAGAACTTCTTCATTCAATAAAAGCAAAGTCAGCACAACAAATCAGAAAAAGAAAGCATATCAGAAACCAAAAGATTACAAGTAACTCTCCCAGCTAACAAAAGAGAAAAGTCTACATGGCATGCCTAGCTAGCAAGTTGATGAGCCAAAGAAACAACTAGCATTTCTGTTTACCTTGGTGATAGACAGATCCTGCAAAAAAAAAATAATTAAAGGAAATGCCCACAAGATATCTGAGAGCAATCAGAATAAATGTAAACAATATTAAACCCTGCAGAGTAAACCCATCTGAGAGCCAGAATAATGGCATGGAAATAATTAAAGGCATAACATGAAGCTGCAGCCTCTTTTGAAGCAACAGTACCAGTCATGGAGATGGAAAGAGAGGCAGCAAAACCACCTCCACCCCAACTCTCTTATTTTTTTTTCCAAGCACCATCAGCGACGACTTTCCCAGCACACACCATCCATGGAGTTAGGGAAAAAAGTTTGTCAAAGCAAGATCTAGCAGGATTACTCCTTGAAGGGCCCTGGTTCTTAAATCTATTTTGTATATAGCTTTCCTTTTCTTTTTTGTTTTTTCCGAATTTTGACTATGGCTAATTAGTTATTTTCGTTTTTACAAGTTTTTAGTTCGTAACATTAAGGATAATATACAACATAATGAGAAAATTTAAACTATGTGCAGAGAATAATGTGGCTAAGGTGTAAGTCTGTCACTTTAAAATAAAAAATCTACCAATATATCTTTTAATTACACAAATCGTTAATACTATATTATTCTGATGCAAAATTCCGTACCAAAATTATGAAAGAATATACATCAAATTGAGTTCTCATAATCTCATTAGTGCCAGCTGGGCCTGGGGGTAGAGTATTCAGTTGTTTGGGCTTTCATTGGATCCACTGATTTGGGCCTGAATAAGTTTTGTTCAGTGTTTTCTTCAGGACCCATTTGGACTTACTGGGCTCGCCTGTGGAATTGAATTTTGCCCCATCAAGGCTCAAGCGCACGTACGCACGCACCGGCCCAGGCAATTCTGGCGGGAAGGCACACCCGTTTCCCGCCAAATCTACCCTGCATCACTCTTGCGTTGACGCCCAAACCCTTCAACCAACACTTCGTTTTCCCGCCAAATCTCTCTCTCTCTCTCTCTCTCTCTGGAGCCATGGCATCCGATTCTTCTCCGGCCAATATCCATGGCGGTAAGTATCTCTCTCTGCGCGTAGGTGTGTTTATTTATATATATATATATTCGTCCTGATAATACTTAAATTTACATATTTATTGCATGTATCTGTCCCATTTGATTTCAATTAGATCTCAACGTTTGTGATTTTTCGGATCACAGGACCTTCCTCTCCCGATGACTCGATCTCGAGTCCAATCGGCAACACATTCTCCTCCCCCGGCGACGCCACCCGTCGGAAGCGAGGCCGTCGATCCTCCGCCTCATACGCCACACCAACCCCGCCCCAACACTCCCGATTTGCCGGCCCCGAGGCAACCCCAACGCCGTCCAGCTCGCACCGAAGACGTGGCGGAAGAAGAGGTTCAACGTCCACTCCTGTCGCCGCCACCCCTTCATCCACCGACGACGCCCCGCCTTCGTCCGAGGGCGGAGAAGGGGATGATGCTGATGAAGCCCCACCAATGTTCGTCTGGGGCACCAACATTAGCGTTCAGGATGTCAATGCTGCGATTTTACGGTTTCTGAGGCATTTTCGTGAACACCCATCACATACTGAGGGAAAGTACATGAGGGCCATTCACCATGTGATTGAAGTTGAGGGAGAGTCGCTCCATGTTGATGCACACGATGTGTTTGATTACGATACTGATTTGTATACGAAGATGGTGAGGTACCCACTCGAAGTTCTTGCAATTTTTGATATTGTGCTGATGGATATGGTTAGTCGAATCAATCCATTGTTTGAAAAGCACATTCAAGCTCGGATTTTCAATCTCAAGACTTCAACATCCATGAGAAATCTCAATCCATCTGGTTAGTTCTTATTGCTTGTGTAGGTCTTTTTTGTTTCTCTTCAATTTATAATTTTAGGAGTTCATTCTATGTGATATACTGGAATTCTTTGGTTAGATATTGAGAAGATGGTAGCATTGAAAGGAATGATTATTCGGTGTAGTTCGATTATACCCGAAATTAGAGAAGCAATATTTAGATGCCTTGTATGTGGATACTACTCTGACCCCATTGTTGTTGATCGAGGTAATTCCCAGGACATTTTGATTATGCATTAATCTGTTCGTGTTGGATGTTGTAGATAAATATCTTTATGATTTGTTAACAATTGAGTCTTCCCAGGGCGAATTAATGAGCCTACAGTGTGTGGGAAGCAAGAATGTCTTGCCAAGAACTCCATGACACTCGTGCACAACCGATGCAGGTAATAATCTCATTTGCAACTTATGCTGGAAATATAGAGATTGCAAGGTTATGAAATCCAAATTTGGTTATGACTCTTTTAATCAAACAACCACCCTCCAGATTCCCATTAGTCATCACTTCAGCCTCTAGAAGGTTTATCATCACCATGTAACTTAACTATTTGACCCGAATAAAAAATTTTCTGCTTTCTTTTTTCTGCTCATTGGTTTCCATTTAACTTCCCTGTTTTGGGCAATTCAACTGCACTACACCTACAACATCTGAGTTAATTTCAAAGATCACTTGAGCCTGAACAATTATAATTATTACTAGAGAGTGTTAGTCTCTTGATTCCAAGGACTTTAAACTGAACCCAATTTTCAGAAAACAATACGAATGAATGTATCATTGAGACATTGTCAAGGACTACTTTCCTGGTGTTTGATCGATCATGGACTTCTCTTGTTCCCCTAATTTGTCAAAACTATTAACACTTCCTTTCGAAGCCACCTCTCTCTATATCTTGGTGCTCAAACCACCCTTATGGCTTTTCTGGTTTGCTAGATCTTCCCTTAAGTCATGTAAATCCTCATACAGACATTTGGGGTTTTCCAATAGATGCCTATGAAAACTATAACTCTTAGTGTTAATCATTAAACAGCCAATTTGGTTGACTGATATGTCAATTCCTGTTGAGTCTTCGATTGTCTGCTTCTGGCATGGCAAAAGTTCCCGTCAAATTCAAATTTAAAATGCTCTTATTCATCAATGGTTTAGTGTTTTAAACCCCTAAAGCTTTCCTTGACGTTTATTGTTTTGGGCTTTGGACTCCTGTACACTTCCATATTATTTCATGGTTAAATTTATTTTAATCACTCTCTGGAGTTTGTTTCTGTGAGTTAAGGTCTTGAGAGTTGTGACCATTTTTGAAGTTTCATGTAAGGCTGATAGTGAAGAAAACAATCCAAACCAAATTGGGGTAGAGAAATGAGGTTATGACACCAATAATTTGCGTTCCAAAAGCAACAAAATTCAATATAAAATGCTTCAAATACAAGGACTGTTAACATAGAGTACACCCATCGACTCAAAGTGAAATTGTTTAAACTAATTCAACTCCTTTGATAAGTTCATTTCTTTTGTTGCAATTTTAGTAGTTAGTTGAGAATGTGTCCCAAATGATCGTTTCATAGATAACAATTTGGTTTAAATCTAGTTTGGGATAATTATGAATTGTTATTAATTGGTCCTCCTCCAAAAACAGATTTGCTGATAAACAGATTGTGAGACTACAAGAGACACCAGATGAGATCCCCGACGGAGGGACACCACACACAGTGAGCTTGTTGATGCATGACAAGCTGGTTGATGCTGGGAAGCCAGGTGACAGAGTCGAGGTAAGGTCATACATGGCCCTTGCTGTGACATGGGCAAGAGATTGTACTTTATTTTTCCTTTGATGTTTTTTCTTTTTCCTATTTTATTTACTGGAATAATTTGTACCCTACTTCATTAGGTCACAGGGATTTATAGGGCCATGAGTGTCAGAGTCGGGCCAACACAGAGAACTGTGAAATCTTTATTTAAGGCATGTTTTGTCTTCCTCGGTCTCTTTGAAGTTATGTAATGATTTTATGGTCTGAAATTAATCATTATTTCTTTCGATTGCAGACTTACATAGACTGTCTTCATTTAAGAAAGGCCGACAAGTCAAAAATGCAGACGTATGAGCCTATGGAAACTGAAAATGGCTCAAGTAGAAATGAAGAAGACAACCCTGCTGACTATGAAGACAAGGTACTTCACTATCTTTTTCTCTGCAAAAACTATTTCCTTATATTTTCTACTTCATTCACTTATTTATTTGGCATTGCAGGTGGAGAAACTGAGAGAGCTATCAAGGCAGCCTGATATCTATGAAAAGCTCACTAGGTCTTTGGCACCAAACATATGGGAGCTCGAGGATGTAAAAAAAGGCCTTCTATGCCAGGTATTCTAATTGATTGATCCTTGGTTCAAATTTCCACCCCTCATGTGCTGATATTCAATTTATATGGCCTCAATGTAGCTTTTTGGTGGGAATGCACTGACGTTGACATCTGGGGCTAGCTTCCGTGGTGACATCAACATTCTTCTTGTTGGTGATCCTGGAACCAGCAAATCTCAGCTGCTCCAATACATACACAAGCTATCTCCTCGTGGCATTTACACCAGTGGAAAAGGAAGCTCTGCTGTTGGGTTGACTGCTTATGTTGCTAAAGATCCTGAGACTGGAGAGACTGTATGATGCAATTGCTAAATGATCTTTTTATTTTCTTCTGCTTCATTATCTCATTGAAAATATGAGAAGCTTAATCTGTATTTGTGGAATACTTTTAGGTTTTGGAGAGTGGAGCCCTGGTTCTGAGTGATAGAGGTATCTGCTGTATTGACGAGTTTGACAAAATGTCCGACAATGCAAGGAGCATGTTACATGAGGTCAATTATTTTTTCCTTTTTTTTTGTCCAAAATTCTTGTGAAATGGGGTTTATTATTGCATTCTACTTAAAGGAGGCCCCAAATAGCATAGATCATACCAAAGTTTGCATATAAGGTGAAAAGTTCCATTGAAATGCATTTATGCGCCACTAAATCACTGCCTTAAATTAACTCTTCCTTCAGCATCTCAATTGCTAGTCTAATAATACATTGACTTTTTCAGGTGATGGAACAACAGACTGTTTCAATAGCAAAAGCAGGGATAATTGCATCACTTAATGCTAGAACATCAGTATTGGCTTGTGCAAATCCAAGTGGTTCGCGATACAATCCCCGCTTGTCAGTAATTGACAATATACACCTTCCTCCTACCTTGTTGTCCAGGTAATGAAGATACTATTCTTATACTACAACATTAGCATGATTAAAATTTGCAAGGTGTATGATGTTGGGACTGAAATTTTAGTTATCCACAACAAAAAGTGTGCAAATGTTATGCCTTAGATAACCTAAATGCTACATAGACGGGAGCACTCTTACAACGGTCCATCCTAAAAACTTACTCAGATGCAACACACAATAATATAGTCTGGCATAACTATCTTCTATTTGGAACAACAGAAGTTTCCCTTCTTTAGTTATAACATATTTTTGATCGTTGTCAATAGTGGGCGCTTTGATAAATTTTTAGATTAAGATGTTATAATGCTAGAAAACCAATGGCTGTAGCCCACTGTTATGACTGGATGCAACAAAATGTCAAAGATTCACACTAGGAATACTCTCCGACTAACCAATGCTTTTGCAGGTTTGATTTGATTTACTTGCTTCTTGACAAGGCTGATGAGCAGACAGACAGGCGCCTTGCAAAGCATATTGTTGCATTACACTTTGATAATCCTGAGGTCTGCAAAAATTTTGCAATCTTCCCTCCACACTGACCAAATTCTCGATCTCCCTCGTTTAATCCTAAAATTTTCATGTCTATACTTGCAGAGTTCACAGGAGGATGTCTTAGACCTTCCGACATTAACTGCATATGTGAGCTATGCCAGAAAGTGTATAAATCCACAGTTATCTGATGAAGCTGCAGAAGAGTTGACACGAGGTTATGTGGAGATGAGAAGAAGAGGAAACTTCCCGGGCAGTAGCAAAAAGGTATAAAGATCCTATGTGATTTCCTGTTCATACTCTCTCTCATAATAACAATATCATTCAAATGTTTGGAGGAAACCAGAATGTGATCCAGTTTTTCCTTGCACTTCACATCACCAATGTTCAGCATCATGAAATGCTCATCTCCCAAAACAAGTACATTCTTTGAGCTTTTCCGTGATCATGTACGGAATGCTAGTTAGTTTTGACCATTGCTTTTTTATCTTAACCTTTTCATGATGATTTTCTCAAATATTGTTCCATGAAGCCCTTAGATCCTGAACTGCCGTTGGCTTTATGCTTCTCACTTGCCCCGATTTTTATCAACAGGTGATAACAGCAACACCTCGGCAAATTGAGAGCCTGATACGCCTCAGTGAAGCCCTGGCTCGGATTCGCTTCTCAGAATTGGTTGGTCAAACTTGTCCTGCTGTCCTAGCAATATAGAATGGTTTTTCATGAGTGGACTTGTTAGATCACTGTTCTTTTACATGCAGGTGGAGAAGAGAGATGTGATGGAGGCTTTTCGTCTTCTGGAAGTTGCATTGCAACAGTCTGCAACAGATCACTCCACTGGTAAATGCTCAACTTCTCCATTCCTGTTTTTGTTCTTCAGTTTTAGGTTTAGCACTTCATTTGCCATCCAAGTTGGTTTTGGCTAATACGATCTAAGTACAACATAAATTGTTTCTTGTACACTAAGTGGCAGATCTCCTACATGTTTCCTAAAGGATCACAGGTGACAGGACAGGACATTATGATTTATTGGAAATTTCTGTTGGTCAGCTGTCATTTTGTGGGAGAAAATTTTATTTTAGCTTTATTACTTATTTCAAGCATACGTGGTATCAGTTAAAAGTTTTGACAGGAACTTCTATTATATAATGCCATGTCCTGCATTGGTTTGGAATAAAATTTTCTTTAGAAGCTGGGTGGAAAATGTTCTCTTCACTTTTGTCCAGCAAGATAATGGAGTCTTTGGTTCCCAATTGAAGGATGTTTACTTTTATGCTCCTTATGTGATTTTTATCTTTTGTTGTTTTTTATTCTTTTATTGGTATATAGCTGCCAAACTTGTGCTTCATGTCTTATTTGTTAATTTCCTCAAGAAGTTATACCAAATATATTTCAGTCATATACTACTAGTCTCGTTTAGCAGTCCCTCCTCCCTCAGTCTGTAGCGGCGCTTAACATGTTTTTTCCAACTATGTACTACTAGAACAAATAGGATCCTTATGTTGAGGTTTTCTTGACTAGGAACAATTGATATGGATCTCATTACAACTGGGGTCTCTGCAAGTGAAAGGATGAGAAGGGAAAATCTGTTATCAGCAGCTCGAAACATAATTATGGAGAAGATGCAGATTGGAGGACCCTCTACTCGATTGTTGGAGGTGCATAAGTTCACTGAATTTGAGATCCTCTTTTATTCATTTAATATACATCGCCGCCTAAAACCTTGCTTCTGCTGGCATTATGCTGCAGGTACTGGAAGAGTTGAAGAAGCAAAGTTCTGGTGCTGAAATCCACCTTAGTGATGTAAGTACTTTCCCTCCTTCCCTCTCTGTCTCTCTCTCTCTTCATGTCAGTGTTTATGCTCGCTGTCTCCATATGATCATACTGATGGGTTTCAGTTTGTATGTTTTATCAGCTACGAAATGCACTTGCTACCCTTGCGAGTGAGGGATTTGTTGTTGTTCACGGAGAAAGTGTAAAAAGAATATGATGAAGACAGCAGATGATCGGAGTGGGGGCAGATCAACGTTATTGATTTTATTGCCAAGTTGACCACTTACGTTAAACCAGTTATGAGAGCAGCAAAAGAAGATATTGCTGCTATGCACGTGTTTTATTATGCAGAATGAGATGAAAGTCCCCCCTTAGGGACCAAAGAAAGATATTATCAGGCCTTGGAATTGCATGCTGCTTGTAAATGACTCTTTGCAATGATTTGTTGAGTAGTTGAATTTAGTTCATGTACTGGTTATTCCTTTTGATAGTTGAGATGGCAGTTCTCTAAAGCTCCACATCTGCCTGAAAACTTTAAATATCTATGTCATGTTGAGATGCAATCAACTTGTCACACACTATTTGCCATTGCCCCTTTGAAGATATCCAGCTTTGGGAAGAACTTCCATTGTGTTTGTATTTGGAGGCCAATCTCTTTACAAGCATACTGACATATATATATATATATATATATATTTCTATCAGCAAGACAATAAAGGGACGTGCTCTGTCCAACAAGGGTGCTTGAATCACTTTAGCAGAAAGGATAACTTGATACCTAACAAACAAGCCATGAGACAGGCTACCCAGATCATCTAGGTTTCAGGAGCCAAAGCTAAAATTTGAAGAAAGAAACAATCCCATCACAATTGAACTTAATGACATTTTGTGGATAAGCGGCTCCCTTTGGGGTGGAATTGAAATCTTTAAGTAATTAATGCCCCTACCTGAGTTTCAAGTAGCTTGAAGAAAGTCTGAAGTTGTAGCTTAGTTCTAGCAATGGTGAACTTGGGGTGAAGGAAATTAGCACTGAAAATAAATTCATTTCTAGTTTTCATATTAACCAAACTGAGCTATAAAACCTAGTTTTAGAGTACTCCATACCATTGCTCTAAAATACCATAACAGCTTCAAATCATTTTGAGCAAAGGATGAGGAAGAATAATTTGCATTCATAAATGCAATGTTTCCAAATCACACTCCTCTAGTCCATTGACATTTAAATAAACACGCGTTTAAGGGATTTTATTTATTTTCTACAAATCAAGCAGAGGGAAATTGCAACAGGTTCTATTTAGTGATAATGGGACTTTATTTTATTTTATTTGTTTTGCTAAGAGTGGTAAAGAGAATTCAACTTCAATCTTGTTATCATGAGCAATCTGTTTTTTGGTATTCTGATAAGAACCCATGTTACCAGAGCTACTTGGCACAAATAGGTTATCCCAATTGTTCTAGTGAATATTTTTCCTGTTAGTCAGTTTAAGGAACTTGAAGTATATCATTGAAAATGAAAATAGTATGGGCAACTAGTTTGATAAGAATTAAAGTAAGCCAATATTGGATATGCCTACATTTTGGCTCAATTTAACTCCTTGGTAGATTTGAATTTAAAGAATGGATAAATATTTAGGAAGCAAAGGTCAAGTGCAAAACATCCATTTAAAGTTTAAACTAAATTTCAGGGACTATTTTGTAATATTTTAGTACGGCAGGGGTGTGGAGGAAAGAGAAAAAGGATTTGGGGTGGGGTTGGAGGATAAAGTAGATGATAGGGTGTAGAACAGAAGAATAGAAAAACATCAGGGAATAAGTGCAAATTAAACAAAGTTGGAGGTTAAAAATGCAAGTATTTAATCTCAATATAAAATCTTGATTGATGCGTAGGATTGTGGCGGTAAGGAAGTCATCTGAGTAATTGTCCCGACAGTGATAGGGATCAGGGCGGGGACGATTGTCGAAGGGTCAGGAAGATGGCAGAACGCGGTGGTCGAGGAGGGTGTTGCCCGCCTATGGATCTGTTCCGGTCGGAGCCGATGCGTCTGGTTCAACTCATCATCCCCATCGAGTCCGCCCACCAGACCATCGCTTACCTCGGCGACCTCGGCCTCATCCAGTTCAAAGACGTCCGTGATCTCTCTCTCTCTGTATATATATGTGCATATATCAATTCTTCGTTCTGATAGTGCTTTTGAACTAGGCATCCCAGGTTTGATCGACTGAAACCCTATGTTAGGAATTGTTTGACAGAGATCGCAATTTCAAGTTATGTATAGCAGTTAGGGTTTTGCTCCAATTTTTTTTTTTTTTTTTGTATTTGAATTGTAGTTTGCACGATCGATGGTCAATTCATCAGCTGGTGAGGTCTGATTTCGGAACAGTAGCCAAAGCTAATTTCAAATTGTTCTCAAGCTTTTGGTGATTGACTTTCTAAGAGCTTGACCTGAATTAAGCTGTACTAACTGAACTAGTCAGGCCACTTGCACAGGCTAAATAGTTCTTAACAGTTGAGGCATTATTGTGATAGATGATATCGTTTGTCAAAAATCATTACGTTCAATTGAAAAGCTAAACCAACTGACTGAAATAACTTGATCATATGTTTGGTTTGATTGCTTACAAGTCAATAATGTGTAAGATAATGTCATTGTATAAGATTCATAGGAACAATGAAAAGAAATAAATGGAGAGAAGAAAAACATTGGTATCTTTGTTTGTGTGTGCTATCACCCATGTATTGAGACTTCTGCAATTCTTGAGGATTTTTTTTTTTTTTTTGGGGGGGGGAGTCAATTGCTTTCCCTTGAATATTTCTAAGATATATTTTTCTTTTTTAACTTTTGATCTGATGTTCTTTTTATTTTTTATGTTTTTTTTCTGCTTCAGCTGAATGCAGAAAAGAGTCCGTTCCAGCGAACCTATGCTACTCAGGTGCATTTTGCTTCTCCCTTTGAAGTTTTTAATTAGCAACCCTAAATTTGTTTGCATCATTGTGGATTTGCAACAAAAAATACTTATTGTTGTCTGCAGGTAAAAATCGGACTGCTTCTTTGATATCCGAATAAGAACTGATTGCTTATGATACATCATGTTGCAATACTTTGGAGAAACTTTATATATAAACCCCCATACACAAATTTTCCCTACTATTACAATCTCTTATTTCATACGTAATGCAACTTTGATGCTCCTCCTTGGAAGAAAGGGTCATCATAAAGATAATAGGAGGGCTAAGTTAACATTTTTCATTGGGGAATCTGTAACTGAGTATATATGAACTGTTCCATTCCTTGGTCTTCTGTGGTGGGGTGTTGGATAATTGAGATGTCTGGTGGTCCATTTTGGGTCAATTGACAAGTAAACACTACAGTCTGAATTATGGTTGCTAACATGCATTGATGCTTGGTAATTTCTAAACAATAGCCATTTTCCTCCAAGAGATTGTTTACGCAGGTGTCACCAGCTTTTTATTTTCACAAAAGAAAATTAAAAAATTTATAAGTTGTCCTTAAACATCGGGACTTATAACTTATTCTACCTTCACTGCAACCACTGGTTATTTCTTCTACGTTATTGGCGGTACTGTGTGGACCATGTTGCAACCCATACAAAATCTACCCTAGCTTAAATTTGAGTATCCTGTTTTTTATCAGAAAGGCTTTTAAGCACTTAGCAGAATCTGATTTTTCTGACATTTAAAAAGGTTTTGTCAAAGAAAATAGTTAATCATGGATTGGTATAGTTTCATACAAAATAGGCCTAAATTCTGTTATGGTTGGTTTTGGCATTGTTGTGATCAAAACTGCTTATAAATTGCTTTCATGTTTGTTTTTTTTTATTTATTATTTATTATTTACGACAATGATACCTCTGAATTGGTTAGGTTGAGTTTTGGTCTAGGGTTGCAAGTCATACTTGCCCTTACTCAAGGGAGGCGGGTGGGCTGGGGGGGCGGGGGGAAGGAAAGAATATGCTAGCATTTGGTTTTCCGTCACCATCTCTATGCTCTCCTTGTGGAACTCATCCACTATCTTCTACCTTAGTCAATGAACCCTTCCATGGATCCACGCTTCCACGAATAGCAACTTTGTTACCACCAGTACCACTTACAATATCATCAATTCGTCATCACCACCACCACCACCGCCAGCAGTCTATGTTTCATGTGGCTTTTTTGTTGTAAATTATAGTTATAGTTAGTTGTGATTAGCTACAAAATTATTAGCTTTAATTTAAATACATATATTCTTTAACTTATCAAGAAAAATAGTTATGAAGTTATTTCACCAAAATGTAAAATTGAACAAATGAAATTAAATAGGAAACGGAAAGGTTAATATCAAAATTAATTATGAATTGATGAAAAGGTAGCTACACAGTGAATATTTAAAGATTATAAGCTTGCCCAAGCAAGCAAGGCATTTTAAAATATACTCAACTAGAATTCAAACAATATGAGGTCAGGTGATCATATCGATTCTTGTCATGGGTAACTTTTGCATGCCCATGGCCAGAACATTTATTGTAGACATCGGGGAGAGAGCGAGAGAGGTGTTATTTTTCTTGACTTAGGGCCTCATTTCTTTTGATATATTCTTCAGATGTGAATTATTATAGCTATATTTTAGTTCTTATTTATGTTTTTAGAGAGTATTGAGCATTTTATATCATATATGTTATGTAAGAGATGTGGGATGTGGCTTTGTATTTGATTAATCTTGGAGATGTACGGAAAAACGTAGCACACCTGCACTCCCATATCCATGCACCTTCCACTATGATATTGGACCAACACTTTTGCTGTATTACATTTGTTAACAATCAACTCCTCTAAAAGCTTAAGTTGTTGGATGGAATGGAATTTGAATTTTATATTATTAACGCACCGCTTTAGGCATAGCTGGACTCTTCTCTATGAGAGGGCCAAACACGTGCATGTATTATATTTATTGGGTAGCAGGTGAGATTATGAGCATAGGACTTCTGCCTGCCTTGATATTGTTTTGACAACAGATTCTTTTGAAGTTTAAGCTATTAGAGGGGATGTAACTTCGGTGGTTTATATTGTCACAAACATCTTCACAGCTTAAACCATTATAGCAAGGGCCATTGTTCATGCCATCACTATCAATGCCTCACCCCACCTTTTATTTTGCACCCTGTATCATTCTTGTGGCGTTAGCATTTCTAATACCAACCCCACCTCCACTGCTACAGCTACTAGCCACTACCAGCAAAGCTTCTGTTGTCACTTCTTGCAATTTCTCTCTACTACCAGAACTGCTACAGTGAGTGGTATTGGAACCACCACTGGTGCCATTGGTGACCATTTATTCTTTTGCCTGATGTTTGGGAGGTTAGAAATGGACTTGCAAACCGGTATGTTTGTACTGATTTAGTTTTGATGGTGAGCATAGGCACTAAAAATCCACACTGAGCCTAACTTAACAATTCTTGGTTGCTTGTAGTTCTTATGAGGAGCTAATTTTACTATGTTTGGATTGCTTCACAAAAATAAATTAATGGCTTATATAGAGCACTATTTTGCTTGAAATTTAAAAAAAAATTTTTTTCTAGGTCAGTGGATGCTGATGTCCCCCCCCCCCCCCCCCCCCCCCCCCCCCCCCCCCCCCCCTCTTCAAGGGAATGACATCGTTATCTTTTTTCTTACAATGATGGAAATACCCTCATATTTGGGTTTTTCTGAAAATTAGGAAGGACTGATTTTAGGAATTTTTTCTGCTCATTTGTATTCATTTAATGTTACGGTGTAAACTATCACATTTTGAACGCGTTGCTGTCCTATTACTCAACTTTGTTATTCTTCGTCTTCAATTATCTTGCATAGCAGAGATTTGTGACTATGAACAGTAAAAAAATGAGCCATAAGTCTTTGCATTGTTTCTTTATGAGCCGATGCTTCAATCTGAAGTCCTTTGCAATTCCAGACCACATATTGTTTTGAATTGAGATCCGGGTTTTAATCACAGTCATAGACCTAGTAGCTGCGTTCTTTAGGTGATGTTTCTATGTTTCTAGTGCTGAGATTGGGGCTACATTTTCCTGCAATGTATCTTGTCGTTTTTTGGGGGATGATCGGGAGAGACATCGATTCCACTGCATTTTCTTTTGGTTTAATCCAAAAACTCTGAGGAGGAGTATGAACATCGTTAAGTCTGATTTAGCCTATGAAGATGCTGGATTGTCATTGGTTTGCTAAATGCACAAAAAGACTCTTTTCCTGGATTTCATCTTGTTTTACTTGGAAAAAGATGGAATGGAAAACGTACCCCAATGGAGTTGCTATAGATGTGAGTTTCATTTGGGACAATGCTAACTTCACCGGTTCACCCTGTACCTCTAGCCAGGCCAGGGCATTTAGCATTCCCCTCGGGTTTATACTTCAACCATCAAGATGATTCATACATATGCAATATGCATATACGCCTTTTCATTTCTTTGCTTATATCTCCATTATCAGCTTATGACGGTGGTAGTTTTGCTGGAAGCTTTTTCACTTTTGCTTGTGAACTGAACACACAAGGTAGATTACAGAGTATCTTGTTGCCTCAATATGTCGAATCTTTGTTTTTGAATTTTGTAATTAACTGTAATCCATACTCCTAATATGAAGTTTATTATCTCTTTAAAGATTAAAAGGTGTGCAGAGATGGTGCGAAAGTTGCGATTTTTCAGGAATGAGATGTTGAAGGCAGGTTTGTCACCTTCAACCGGGTCTATGGCACATGCTGATATAAATATAGATGACTTGGAGGTAAATGCAAATGTTCATTACTACTATTGTTTGTCATTTGTTATGTATGGACTGTAGACTGTCTTATGTGTGTATGCTAGGTAAAACTTGGAGAACTTGAAGCTGAGCTGATTGAAATAAACGCAAACGCAGAAAAGTTGCAGCGTTCATACTATGAACTTGTAGAATATAGACTTGTTCTGCAGAAGGTATGGCTTCTTTTGATGCTGTAGGTTATAGATTATTATACCAGCCCCACTGCAATTCGTTAGATATATCACGAGAAAGTCACATCCTGTGATATGAATCTACCATATTATGTTTGTTGTTTCTTTCCCCCTAATAAGTAGCAATTTTTTATTTTTTTTTGTTGAGAGGTAGGTAGTAAATTCAAGATGTTATTGGTGTTCTCTACAATTCGAAGAAGAGCGGATGAGACGAACAAATAGCAATCGTTTCTGAAACAATAACACCAATTGGTAGATATATTTGGGGTTTGATTTATTGACTGACTGATAAGTTGTCAGCCTGTCGGGTTACTTATTCTAGTCATAAAGAGGCCCACTCAAGCGCCAAAGGTCGACATATTATACTTATATGTTGGTACCACCATCATCTGTTCTCCTTGCTATAAAATTAGCCATGCATGATATAAGCTTATGAGTGTTAATCAAGCTTTCTTTGGCTTACTACTAAAGTAATAAGTTCTTGGGAATTAAAGAACCAAGCGCATTTCTTTTGATGTGATTGAAGGATTTTTGGCATTGTGGTATTTTTGTTGCTTATGTAACCGTGGCCAATCTGTTCTCACAATCTTTTTTTTTTTGATAAGTAATGGAAGTTCTCATTAAAAAGTATCAAGGGGATGCATCCCTATACAAAAGGAACTAAAACAAAACAAGAGGCAGCTATACACTCCCTACACCTCAATATGTTGAACAAAATCCAAAAATTGACCTAGGTTGGATTTGACCCTTCCTGAAAGCCAACGATACAACTAATACAGATTTTACGCATGTTTCCCATTATGTGTGTTCTTCTGATGCCGAATATCGTTCTGGCTCTTGTACTTTCGGTCAAGCTGTAACACGTAGCATCATTCATACAAAATGAAATGCTATTGTTTTTCTTCAGGCTGGTGAATTTGTCTATTCAACCCAACGCAGTGCTACAGCTCAGCAGAGCGAATTTGGATCACAGCAGACTGATGAAGAGTCCTTAGACACTCCTCTGCTAATGGAGCAAGTAAGAACTTGAGCTGATATTTTGTGTTTATTGTTTTAAAGTGAAAATTTCTGGTTTCCTTAGAGAATAAATCTTCATGTTGGTTCGTTTGGTGTAGGAAATGACGGCTGATTCATCCAAGCAAGTTAAGTTGGGGTTTCTCACTGGCCTTGTTCCCAGGGAAAAATCCATGGCATTTGAACGGATTATATTTCGTGCTACCAGGGGTAATGTGTTCCTGAAGCAAGTTGTCCTTGAGGACCCTGTCATTGATCCTGTGTCAGGAGAGAAGGTTAGCACTAACTTTTTTCGTTCTATCATTTAATTCTTGAGAAAATGTATGGGCCATGCTTCTTATAATTTATTGTTGTTATTTTACATAAGGATTTTGATTGAGTTCTCCTGATTGATGTGTTTATGAGTTACCTTTTCTTATGTTCTATTCTTAGTGTATTTGTTTTATTATCTGGTCTTTAGCCAATTCTTTGCTTTGTAAGTATTGAAGAGACTAGTAAATAATAGGAGCTTGTCTTACGGGTGGAATAGGTGACGGCAAATGCTAGTGCCACCTACTTTTCGTTGCAAATTTAGTTTTATACCATATTATGTGTAGTGGTGATACAGTTTTCAGTTGGTATATCTTCCTCATCATTACATATAGTTGGTTCTCGGGGAGGATTCAACCTGACCTTGGCCAATTTTTAGACTATGTTGAGAACATGGAAGTATAAGGAGTGTATGGGCTAGCTGCTGTCTTTTGGTTGGTTACACTCATCTTTTTGTACACGTTTCATCCCCTTGATCCTCTCCTTACATCGATGCATCTGGTTTCAAACTAGATTTTGTGTTCTTTGTATGATCCTATTTATGTTTGTTGGTATATTCATTCGCTGGATACTTAGTTGACATCGTATTTGACTTGTGTTTTGCAAAGAGGATTATCTCAATTTGGGGGAGGCCAAGGCCTTAACAAAACCAGATACTACTCCTGGACTTGGGTCTCCCCTGAATCCAATCATCTGCCTCCTTTGGTGTCTTTTTCTCTCTCCCCTTATTTCTATTGGTCCACAACATTTCAGGTAATAATTACAAAAACATGTTAGAAAGAAAGTTTCCTTGGTAATGGATCTTCATATTCATCACAAGTGAAGATGTGGACTAATGATATCGAGGGGACAGAGGAGGAGGAACACTAAGGAGGCAAAGGATCTGAATTTGTCTCCCCCTATGTCTCCAAAATTTAATTTGTGGACCACAAGTTGTATAAAATATAAAAAGGAAGTGATTTGACTTGCACCTTTATTAGATGATATACTAAAGGCCCATTCTGTGCACCATTAACGGGTCTGTTTGGGTGTGTGTGCCTTTATCTGTGTCTTGAGGGCCAACTACAACAAAGTTGCTCATCTGGAAAATGTTTTCTCTCTCCATTTTTTACTAAATTACAAGGACTGCCCTTGTTACTTAACAGTTTCTCAGATAAGTAGCATTATCCTTGTTACTTTATTTGACTTCTTTGTGACTTCTCCACCCATATTAAATTATCATCTTATTGTTGTACGTTTATTTCGAGTAGTTATGATAACTATTCATAAGTGTAAGCTTCTATTTGAGTAAAGTAGTTGTTTTGTTTTTGTTGTGTGGTGGTGGTGGTTTGTATGCTTGGACTGGTGCTTCAGATCTGATTTGTAAATTTCAATGTGCAGGTTGACAAAAATGTATTTGTGGTATTCTATTCTGGAGAGAGAGCAAAGAACAAAGTTATCAAAATATGTGAAGCATTTGGTGCAAATCGTTACTCTTTTACTGAGGACCTGGGCAAACAAGTTCAGATGCTCACTGAGGTATGCATTAGGTTTTCCTTTGATCCTTTGTTGTCTGTGCTATGAGAAGATCCCTGTCCTTTTGATTTCTCTTCCTTTCCTTTTCTTGTATTTGAAGGCCTTGTTCCATGCTGCAGTTCTATTCTTGTTGTTCTTTTTGTTGTCATTGGTTCTTGGTCTGGACACTTTGTGCCATATGTATTAAGAGAATGTTGCTTTTTCCATTTCTATGAAGTATTTCAGTGCATACAGCCATGTTAAGCGTGATATGTAAAATGGTTTGCTCTCTGTTTGTGTATTGTTAGCTAGTTCTGATCTGTAAGATGCATTTCATTTTTGATTGATGGTACCTCATCCCGTCAACGGTTTCGATCATGTAAACTGGTGTTCTTCATGCTCTAAGTATTTGATTTTCTTCTTTAACTCTCTTATCTAATGTCTTGATCCTTATTCGGTCATTGACATTGTTTATGCATTTTGCATTTCAATGTCTGGAGATAGCTGCGTCACCCTTGTACCTGGGCTGAGAACCAGCATTTACATTTGTGTGTTTTTCGTTCATTAAATCTGATATCTGTAACTTTCAGGTCTCAGGAAGACTGTCTGAGCTAAAAACTACAATAGACTCTGGACTGTTGCACCGAGGCAATTTGTTGCAAACAATTGGTGAACAATATGAGCAATGGAGCCTTTTGGTATGTCAAATTTTTATTCTACCAAATGAAGTTCCATTTATGTAGATTATCTCATATGGATATAGCCCTTAAGTGCTTCTATACGATGCTTATTCATCAAAATTAATTCATAGCTGATCTATTTATTCATCAATACTTAATCATCATATTATGTTATTTATTTCTTATAAAGGTGAGGAGGGAGAAATCCATTTACCACACTCTAAATATGCTTAGTATTGATGTGACAAAGAAGTGTCTCGTGGCAGAAGGTTGGAGTCCTGTTTTTGCAACAAAACAGGTGTGTTCAATTGTGCTCATTCAGGATGCATTGGATTGCTTGCTTTGAATTGCCTATCATGTTTGAGTGCATTGGATTGCTTAAAAAACATGGTGGTATTTGATTTGTGCAGATTCAGGATGCATTGCAGCGGGGAACATATGATTCCAACTCACAAGTTGGTGCTATTTTACAGATTTTACATACAAAAGAGTCACCACCTACTTATTTCCGGACAAACAAATTCACTTCTGCTGTTCAGGAGATTGTTGATGCATATGGGTGAGTTTTACTTTAAGATTATTCTCAGTTCTGGAGGTTTTTTCTTTTTTAGTAAATGGAAACTCTAATCATCATGAAGGTAATATGCATGTGCAAGGTGATTTTCTTACCAAACGTCGCCTAAACTAATGGAGCTGTAATGTTCAGTAGGTTTTTGGTATATCATTTGGCAAAGGTGTGATTTTGCCAGGTTGTCAGAACTTGATTCTATACACCCACCTAAAACAAGTTGTATTCCAAGTAGGAAATTGGCTTCCCTCTCATGCAACATTTACGCGATACATGAAGATAAATTATCTTCATCCATTGTTTTCTTTTATTGCATGAGACAAAATATATAAATCAAATTGAGGAACATGAATGGGGAAAACGGATAAGGCAATCATTTTTAGAAAAGGAAAGTAGATGTTCAATTTAGTAAAATTACTTATTCACAAAAAATAAAATAAAATAAAACTGTATACATTCAGTTTAATTTGATATTGGATTACAAGAAACAGGTCATGAACCTTTTTTTGTTTATGGTCTTTGCTTTACTTTGTCCTGACCAAAAGGTTTTCCCGTGGACTGTTCATATCTAACCCCTTTTGATCGAAATGAGAGACCAGATGTAGTACGAGGATGAGGATATCCAGAATTCAAAATCCAGAATTCAAAATAGATTTTTAAGATGGTGAATTAAAGTATTATGGTTGTCCTCTCTAATCTTGGCGTTAAACTAGTGTCTCTGACCACTGTGGTTGATGTCTACAAGAAATAAAATCAACGAGATTTGGACAGCTTGCGATGAGTGGAATGAAAAAGTTTGTGCATGTGTGTGATTGCTTAGGTAAATGTACATTGTGTAGCTAAAGAATCCTAGAGTAAGAGCTAGATTATACTAAATAAACAAAAAAGAAAAAAAGGAAGAACTTGTAGAGTGGGAGGTTTGCTCATAGAAACTAACTTTGAAAGTTTTGGCAAGCCGAACTCTCTTTAAGAGTCTTTTTGAATCCTGGGGCTGGGGTTGCCCTGGGGGAGGATGCTGAAGGCTTGGGCTTCAGCTCCCTTGTGTGTTTTGTGGTGCTTGTAGAGGCAAAGGAATGGGAGATCTTTTGAAGCAGAGGAGCACTCCTTTCCAGCGTTAAAGGAGTTTTACTTGTATCCCTTTTCTTTTGGTTGAGGGATGACTTTTCTTTTTGGTTGTCATCTTTTGTTGACTTTTTGAGGGAATCGTATATTCCAGTAGATATATAGGTTTTTTGGGGGATGGTTGGCTTTCTTTTTCGCTTCTTTTATATTGTACATGGGTGGTAATCCCTTGTTACCTTCTTTCATATACTTTTACTTTCCAAAAAAATAATGATAACAATTTCAAAGGTGTGTTCATGTTCATTTGTTCATATGTGGACTACCTAATGCAATCCTCCTTTGTCTGAGCTTGGGCCCGGCTGTGTGAAGATTAGATACTAAGCATGTGTAGGTGGAGTTAATTTCGAGGGTATGTTAAAAAAGATAACACCAATTACCTGAGGATTAGTCAATGAAGAATTGGATTTAATGCTGTGTAAAGTATGCACCTGTGAAGGCACTGAGGCTATGATAAAGGATAAAATGAGCGGTAAATGGAGCGAGGGCTTAAACATTAAGAGGTGGCATCCTGAGTCTTATTAGAAAATCCAGATGTAGTATAGCAAAATAAGATGGCACTGTTGTAATTATGTATTTGACCACTTAGTGGCGTTTGTTAGTAGGGTAATGTTCTCATGAAGTGTGATATTCGATAGGCTTAAGGTCATGATGTCCTAAAACCCATATATGGATATTACATTAATCCTATCATAGGTGTGGAAAGTTTAGAAAATTGAGATACTTCACGGCGGTCTCCAATTATAGGACACAAAGCCACCTTTGAAGAGTCCTCAAGAGGAGTACAAAGGGCATAGAATCAAGCAATAAAGTTATTCTAGCTAGTAGCTAGGGCCCTGATGCTAGATTGGTTTAAAGTAGAAATGACAAGGAAAGAAGACTGATTTTGACTAGTTCACTAATATTATAATCAATGAGGGAAGATAATTAACAAAAACAGCAGTGCAGTACTCCTTACCTATGTAGTGTAGTCCACCTAATTGCCGAGTCATGTTCCCTGATGAATGGCCCACTTCCCAGTCCGACTTGGAAGTTTACTTCTTGTTCAGACCTTTTTGGTTCCAGGACAGAGAGAAGAAGGAGAGAAGGGGGGAGAAGAGGGGAAAAGAGAAGAGAAGAAGAGCCCCCCGGGGGGGGGGGGGGGGGGAGATGGAGAACTTGCACAGCCGCAGGGCTGGGGCCTTAGATTAATGACAACAAAGTCTGCATCATTTTCTCAAGCAGCACAAGTTTACCATGTAGGTCCCTACTCTTCACAATTTGTCTTCCTGATTTATTAGTAAGTTGGAAAAAAATGATAATTTCCTTCATTCTCCTACGTCTACATTTGCTCATTGAAGTCATTTTAACTAAAAAAATAACCTAATGTTTTGGTCTCCTGTATGGGCACAGTGTATGTGTTGTATTACCTGAAATCCTATGAGCTTTAGAAGGTCATATGCTACCTTTACTTGACCAATTTTCATTTTCTAAATGAAATTATATTGCAGTGTTCACCCAGTGCTGATGCTTTGTTCATCTAATTGCAGGGTGGCTAAGTACCAAGAAGCAAATCCTGGTGTATTCACTATGGTCACATTCCCTTTCCTTTTTGCAGTCATGTTTGGTGATTGGGGGCATGGTATGTGCTTGTTACTTGGGGCATTATATTTCATAATCAGGGAAAAGAAACTCTCCAGTCAGGTAATTTGTACTTTGCTTTGTTGAAACTGATTATAAGCCTTATATCTTTGCGCACAATATCAGCTCAAGCTCTTATACTACACTCTTTTACTTATTTATCTGCCATGATTATAATTTATTACATTGCTCTTCACATTTTCTATCATAAATTAGATGCACCTTTCTCTTTTGTCTTGCACTGAAGGTCAAGTAATGTCTTTCTGCTGTTGTTAATATGTACTAGGAGTATTTACCAAGAACCACTTCGTATCGGGAGATTGTAGGCCTTGGACCCGCTTACCATGTCTCATTATCTTGCTATATTTGGAATTTACATGTGGCAGCCTCAGCTTTGGCAATGCTACCCGGAACTCTAATGAAATGTGGCTCTCCAGTCCACTTGCCACCCTTTTGAGATGCACCATGTCAGTCCCTTATGAGGGTGAAGCTTGCAGTGCCTTGGCCTTGGACCTCCCTGTTTGGGAGATCCTTGAGATCCTCTTATATTTGCATCATGGATCCTTATCCATACCTTTGAACTCCATCACCTCAGCCCCCTGCCAAGCTTTCTCCTGTAAACTATACCCTGGCCTGTTGATACTTGCCTGAGTGGATAATAGGGCTCAAGAGCTCCTTGAGCTTGATGCTCTATCATGGTGTGAGCTTAGGCATTTGACAGAGTCTTAGCAACCACAGTGTGTTCTGTGGGTTGCTCTATAGTTCTTGGAGCTCCATGGTTTTGTGGCTAGGTTTGAAGGTTAGCTGAGGTGTGGCCCCATCCTCATGACCTCCCTTGCAGGTTGCATCTCTGGAGAGACAGAGAGAGAGATATGCACGTGTCCTCTGGGACTTGTTCATCATACTCTCAGAGATATTTCTGTCTGTTAGCTGCCTTGTCATGGTGTTCTTTTGTGTCATCACATCTAATCCCTTGTTAGTTGTTCTATACACACGTGGGCTTCTATAAACATAGGTCAGTTTGCCACTTTTCCTGGGCAATCTGGTGAGTGCATCCAATACCGAGCCCTAAGAGTCCCTCCAGTTGGTACTTACAAAAAAAGTTCGTCTAGTTGGAATTTGCACCCTTGGCCCTTCAATGCCGTCTACCATTCTCTGTGTGTGTGTGAATCCTTGGACCCCATAACCTCCATGTATGAACTCCTCCGCCAGAACACTGCCTGTAGAGTCCAATGCATTATTGATCTTCTGTATGCACTAAGTGAATCATAAAAAAATGAGGGAGATTTGTTCAGGTTTCTTCTCATGCTATGCTGGCCAAGCATGTTCAAATGCCATTTTCAAATCTGAATAATCAGAACATGCAGAGATGTGTCTTCTACTATTGATTGAAGTAATGTTACGTGTAGACACACATTGATGTTCACTTAACATTAGTTATTGACCTGAATAACTGACCAATTTTTCAGTGCCACCTGTTATATGTGGATGATTTTTTTTTCCCTCTTTTGAAACATCAGTGGTATTCCTGTTACTTGATTCTGTGGAGGGCTATTCTTTTCTTAGTTGGAGATATGGCTATAACACTTGTGTTAAATAACTTATTTCTGAATTATAATTGGTAGAAAGAGTGGTAATTTAAATTACTGCGGCTTCTATCTTTGAATACCTTTCCTCCAATTCCCAAATTTTATATATTTCAAAAGGAATGCCGGGGATTCATGAGGAATCATCCTCATACAAGTGCTTGCTTGTTTTAATTTGACATCTAGAACAGATTTTCTTTCTTTTATATGTAGTTTGCTGGGATCCCTGAAACGTATTTGTACCTGTAATATGGTGGAGATTATAGGCAGGTTATTGTAAGAGTGCTTTGTTTAGAAACCTTGTTATGGTTTGATATATGTAGATTTGACAGCTAGAGTATATGAATACTGTATTTACATGTTATGAAAAACAATCATGCCGTCCCGGGGATTGAAGTTTTATTTAATACTTCTTTATGTACACAAGCTATAAGAAATTGGAATCTGTAAGTCCTTCCTTTACAAGCAGAGTCCCAAGTTTTAGATAGTCATATCAAATCATCATTTCGTTATATTTGACACTCATTTGAATCGTCTGTTTGTGATCGAATGCTGATTAGATTATAATTTTGCTAAATACAGAAGCTTGGAGACATTGAAGACATGACCTTTGGTGGTCGCTATGTGATTATGATGATGGCACTCTTTTCAATCTACACAGGCTTGATCTATAACGAGTTCTTCTCGGTCCCATTCGAATTATTTGGTCGCTCTGCCTATGCATGCCGTGATCTTTCTTGCAGGTCTTTTGGGAAAACTGTAGATGTGATATGTTATAGGTTTCTATCTGTTGTGTGTTATTTAAATGCTCAGCCACTCTGTTGCAGGGATGCTACTACTGTAGGCTTGATTAAGGTGGGTGACACCTATCCGTTTGGTGTGGATCCTGCCTGGCATGGTTCCCGCAGCGAGTTGCCATTCCTCAATTCCTTAAAGATGAAAATGTCAATACTTCTTGGGGTAGCCCAGATGAACCTGGGAATCCTATTGAGCTATTGCAATGCCAAATTCTTCCGCAATAGCCTGAATATCTGGTGAGTGTGATCTGCTAATATTAGTCTTTGCAGGAATGGCTACTGTGATGTTGAGCATTTCTAAGCTTTTTCAAATCCTTATAGTTACAGATATGTATAATTTGACATATTTCTGCACATTCTTGACTTGTGGTATCTAATTGTTTGTTTTCGCTTCTTTAGGTACCAATTTGTTCCGCAGTTGATATTTTTAAATAGCTTGTTTGGCTACCTTTCCCTCCTCATCATTGTCAAATGGTGCACTGGTTCACAAGCTGATTTATACCACGTAATGATATATATGTTCCTGAGTCCCACCGATGATCTCGGTGAAAACCAGCTTTTTGACGGGCAGAAAACAGTTCAGGTTGATGCTTTCTTCTAGCTACAGTTCTCTTTTTACGACTTCCTTCTGTTTTTGAACGATATGAGAACTCTTCCTACGGGTTTAAGATGTATATATTCATCTCACTTGTCCATTGTACCATCACACTAGCTTGTGCTACTATTGCTGGCCCTTGTTGCTGTTCCATGGATGCTGTTCCCGAAGCCTCTTCTTTTGAAGAAACAACACCAAGATGTATGCTTATTTTCTTTTCTTTTTTCTTTCTAATTTTAGTTGCTTAATTTGTGATAAAGATCTCGTTTTGTGCACTTTCTAACAATCTAAATGTTATGCTGCTTCAGAGACACCATGGTCAGTCCTACATACCACTTCAGGGCACAGAAGATACCTTACAATTGGGGGCAATACATGACTCCCATGCTCATGAGGAATTTGAGTTTAGTGAAGTTTTCGTTCATCAACTTATACACACCATAGAGTTTGTACTTGGAGCAGTCTCAAATACAGCTTCATATCTTCGTTTGTGGGCCCTCAGGTATGTTGCTAGTTTCTACAAACTTGAATTTCATCCGAATGCCAGTTTCCTGGTAGAAGGAAATGCAAAATCAAAATTTCAGTGGCATTCTGAAGTTTTGCGTTGAGAAATCTGTTGAAACCTAGTGTTGGTAAATGTGAAATTAGCACAAAATGTTGAAATAATTACTAAAATTCTGGCACCTTACATGTGTATCATGGACATAGGGGGGGTAATTGTTGTTCTGTTAGGAAGTGTCATCGGGAAGAGAGTTTCTTCCTACCTGTGGACTATAAACTTGACTGTTTTATATCTGCCTTGCTATGTGATTTCCTTGATATTTGTTCAAGTGGAGAGATTTATGTTTTTATACTTTAATAAGAAACATCAGAAAGAGAGCTCCCTGCCTGCGGACTGGCATTGACTGTTTTGAATCTGCCTGGCTAAGTGCTTCCTTGAGATGTGCATATTTTCTTACAGCCACGAGTTGTACTACTGCAAAAGAACTTACTGACGGGGCCTTTTGTCCACCGTCTTTTATCCCATCTTGTATCCCTCTATATAATAGTCTTTATTTTTTTTATAGGTCTCTATATGACAGCAGTCTTATTTTTTTCACAGCACCTAATCATGCTAATGATCTTTCTTTTGATTTTGTTCAGCCTTGCTCACTCAGAGTTGTCCAGTGTATTCTATGAGAAGGTTCTTCTTCTTGCTTGGGGGTAAGTGTATGTATTTATTCTGCTGCTCGGCTTTTCTTTACTCAATCGTGTAGGCTTATTTGTAGCAGGCCTTGTGTTAATTTTTCTCTATCAATTAACTTGTGGGATGTAGTTAACAGAGCAGTGAGCAGGAAAAAAGTTCCCTTGTAGCTCCTCGCTGCTTGTGTTCCAGGGAGCTCCACCTTAGCTGATGACTGCCTATCTGATAAGCAAGAACTAATTGTAACATTTTGCTTTGTATGACCACAGGTACAACAATGTAATCATCCTTATTGTGGGCATCATTGTTTTCGTTTTTGCCACTGTTGGTGTGTTGTTGGTGATGGAAACTCTCAGTGCATTCCTACATGCATTACGTCTTCATTGGGTGGAGTTTCAAAACAAGTTTTACGAGGGAGACGGTTACAAGTTCCATCCGTTCTCATTTGCATTGTTCGGTGATGAGGAGGAATAGGACAATGCCTTGCCATCAAAAAAAAGGTTGACGCATCCATGGGTACGAGCTTTATTGATTCTTTCATTTGTAGAAATATGTGCGGAGAAGCAATGCAAGCATACCTTATAGGCTGGCGAGATGGAACCTTTGCACAGTGCACAGGCCCCTTTCCCTAGCATATGTTGCTTATTTATCCCCAATAAGCAGTCTCCTTGTGAGGCCTGCATCTATTTATGGTGACAACCATGTGTAATGATAAATTGCTTTCTTTCTTTCTTCTATTAATTTGTATTTTGGTGGTTTTGTTGGTTGGGTGGTTGGTTTGGCTGGGGGGTGGACACAGGATTGTATGATGAACTTTCAATTGAAAAATCCTGCACTTTATATAAATTGATTTGTGGATATTTCTGTGTCTTCGTTGGAATGATTCAAAAATCAACTGCCATTAGATCTTAGAAGCAAGGTTTTATTGTAAGTGTGACAAATTTGGGCTACTACCATGTTCATATTACAATAAAAGGTACCGTAAAGTCGATCTGGTGTAGCTATTTATGAGCTTCCTAATTTTAGGCTTTTTCATAAGCATTCATCGAGATGTTTGTACCCTACTGTCTGATTAAGCAATGTGACAATCCTACCCATAATTTCACATCAGATTTTCGTTAGATGAAAATTTGTCATCGGATCTGGGCAATTTGATCAGCATCAGCATCTACAAATTTGGACTACTACCATTTTCTTATTACAAGAAAAGGTACCGTAAAGTCGATCTTGACGTTCCCTTTTTAAGGTTATCCCACCCTTGCAAAAAACTTTCCCGTATAGTTTGCCATTCTAGGAAGAAGTAGTTGCTTATTTCAAAACATATAGCATCCCCATTCAATATGTCACTAAGCTTGGCCCTTAAGGAAGGCCAGGCTCGACTACCGGAAGAAATAAGAGGATTCGGGAATAAGATGACTAAAGTAGAAGCAATGGTCTCGTTGCTCTTATCCCATGCAAGTATAATGCTAGATGAACAGGCGGCAAATGCATAAAGAATATATTGTCGTCCAAAAAAGGAGCAAGGAAAAAGATCGGGATTATACCACATTGGCTTGCTTTCTAACCACCGCCTACTGACGGCTTCGCCAAGCCAATCATCTCGTTCTGGTACCTCCCATGTCTATCTTCAATTGTACCCCTAAATCATATAATTCTAATTTATCATATGAATACCATTCTAACTCACCTGACCATGACACAAAAAATTGTCCCACTTTAAAATGTAAAATCTGAAACATCCTCGATTTCTAAGCCATTGTCCCAGCTATTATTATGCCATAACCTGATTCTTGACCTTCAAAAACATTTAGGACATCCTTCTGGCCTAAGAGAGTGAGTTGGAGAAATCGAATTTTTACTAAAGTTGCTTGCACACAAACCACAGTTTATTATGGCCTTATAGCAGCAGGACACCTGTAACCTATACCTTCTTGGCCTCTGCCCAATCCCTTACTACCCAACTTCAACTCAGCAGTAACCTGCGAATATTATTCGGATGGCCAAAGTCGTGACACTGAAGAGTGCTTCTCTCTTAAGCATAAAATTTAGGACTTAATTGATTCAAAAGTTATTGGCACACAAAAAGCCAACCCAACTCCTGTCACTCTCCGTCCATTACTGGACTACACCACCAATTTTATCACGAGAGATGAAGTTAATCCAGACAGTCCCAGCAAAGAAAAGGATAACATTGAGAAACTGCAAGTCCTGGGGGGGTAGTCGAGGCATTGCATTTGAAGCGAAAAAAGAAATGAAAAAAGTAGTCCGCCACTACCACTGGCACCTTGAATGCCACAGACGACAACTCAATTAGCCTCACGCGACCCAACAAGGCACCTGGCAAGTGGAGCGTGGAGATGTTTTCTAGATTCATCCACTTTACTTCCTATCTTTTACTTTTCCTGTTCTTATTCTTGTTTTATGCTTATGCTTTCAAGTAAGGCCATACCATATAAAATAAAATAAAATGAAAATAAAGGACTCTAGTTCATTCCCTTTAACTCATACTCTTGTGAATAATGATTACTTTTAGGGATTCTTCCCAAATCTGTAATGACTCGGCTTGAAGAATGTGATAACATGGGCAACCCATTCAACAGAGATTAAAACCTTTAAGAAAAGATAAAGAGTGAAAGAGAGGAAGAAGGTAAACTTAACAAAGAAATGCAGAGCTTATTAAAGAGGTGACACTTAAATGATATCCTAGTTAAGTGATGGATAGCCGAGCTCTCAAAATGAATAGAAGCAATTATTCAATCCTTCCAAAAGAAATAAACACTTTCCTTTACTCAGCCCACTAAAGCTATAAGTGTGTTCTATTCAAATATCTCCAAATCAAGAACCATCTCTTATGTTGGGGTAAGTGTATGGTGGTTGATTCAATAGAAAGTATAGGGATTTATTTAGGAATATTGTCTATATTTTGTAAAAAGATTTTATGGACTAAGCAATTTAATCTAAAATAAAAAAAGACTCTCGATTCTACTACCATACAATTGGAGACATCCTCTCACAAAGCCCACTTGAGCTGGTCATATCCTTTGAAAAAAATATAATCGACCTGATGATTACCGTCCACACTGTGTTAAGGCAAAAACCATAAATGAAAACTACTTAACGCACAATGAAGATGGTGATTTCGAAGAGGATACGACATTGACAACATATCTAAGAACAAGCATAGTAACAAGTTTTTTGGCGTAGAGAAGAGTCTCGGATGACAAATAAAAAAAACAAAAAAGAGAGAGAGAGAAACGCGTTAATAGTGGCTTTCAAGAGAAGATAATGTCATATCAAAATAGGAATGAAAAAGTCGACACCTCTAAAAGTCGACATAGGAACAAATTTCTATGAAGGGTTCTAATTAGAAGGGAAAAAAAAGTCCAAGAGAACAAAAAAAGGTAAGAAGGAAAGAAGGGAGAAGGAAATTGAAATTAAATTACTAAAGGTGATCATGGGTCTTTTGAAATCCCACAAGTGATAATGTTTGAGCCTTTATATCCCTTTGTTCATAAACCCCTTAACCTACCCTAGGCTACGATCCAAATCAAAGTTCTCTTTGATCAAAGAAAATTACTTAGTCTAAATAAGTTTGAACAATACCAAGACAAGTATTTCAAAATATATATATATATATATATATATATTTACGAGAAAGAATGGAGGGGCAATCTCATACTCCAAGGTGTGCTCAAATAGTTTTGGTTTAAACAACCTACTAAAAGAAAATTTTTGAGCCTAAATATCCTTTCATTTCTTACAATTGCTAAATCCTGCTTACATTACAATTTTAAAAGAAGTCTTCTCGGATTGAGAGTCAAGCTGTTTATCGCTCTGCAAAGGGTAGACAAGTTAACAATAAAACCATAGTGGAATGTGAAGATTTGAGAGAGAAAATCAAGTAAGGACAGAAAATCTCCAAACAACAATTCCGTAGAAAGTAGGGATCATATAGTAGTTGCCAAACCAAAAGGTTAAGATCCCTTGAAAATAGTACAAATGCTATCACACCTTGATAAGAAAGGAAGGAAAGCAAAATCTCGAGAGTATGAGTCCTGGGCCAATCCTGGGACTTCTTCGTAAATAATTTGTATTCACGCAATACTTGTGCATTCATAACATGTATAACCTGTACATCCATTCAATTCTTGTGTAGTTCAATTACATTTATTCATTCATCAAAAAGTATGACATGAATTCAATTTTATTCCTGTATAAACTTGTGCATTCATAAAAAAAAATATGACATACATTCAATTTCATTCATGCATAAGTATATGCATTCATAAAAAAATATGACATGCATTCATTTCGATCCTTGTATAAACTCATACATTCATTTATTCATATTCATATCTAATATGTGCATCCATCCATAGATATAACATAAATTACTCTAACTTTTTGTAAAAATTTTAAACAGCTTAATCCAATCTTTTTCAAATAATGAAGATTTGGAACAACATTCCACCTTCCACCTCCCCAATCAACCATGAACAACCTTTTGATTCTTTTTGCTAGTGGGATAATCTTAAAAAGGGGAAGACCTTGATGTTGGTGTGTCTAATAACAATTGAGACCATCTGAATGCAGATTTTCTAGGTGCGCCAATCAAAAGAGAGCTCAGAATAAAATCCATGAGGCTGATCTCATGGTAGACTATCGTGATTCATGACAGACTATAGTTGTAGAATCACTACCTTCATAATCAGTCTTAACTGAGCTCATGAGAAGAAGGGATGAGATAAATGTTGAGATGACATTGAGTCCCTTAAGAAAGGATGAGCATTTGCAAGGAGTCTTATAATTGTATCCTACCTATTAATCTCATCCAATGTTCGTGTTACAATTTTCCAATTTCCTTTAGGAGCATCCGGACTGAAAACAAATAAATACAACTAACAATGTCATCATAAAATTAAATTACCATGTAAAAGCTAATTCTGAGATCTACATGAAACAGAGAATTGAGTTCCATTTCTGACAATGTGAGCAATAAATTGAGAACGTAGAATTGAATTACTTCGTGAAATCTGATTCTGAGATCTAAATTACCCAAGACAATCTTAAATCTTGGAGACACAGAAGCGAGAACTTGCTCCAGAAACAAGATAATTGACATTTTTGTTATGCCAAACACAAATGTTTTAAGAGACGTGTCTTATGGAATTATCAGACAAGTCTCTTGAGAATAGGAGTAGCAATATAAAGTTAAAACTCCTTATATACAGAGGCCAACTACACCAACTACATTGTCAGTGTCCTAGTGAGAGGTGGTGTGAACGGCAGCAACAGTTGACACCATGGAGTCCACTCCGCAAATATTGCGTCCCCGACAGATTTTGTAGAATCCATTTTCACCCCAACTTGGTCCCCACGAGTTCTTGATGATCCAGTATTGCTTCTCCTTCATTCTGATGGGAGCATAGCCAGCTGAACCATAGCCTACCAACAACACCCCATGGTCTAAGTGCTTCGAGCATATGTATGGGCATGAAACTCCCCCAACATATGTCTGCATGAAAACTGCATTGATAGCCACTGCATTTGAAACACCAAAAAGAAAGAAGTATCAGGATCACTGCCTAACAAACCATTGTTCCTCACCTATCTCGATCCTCAAACACGAATGCATCTTGAAAATGCACCATAGTGGATTTGTTAAAAACATAAACACGACCTATTTAATTTAATTTGTTTCACTTGTTTGACAGCCGAAATAGAGAAAAAAGGCACAAGTCCTTAAAAGTTTGGTTCTAGCAGAAACTTGCCAAATATGCTATGTTTTCCACAATTTAAACAATTCATCATTACTCAGCGGAAACAGATTTCACATGAACCAATTTAACAAAAATGTTAAAAGGAACTGGCTGAGAAAGACAGGTTGTATGAAGTTGAAAATTCTTCCACAACAATGCTTTTGTGTTTTAAAAGATGCAAAGCTATTGGCTGAGAAAGACAGGTTGAATAGAGTTAGGTTTTAACTTCTACAACAAATTTTTTTTATTGTTTTTAAAGATGCAAAGTTATTAACTCAAGCTTCCTGGAAGGGGGGGAAGACACTACACAAAGATTGAAAAAAAGTACAAAGAGAAAGCCACATACCCGCAAGAGGACCATTTTTCACAAGATTTGCAGAAATTTGATCTTCATTGAGGGAGACAACACTAAAGTTAGCCACTGAAGCAGCAATCTTGGTCTTGTCAAATTTGCATGTTCCACGATCAGTACCAGTGTAAGGGTAGTCTTCTTCTCGCATGAGTCCACCAGCTTTGAGAGTGTACTCAAAGGCACTATTCATTAGCCCACCATTGCAACCAGAGTCACATGAACCAGGTTCATCTGGATCACACTGCAGACAATAAAAGTTCAATTGAAAGACAACAAGAATAATTATCCAAGGAATCACCCTTGTTTTTGCACCAGAACACGTATATCTGAAGCATTAGTATGCAAGAGTTTTTCAACAAAATGTTGTAACTCCCTCCACCCAAACCCAAAACATCAGCTACACAACAGCACTTGCTCTCCTAACATCAAAGTTGAAAGACCAGCCATCCCATAGAGTCGGTGGTCATATACATATTCATTGCACAAGCTTGTACATCAGATGATGGACACAGATAAGTGATTTTTCTCTGTAGCAATGAAATTAGAATAAATATAAAAGTTCATGATTTCTGAATGTTACAATATAATAATTCCGATTCTCATACACAACACACCATGCGAATTTATGCATGATCTAGGGATATACATCTGATATATTCTGCTCTCAGCTCTAGCTTTAAACAGAAACATTGCTATTGAGAAGAATAGTGAAATATCATCTCAAACATTTTACATCCCCAAGAAAAACAACCTTGAAAGGAAATTCTACCAAATGAGCAACTATCTAGCAGCTCCAAAACAATTTATATTAAGCCTCAACCAACATTTTTATTGAATCTTCTCCTTCTAGAAAAAACCAATTATTTACTATTTCATACCAAATTTCCTCAAGTACAACTTAAGTAATATGCACGTTGGCAAGCGATCTAGGATTCTAATACCACACCATAGGGATTTCACAAATAATCAACATCCTTAGAAAAATCAGTAATAACAAAATTACTTTCACCCTAAAATACAATAATAAATGTAGGTTTAACTGAAACTTAAGCTTCCATCCTTACAATTTCCTCGACTGGTGACTTAAGTAACTAAAACTTCTTGGGTAATAACTGAAAGGAAATAGCTCTAAATTAGTAGGCATGCCACAAGTTAAAATAATTGTTTCTGAAACAACAGCTTGACAAATAGCTCCAATTGTGAAATAAAAAATAATAATTACCTTCACGAGGGTTTTAACCAATTCAAAGCCCCTCATCAATCAAAAGAATTCATAGCTCAACTTTTATCATTATTATTATTTTTCAAAGGCAAGAACCAAGAATATCCGATTTTAAATCATCGGCTTCATGGAACATAACCTTTTGCATTACATGCACAAAGTGGCTGCTCTCATATCAAAACCTGCATCTCATGCTTGATAGGCCAAGCTTTAACCATTGTGCCAAGCAATAGTTCCTATCCAACATGCTCTAGATAGTGTAAATGAGAGTCCAATAAATGAATTAGCTGCCCATATGTTAACGGAAACCCGTAATTGATCAACAGGATTCTATTTACATTCTATTTGCCAATCCAATCAAATAATCAATCACAACATAGTAGCACAGAAATACAAATATAAGACAAATTCCTCTACAAAATATAGTAAGGGCAATATAAGCAAACCTCGTGATCACAGTCCACAAGCTGTTGCTCACTAAGGCTCTCAAGCTTCCCCGTTGCAAGGAAATTCGCACCTTCCAATGCTCCAGTGGTACTAAAGGACCAGCACGATCCACAAGAACCCTAATTACCATTCATTAACACAACATCACAATTACCATCGCAATCATTCACAAAAACACATATCAACACAAATTAACCACAAACTTACAAAATCAATAGCTAAAAAAACCCTAATTCCTTAGTAACCGACATATACATACAACTACATATAATACCTGGTTCTTTACTGGTGCGACGGCTCCGTGGTCTCTCCAATCGAAATCGGTCGGGAGATCTTTAGTCGGAAGGATCGGAGCTTTGTTAGCGTCGGCGGGAAGCCTGAGGCGCTTCAAACCGAGGTGATTCCGGCGGAACTCAGCCGGAGTCAGATCGGAGAACTGAGTGACGCCGTGGACCGCCGAGGGGTCGAGCTTCTGGTGGCGGCTAGCCCGGCGCAGGTTAGCCTTGAAGACCGAGAATCTATAATCGTGCTCCTCCTCGGTGGTGTACGACTTGCCGAACTTACGCTTGAAGAGGCTGAAGTGGTGGTCTGCGCTCAACAGGTGTTCGTTGCCGACAACCTGCCGGATCAAGAGATCGTCGTCGTTCGACTCGTCGGCGACGGCGAACGACGTCGCAAGGAGGAGAGAGAGAACAAAGAGGAGAGAAAAACGGAGATCCATGTTTTCGGAGAGAGAGAGATGGATGAACAGATTGGAGTAGAGTCCTATATTTATGCCTTCTATATATAGAGATTGATAGGCCCTGTATCTATCTACCAGTCGTATCGTCGAAAAAGGATCGAGGAAGTTGCTTCAGAGAGAAGGTGATGTTGTGGCCAATGAGAAGAAGACACGTTGCGGAGAATTATGGGGTGCCAGGAATGGTAGTTTGCTTGTTGGGATTGGTTTTAGTGGCTTATTTATGACGTCACACAGTTTCGGTCCAATCGTTACGGAACGAGGAATGGACGTGGACCGTTACGATAACGGAATGCTTGGCTAAGGAATAATGTTTTGTTCTTGGGTTAATTACATCAAGACCCCCTCAACTATGATCACTTTTTATTTTACTCCCCTCATTTATAAAATGTAACATTCACACCCCCTCAACTATTAAAATTTTTGCACACACTAACACTGTTAACTAGAAAGTTAAATTGACTATTTTAATCTTTAATTTTGTCATCTCTCCCCCCTTCTCCCTATTTCCACTTCTCTCTATTTTTCACAGTCAAACTCCTATTGCCCAGCCAACAGGCTCCCCTCCACTGACTCCTTGCCCTTTAGCTCCCACATACTAAGCCCATGGCCAACCTTTGCCATTTCGCAGCCACACACCAAGCTCACAGCTGACTTCTTATCTTTCCGACATCGTACACCAAGACTACCACTGCCAACTACCCTTTTGTTGCTACATAACATGCCAACCACCGCTGACCTTCCTTTGTTCACCGCATAACACACCCACCACTGTGTTGTCTCTACGCTTTGATTTTAATGATAACTAAACTTTGTGTTAGTTTACTAATATATTTAATTAGTGTACAAATTATAATTTACACTTAAAGCTTGACTTAAAGTCTAATTCATATCAAATGAATGCACAACATTTACAAGTTCAAACAATACACCAAAAGTCAAGCCTTATACCAAATAGAGCAATTGCACTCATTCAAACTTTAAACAGATGATTTACATTCGAAGAAGATTGAAGATACTCAAAAGAATATTTCATTGGGTGTGAAAAGACTAAATGAAGATGACTTGAATTCGAAGATATTGAAGGTGTTCAAAAAGATAATTCATCTTGTCTGCAAAAATCTCTATAAAGAATTCAAAAGAAGACTACATCAGAGCTGTGAAGATTTGTTAAAATTGATGTGTGTTGATGGGGACCGATCAGGAACCCCAACAATGGGCTGACAGCAGATGCATCGAGGACAAGGCGCCCAGAGTACATGTCAAGCACGACCGAACAAACCATGGCCGACCACGACCGAGCAGCCCATGGCGGAGCAGACCATGGCCGACCACGACCGAGCAGACTATAGCCGAGCAGGCCATGGGCGACCATGGGCGACCATGACTAAGCAGACCATGGCTGATCACGATCGAGCATACCATGGTCGAGCAGACCATGGCCAATCACGACCAAGCAGACCATGACCGAGCAAGACCGAACACGACCTACTGAGCATGACCATGCCGAGCACGACCAAGCACAACCATGCCGAACAGACCTTATGGGATGGTGCCGATCATTCCCCCCCCCACCTACCACACTAATGGGGGCCATCATTGACAACTCAATCATGATAACATGCTTCCAACTCCAGGATCTCGAGTGTAGGAGGATGTAATCACCTTCTTCGCTCTGACACATGCCTAAAAGAGCGCCACGTGTGGGGTTGGACAACCACTCCCCCCATTATCCTGTCACTAGTCTGGACCTCCAATGCCACGCTATCACGTGGAGAGACAACCATCTCTCACTATCTCCATATATGCAACACCATCCTGGGGCTACGAGGAGGTCTACCCATATAAAAGGAAAACTCATCTTCTCCAACAAGGTACGCAAACATAAACCTTAGCCAAAACTTTGTTGAAATATATCTAGAAACCTAACTTTGGCATCGGATTGCCCTTGGCAGGCACTACAACCGCGTCCCTCTCCCCCCTTTTTACCTCTCAAATTACCAGAGCAGCTCATCGCCGGCCTGGAGATTGACCTTACAAGTTTACTGCATCATCATGTATTAAAGGTGCTCAAAAATAGACTTCATCAAGCTTCTAAAGACTTCATGAATATGACTTGAACTCGAAAAGATTGAAGGTGAGTTGAACTCAAAGAGATTGAAGGTGATTCAAATGAAGAATTCATCATGTGTGTAAAGAATCTTTGAAGAATCCAAGAGAAGATTTATAAGAAATCAAAATGAATTCAATCCAAATTGAATTGAAGACATTCTTGGATTAAAGATTTTGAAGTATCATCATACCCCAAAGAAAAGACTCCTTGAAGATCTTAAGTGTTTTTAAAGAATATCATACCTCAAAAAGAAGATCTCTTGAACATCGCCAGATTGTTTGAAACTAAATTGATCAAGGAAAGCATGAAGGACATTTTCTGAGTGATGTGTTGAAGGGTTTGATGTATCGACACATGAAGACAGTGGACAAATTCTAAGAAATGCAAACTTGATGTGTTGACATATAGAAGTAAAGTGTGGACACCTGGGGACTAACAACTATATTTTTAAATGTTATATTCAAGTGAACGCATATTTAATGAAACTTCAAAACCTCCAACGGGTGAAATCAATTCAGAGCTTTATATATAAGCCTCCAAATGCATTTATGGACAAGAGATACAACATTCACTGATTGACTGAGCTGAAAAATCTGAAAATTCTCTTTGTCTTCAAGTTGGTAGTTAGTGAGTTATTCAAATCTCATTCACTCTTTATAAAGATTTTGTATTTTATTTGTATATCTTTCATATACTTGTAAGTGAGAGTAGGAGTGTTCTCTTGTAAAAAAACACTTGTAAGTTGAAGTGGATATTGGACAAAACCACTTGGTGGCTGGAAGAACTTGAGAAGAAATTCTTATGTAAAAGTGAGTTGAGCACTTTGGAAATCAACATCTACTTTGTAGTTGGAGATTACATAATAGAAGAAGACTTAAGAGGATTTTAGGGTGAAGACGTAGATCACAAGTTGTGGTTGAATCGCGGTAATTATTGATGTGCTTTCTTGTGCTCTGTTTTCATTTTATTGTTGATTACATTGTATTATATATATCTTGAACTACTGTTTCATTGCTTTAATATTTAATAAACTCAATTCATCCCCTCTCTTAGGTTACTTTTTGGGCCAATACACTGCCCAGTCCCCATAAGCCACAACCCTACCCCATTGCTGACAATCAATACCTTAATTTGTCTCAAATAAACCATGTGTGTGAGAAGCATTGGAGAGAGAGAGAGAGAGAGAGGTTAGAATCTAAGTGTTACAGGCTGTTTGTGGTGTGCAAGTTTTGTTTTTAAGTAATATCGAGGAGAGTTAATGGGATAGAAAACCAAATGAGTTAGATGTATATTTGTACCTGAAGGTGACTAGGTTTGTAGATGGTCCTCTCTAACATTAGATAGATTTTGCAAACCTAATGAGAGAGGAGCGGCCGGGGGGGGGGGGGGGGGGGGGGGGGGGGGGGGGGGGGGGGGGGGGGGGGGGGGGGGGGGGGGGGGGGGAGGGGAAGTTTTGCTTCATTTACTCTCCTCTATAATTTTATTTTAAGTAAAAAGAAATTCTAAATACACATCATGCATGACATATATTAAATATTTATTGTATAAGGTCATTTTCGGTATAATATTTGCTTGGATGGTCATGTGCACTTCACGTAACTAAATTCTATCTATTTTTGTTAACAAATGGCTAACAGAAGGGCAAAATTGATATTAAAAAAAGAAAAGAAATAAGAGGTGTGAGTGTAGTATTTTATACATGAGAGGGGTAAAGTAAAAATCGATTATAGTTGAGAGGGCTTTTGTGTAATTAATCCTTTGTTCTTTTCTGAAAAAAAAAAAAGAAGACAATAACAATAATAACATTGTCAGCAATTATAACATTTTTAGCAATTGTTTCACTAACCACCCTATTTGCGTAATTTTTGACCTAAGTTTAGCCTTGACTTAAAAACTTTATATACTAAAAAAAAACTATTCAAGTTTAGTTTGTAATGAGCTCGATTAAAGTTCTTTAAAAAAATCTATTTAAACAATAAATAAGTCAAATTTTTTAGCACTATCTTAAAACTCGATATATTTTCAAGTAAAGTTTAAATAATTAACTATTCAGCTTGAATTGACTCGCGTTAAACTTGGGAAGAGATAAGTAATAGAGTTTTATCCAATTTATTCCTTAAATTATAGGGGTAATTACACTTTACCTTCTTATAATTTGAGCTAAAATCAGACGACCCCTCTGTAGTTTAAAAATAAATATATGATCACTTTGCGGTTTGAAGTTATATGCAAAATACATGAAAATCGTTAGATTTAACGAAAATTTTGTCATAGAGGTATTTTTGTCATTATATATTTCTAAATTAGAATATTAAAAAGACAATTTGAAAAAATAACAAAAAAAAAATTCCCTTGAAATACCACTATTTATTTTGGCATAAAAGGACCAAATCGTCTTTTTGATGTTTTAATTTAAAGATATAAAATGACAAAATACTTTTATGATAAAATTTGTGTTAAATCTAATGATTTCCATCTATTTTTCAAAATAAGTCTAAAACACAATGAGTTTTGTGTTCACTTTTAAACTACAGACAGTCATTTGATTTTGACTCAAACCACAATAGAATAAAACGTAATTATTCCTAAATTATGAGAGGTATATCTCATAAATGAAATGTAAATGTATATCACTATTAACATGTATGTTTACAGGAAATCAATTATTTTCATATATATGTACATGCAATCACCATCAATTTGCAACAATTTTAGCTTATTACCGTGATTCCTTTCTTTTGATTGAGTAAACTAACTACACTTCATTTATGTGGAATTGACTATTTTTCTTTCTTTGTCCTTTTCGTTTTGTTTAGGTATGTGTGTGTTTGTGCGTGTTGGGTATTTAATATATTTGGTAAGGTAGGCACTAGTGTATTATTTAATTAAATTTTGTAAGGCAGAAACTATGAGGCTTTGGCTTCAAGGTTGAGACACTCATCATTACTAGAAGTCAAGATACCCAATATCAATTGTGTACAAGTTGAACCATCAGACCCAAGATGACTATTATGATTGAAATGGTTTCTCAAATGACGGCCGGTTGAACCGGTTAAATTAGAAATCGGGCTAAATAACAGTCCGACTTGACTCTTAAAACCGGTATAGAAGAAAAACCATTCTAAGTTGTGAAAACCGTAAGAACCAACAGTTTAACTGTCAAACGGGTTGACCCGTGACCGGGTTAGTGTAACCGACAGGGTTAATGAACAATTCCCTTTTTTTGGGGCTAGCAATCAGTCCACTGATTGCTAGTTGCCCGTTTACTGCAAGCCTAGTACTCTAATTTCATACACATAAGTTATTAGTACACTTCATCAAACACCTATGAGCTGGCAGATTAAAATCAAGGATCCATACCACGTAACTAACGATATATATTTTCGGTTCAAAGTCCCCTAGATTAACCACTCAATGCTCCAAAAATACAAAAAGAAATTGAAGGTTGTTTCGTGGATACATTTTATCGAACAGTTAGCAGGCGAAGGCTTACATTGCTTGAATCTTTTTCCAAATATTTTTTTTCAAGTTGGCAACTAAACACCGGAACATTAAAAAATATTTTCCTAGTAAAAGTTGCACTTGCAGGCCACTGACCAAGAAAACACCAAACACTATTGTTAAATTGCTTGGAATTGTTATATGCCATTCTTTGATTGCATCAACTCTATATTCCAAATGATATTGTTAAATTGTGATTATATGTATTTATGTTGATCTTTCATTTTAGAAATTAAGGAAATTATTAGAAGAAATGTTTAAGAAACTTTAGGTCTTTTTAGGCAATTTGTTGTAATTTTATTAGAATTTATATTTTTATATACATATTTATGATGTTACGATTCGAGTTCAGTTGAATTGACGGTTGAATCAATGACCTGTAACCTGACCTCTTTTTCAGTTCGCTCAATGGTTCGGGTTTCAAAACATTGTATTGCATATTCCTCTCTCATTGACATCAAACTAGAGGTAAACATTGGACGAGTTAGGTTGGGCCTAAACAAAATAAAATTTAATTTGGTCTAAAATCAAATTTCAAACTCACCCAATTAAAAAAATTGCATTTTCAAGTCCGTCCAAGCCTGTTCATTTAGCATAAAATTTATTTAATATATAATTTTTTTTCTCTGTAAATAATATTAAATAATATAAAATTTAATTATATATACATATATATAATATTAAAATATAAAAAATATATTATTTTATATATATTTCGGGCCGGGTTAGGTTGGGCTTCAAAGATAATTTTCAAACTTATCCATTAAACTAATTAGGCCTACAAAAAAAAATTTCAAGCTCTATAATTTATGGACAAACTTGAGTGGGCTTATTGGACTTTCGAACCTATGACCACCCATACATCAAACCCTAATACAAATCTCAACTAGCAAGCACAAGCTTCAATTTCAAATTGGTCAAGAATAGTGCTTTAAAGTTTTAAACAATCGAAGTAGTGGGTGAATTAAGCCTAGTTGGAAAACCTTAACAAATTTCAAAATATGTTTAAATTTGATTTGTTCAACTTTCGAGCCGATTTTTTTAATCAAATCGAGCTCGAGTAGCTTAATTTTTATAGTACATATAAACTTAGCTCTAAAATGTGTTATACATTAGCTTGTTTACAAAATGACCCCATTTTGAACATGCTTTTAATGAGCTATATGCAAGTAGTTTAGTTCATTTCATAACCCTACAAGCGGGTAAGTTACTAAGCTTGCGTAACACTAATTCTAAGGGTCCGTTTGGTAAAGTTTATTTTGAACTTTTTTTAAGTTGGCTTTTTTTGGCATATAAGAAAAAATAAATTAAAATTTTTTTATTTTTTTGCTTTTATAAACTAAGATAAGAAAAAAAGTAAAAAAAATAAAAAATTCTAAAGGTCCATTTGGTAAAACTTATTTTGAGCATTTTTTCAAGTTGACTTTAATTAACTTTTTTTTTTTGACCTTTTTGCTTTTATAAGCTAAGATAAGAAAAAAAGCAAAAAAAAAAAAAAAATCTTTCCTGCTTGCTTAAAAGCCAAAAAACGAATCCGAAAATGGTTGGCAAAAAAACCCTACAAAAAGGACCCTAACTCAACTAGGAAGGCAATTAGCACAGCAAAACTACCACTGCGCATTGCCGTACATGTGAGAAGCTAAAAATAGAAGTAGGCGATATGACGGAAATCGAGCAAGCAAGCTATAAGAGTTCTGCAGATGTCATAGTTCATGATGTTATAACAAATTGGCATTTATGAGGTATGAGTGTTGATTATTTACAAATGCAAACGCATTTCTTACATATTCAAGAACCCAAGTGTAAAAGCTATTTTCTTGAGCTTTGCTTGAAGCTAGCAATCAAACAATCACTCCAGGGTGAAAGTTTATGCCAGAATAATCACTAATGTTTCACATCTTGCAAAACCTAAACTTGCTGAATCAAATGGCTTCAGTCAGGTCAAGCTGAAACAGAGGGACAGAAGGAATTCAACAACCCACTAGAATAGAGTGTGATTTCCACTTAATGCATCATAATCTTGCAAATTCAGAACCCACAAAAAATGAGAGAGAGAGAAATTTCCATCCAAGTAGCAACATGCATCTGTTCCCACTGTTAAATTAAAGAAAAAGATTAGCATAATACCTGTCCGTGCATACAAAATCTGGAAAACCAAATGTGGCGGTGCCGCGGTGGCGCATTGTGGAGCTCCAAAAGAGAGCATAGAGCTGTTTTCAATATCTTAAAAAATGAGTTATCACCAATAAACTCACAGCCAGACAAAACATATTGTATAGAGTAGCAAGAATGTTTTAGCAATCGTATAGATTTTAGTGCAAAAAGCCCCCCACCACTACACACTATTTCTGTTACAGTCACAGCAATGCAGATGCACCTTCCTTCCACACCTGTAGCAGAAACTGGTCTTGCATCTACACCCAAAAGGAAACCAAGAACCAGATCAATCTTCCCCCAAATCAAAACATTTTTTCCCTTTTCACTGTTTGGCTACCCAGAAAACAAATAAATTGCAAATTAAAGAAGAGGCACAACTGAAACCTTCCATTTTTCCATTTCGTCATTGGTGAAATCTCAGGCACTAGTATTCCAGAAAGTGAAATCTCAACTTGGTAGCCTGTTTGGAACTTTTGGAAGCGAAGGGAAGAGAAACTAATGAAAAATAATTATTCTATTTCCTTTTCTTGTTTGATGCTACATAAGGAAGGGAAGGAAAAGATAGGGAAATGGAAAGAAGAAAAACAAGAGAAGGGGCTCTTTCTCTCTCTTCTTTATTTCATTTTCCTTTAAATTTTGAATAAGAGAAATTGTTTCCTTCCACTTTCTTTTTATTTTTATTTCATAAAACCAAACGAGGGAAAGGTAATATATTGTTCCTTTCATATCTCTTTCCCTTCACTTCCCTCCTTTTTCTTCCCCAAGTTCCAAACAGGCTGTTAAATACGGATACAGAATACCCCCCTTATTTCAGTTGCTGAAGTCACATATTGATTATGACTTGAATAAGATCCCCTTATGCAGGGTGCGACTTTGCTGCTGTTGTAAATACTACTGTTGTAGCTGTCGATGAGGTGGTCGAATACGATGCTGTCACATGGCAAGACTTAAAATTCCACTTTATAACAGATTCAACACATTAAAACCCACCCAACGTCTATCTATCTTCCCTTATTTAATAAGATTCTTAATTTCTCTCTCCTAATTTTTGCTATTATGTAATTTTTGTTTTTTACTTTTAATCCTTTTTTTTCCCTGAGTTCATTTTCCCACTCTTTCCAGCAAGAGCCCTAACGTTTCTTCTCCTCCTCGCTTCTATCTTTTTTCTCCATATTGACAGAATACAGTGGATTAATAGGGTGAGCATGACATGAATTTTTATTCTTGAATTTGGCTTTAATAAACCTGGATTAATGATTTGAATGTAACATATATAATTTTTTCATCTTATTGGTAGATTGCATGCTGTGAGTATGGAAGTTGGAACTAGAAACCCGCGTAGATTAGACTTTGATGAGCAACCACGTTGTGTTACACCGAAAGTTGCTGATGGTGACACGCCAAAAGTTGGTATGGAATTTGAATCAGAACCTCATGTATATAATTTTTTATAATCATTATGGTGGGTTACGAGGGTTTAGTGTTTGAAAAGATTGGGTGAATAAAAACAAAGACAATGATATAAGATCAAGACGGTATTCTTGCTCAAAAGAAGGATTTCGACTTCTAAAAAAACAAAATCTTGATGTGAGACATCCTCGGAAAGATGTAAAAGCCGGTTGCTTAGCACATATGACAATTTCTATTCAACAGAATAATAGGTATTGTGTTACTGATTTCGATGATTAGCATAACCACAATCTTGTTACTCCAAGTAAAACTCATGATTAGATCTTAGAGAAAAGTGACTCTTATTCAAGGTATTAAAGCTAATTTAGCATCAAGTTCTCGAATAAAACCAAAAGAAACCTATGAATTCATGAGCCAACAAGTAGGTGGGAGGGAGAATCTCGGATTTCTTCGCAAAGATTTAAACAATTATTTGTTCTCACAGCAGCAAAAGGATATGAAGCAAGGAGAAGCAGGGAGCTTGTTGTACTATTTTAAAAAAAAACAATTGGAAAGTCCCTCATTCCAATATTCACTACAAGTCGATATTGATGATCAGATAGTGAATATATTCTGGATAGATGCAAAGATGAGGATGGATTATGATCAATTTGGAGATGTAATTTGTTTTGACACAACCTATAGAACAAATAGAGATTTTAGGCCTTTTGCACCATTTGTTAGAGTGAATAATCATAAGGAAACCGTGGTATTTGTTGCAGCCTTGTTATATGATGAGACTATTGAATCTTTTATATGGATATTTCAAGCTTTTCTTAAAGCAATGTCTGGAAAGAAGCCGAAAACAATTCTCACCGATTAAGATGCAGCTATGGCTAAATCTATTTTGACTGTCTTCCCAGAAACCCATCATCGTTTATGTGTATGGCATCTCCACCAAAATGCTCTCAAACATCTCAGCCATGTGTTCAAGCGTTCAAGTTTATTTGCTAAAGATTTCAAGAGTTGCATCTATGATTATGAAGAGGAAGAAGAATTTTTACAGTCCTGGGAGAATGTGTTACAAAAATATGATCTAAAAGAAAATTTATGGTTGGAAAGAATTTTTAAGGAGAGAAGGAAATGGGCACTGGTATATGATAGGCATACATTTTGTGCTAACATGAAAAGCACATAGCTGAGTGAGAGTTTTAATAGTACTCTAAAAAATTACTTGAATTCCAATTTGGATGTGCTGCATTTTTTTCACCATTTTGAAAGAGTTTTAGATGATGTGAGATACAAAGAATTGTTTAGTAATCATGACATGACCCAAAAAACACCAAGATTGAAAGTTGATGCAATTTTGTTGAGACAAACAAGGGATGTGCTTACTGCAAAAGTGTTTAATTGGTTTCAAGAAGAATTTGGGAAGTCTATGAACCTTGTTATCAATCAATATGAGGACAATGGATTAATTGTTGTTTACAAAATTGGAATATATGAAAAAACACGTGAGCATACAGTTACATTTAGCTTGCTTGATGATACAATTTTTTGTAGTTGCATAAAATTTGAGTTTGTAGGGATTTTATGTTGCCATGTGCTTAAGGTCCTCGAGCGCCGAGACATAAAGCTCATCCCAGCCAAATACATCTTGAAAAGGTGGACAAAAGATGCCACAGTTGGAAATGTTACAGTGCATGAAAAGCACACTAAAGTTAAAAACTTGAAGTTGGCCACATTAAGTCATTACAAGGATTTATGTCGGGATGCCATCAACGTTTATGCAATGGCAACTGAAACAGAAGATGATTATCAATTTCTTAGAACTCATTTTGAAGAAGCAAGGTTGAAATTGGGGAAAAAATAAAAAACCATTCCTACTTTCGGTGGCAATACTAGTGTGGATCTTTTAGCTCATGAGAAGTTAGATGAAGATAACACAAATCATATCCAAGTGAAGGGATTGAAAAAAAAACAAGGTGGCATTCGTGGTGGGTCTCGACTAAAAAGTAGCTTAGAGGTTGGCTCGAAGAAGAAAAAAAACAAAATGCAAAATCATCCACACCAACAACTCTCTCCACTAGAAGTCATTTGCCATTCCCACACGTATGGAATAATTCATCACAAAGCAATGCCTCATGGGCTAGTTTTTCGTATTTAGTGAGTCTTATGTAAAGTTGTATGCATATTATTGTTCTTTTGTTTAACAAATTTATATTTTTTAAATTAATGTAGAGATTGCATAATGATTGCGAAAGGTCCAGGTTCCGAGTATCCATCAATTACCCAATGTGGTATTGGGTCAAGAATATCTTACACCCATGTATCAACCTTCAAGCATATGTATCCACTAACAAAACACACAATTGGGTCAGGTAAGATAGTTGCAATTCTCCAATAATATAAACATTTGCGAACGGGCACTTTGACATTATATTTCTATTTGTAGGCACTTGCACATGGAAAACAACAATTTTCTAGCCACTCCCAGTTATTGCAAGTAAGTAATTAGAATTTAATAATTTTTCAATGTACTAATAAGGTGGTTATTTTTTAACACTTTGCTTTTCCTTTTTTTTTTGGGGTGCATAGGCAATGGATCAAGAAAATCATCTTGCTTAGTTCAATGAACTAGATGACCCAATAGTCATTCACTGTATGGCCAAGTTTGCTGTGTTCTCTTGCATTCCCTTATCCAGCAGTTGTATGCATTCCTCAATTCAGAAAGTTAAGCGTTCTTGCAAGGGTTCGCTGCCTCCAACGTTTGCTTTTGCTTTTAGAAGCTTTTATCAGTGGAGGTGTTTTAAGTTTTGTTCTTGGAGCTGTTAGGTCTAGTATATTTGTTGTTAGTAGTGTCAATCCTTGCTTGGATCTTAGCTTGTGTATGGTATCCCTGTTTGTTTGGTCTATATTATGTCTAACGTTGTATATTGTGTATTCTCTTTGCTTTCATGAATGAAGTTCTTTCAATTTTCAAAAAAAAAAAAAGAGTTTCAAGTAGAAAGCCAATTTACATGGAATACATTCAAGACCAACAAAAAGAAATCAAATGGCTATCAATTGTAGAGACACACAAAGAGTAGACCATAAAAGTAATTTTATTCATGTTTCATGTCAATTACATGGATACAGAATTTTTCCTCATAACATGAAGGAATACATTCAATGCAAATATCAGAGAGCCCTGTTTCTGGCCAAACTTGTTTTTATCACCTTCAACAAAGCAACGAGACTTGTTTCAATGGCCGATAAGGCGCAATCATGAGACCTCTTTTTTTTCGTCAAAGCCCTCCCATTTGAAGCATCACTCCATTGGCAAGCAACATATTATGTTTACATTTGACAGCATGATATGGTTCAAGAGTAGGATAGTTCGGAGCAAACAAACTCTCTACAATTCATTCCCAAGTTCAATGTCATTATACACCATACATCATTCTTAAAGTATTCCCTTCACACCTTAACAAGCCCTTTATACTACCTTCAAACAAGCAAAGACTAAATAACCAATCTTCCCATACATGCTAATTAGCATTAGTTTCTAACTAAAAAAAAACCTCATTTTCATTACCAATCCATGGATGTAATTCCATTTATCTAGAGCTTCCATGTCAGTGCAAACTTGAAATTGCTAAAATCAAAATCACCTTATTACCCATATCAACTCTTCATGAAAATTTGAAAATCAAAGAATTTCAAGAGATGAAATCATTACTAGGCATTTCATCAAACACAAACAGTGCGTCTACCTATGTTATTGTCATCTTCGGCCCTGATTGCTCCTCAAACAGTGGATTAATAGGAGATCTCCCCTAACCTCTTCCACAACATTTAGCGGACTAAAAAAAGTTAAAAAAAGAGAGACAGAAGAGAAACGGTGGTGGTGGAGTGACGGGATTTCAAAGCCCTGTTTCTGATTTTGTATGCTTCTGTAAAGTGGGAGAGAACTCAATTGGGAGTTCTTTTGCTGGAAAGAATTCAGATTAAAAAAAACTCAGGAAAAAAAAAAGGATTAAAAGTAAAAAAACAAAAATTAGGTAATAGCAAAAGTTAGGAGAGAGAAATTAAGAATCTTATTAAATAAGAGAAGATAGACAGACGTTGGGTGGGTTTTACTGTGTAAAATCTATTATAAAGTGAAATTTTAAGTCTTGCCACGTGACAACATTATATGCGACCACGTCATCGACAGCTATAACAACAGCATTTACAACAGTAGCAATGTTTTTCTTTTTCACGAGTCCCAATTGATGGAGAATTTAGAGTTTACAACTCTAGTTTAAAATTCTGTCATATGTTCTTTCCTTTGCCCTTTATCGACAACCAAAAAAAAAACCCCCAAAGTTATACAAAGAGACCCAAAGAAAATCATGACAAGAGCATCGGAAGCCGCAACCTTTAGATCCTATCGACAGTGATTTCAAATTTTCAACGCAAACTCAGTCAATTTCCTCAATTACATGAATTATAGCGCGCAGAAGTCTTAAAAATCTAAAAGCCGAGTTGCCAAGTTGGAACTGAAAGCCAAGTAAACCAGAATCTTCCTGTGTGTGTTCCTGGACGGTGCGTGGTAAATGCGCGCATATATATATATATATATAGAGAGAGAGAGAGAGAGAGAGAACCTGCATTGGACGGTGGAGCAACCTTGTATAAGCTCTATACAGTGACTGCATTTGGGGCATCTCATCCACTTGTTAATCTCCGCGAGAATCCCAAGCTGGATGTCATTCCTATTTCTCATATTTCCACTCTCTTCGCATCGATAGCTGAAGTGCCATGGAAGCTTGCAGTGAAAGCAAAACAGCCACTTGCAATTGGGACACATCGTATCTCCGAACTTTCCCTCCACACTCATTCACGATCAATGCCGAACAGTCCCGATAGGGGCAGTAGCACATCTCGAGCCCTAGAAGAGCCTTGTCGAAGAGCAAATCGCACCACTTGCCGAACAGTTGGGGAGGCAAGAACGGTCTGAACGAGAGAGGGTCGAGCCAGTGGTCGCAGTTCAAGCCAGGGCATTTCACGTCGGCGACGCCGTCTTCTTCGACCTTGACGTGGACGTACTTCGCCGCGCAATCTGTGCAGAATGGATGGAAACACAGGTTCTTGTTCCTGAATTTCTTGCCCGACAACATTGGTTCGATGCATATCTCGCAAATGAAAGATGAAACTTCGGACTCGTCTGGTTCTGCTTTTGCTAGTGGTGATTCTTGTTGGTCTGTTTTCTTCATGTTTCTTTGAGTTTGCGTTGCCCATTGTCTAACGTGTGAAGTTTTGCAGTGTGTGTCGAATGAAAAATTTTACAATAACCAATTTTATTTGTCGAGTTATCTATTACAAGCCAAGACAAGTGGATGAATTTTATATTTATTAAATAATGTAAATTTCATCACTTTGTATTTATATGTTACGGTAATTTAATAAAAAAAGTCAATAACTTTAATATTGCTATCTTTTATAATAGTGAAATTTGATAGAATTTATATTAAAATGAAATTTGATAGGTTTAAAATGGATGAAATAAAATTAGAAAACACAGTACTAGTATTGCTAATAAGGGTGATTCATGTAGTTTTGTTCATTTTTTTCAAGAAATTTTTTTTTTAATTCATATTTTTTTATCCTTACTAACTGGCAATTAATTCAACAAATGAAGATCGAAATTGTAATTTTGATTCGAATTTCTATACGAGGTATTGCCGATATCCGGAAATCTTTATGCAGAGACGAATTTCTAACTCTAAAGGCCAACTGCCAGAGAATATCCAAAGCAATCACAAGCCAATAACATAACGTATAAGTGAATGATTATCCTACCTAATATTAGGATTGGGGTGAGGGGCTGAACTAGCTTTATGGGTGGGGGCGAGGCCGGCCCTGGGTTAAGCCCAACAAGCTTTTGAGCTTAAATAACTCCTGTTTAAGGTAACTAAATCTTTAAAGATTTTGTATAATAAATTATGAGTCTTATTTTTTTTTTTTTTGGTGCAACTTTATATCTTATCCAATAATATGACAGAGAATAAACTTTTATTTTGTAGATCTTTTGTACCTAATAAAATTAAATAGTTTATAATTATAATGTCCTTTAATCGAATAAAAAATCTCCAAAAAGTAAAATGTTTTATTAGTGTAAACGTATAGAGAGAGAGAGAGAGAGAGAGAGAGAGAGAGGGGGATTTTGTGTGGCTGAGTGGGTCTGATTTTAGAGCCCTACCAATAGATCGAAGTGGAGCCATAAAATGTTCCATTGAAAGAAGAATCATGGTTGTGTCTGATTTTATCTATAATATTATATTTTTATTATATACGATATATATATGTATAGATAAAGTGATACAGTAAATCTTCTTAAGTTCAAGGTATACATACAAACTATATAAAATAAAATAAAAAGATCCTAAATGCATTGAAACTACTTTCTTTGTAATTCCGTGAAGGTTTTATTGTATAAAAAGTAAAGTTTTTTTAATCATTGGCCTTTTGTTGAATAAAAAATAGGATTTTATCAAGATTTTGTCGAATAATTTGAACTTAATAAAACTTACTTTCGGACTACCATGTCACAAGAAAGATTAAGTAGCTTGTCTATGATCTCAATTGAAAATAAGTTTTTGAATAAATTAAAGTACGATGGTTTAATTAAAGAATTTGCTTCAAAAAATGTAAGGAGCAGTCATTTTCTTTGAATCGGATTGTGTTAATCATAAAGCATCATAACTGATTAACTGAGGTTACATTTTAATTTTAATTTTTTTAATATAATTTAAGCTAAACACACAATGTAACCTTAATTTGATTTTTTTTAAAAACCTATAATATGAACCTTTTTTTATAATTAATTAATAGTAAAAAGGGCAACCTATTCGGGATCAGGTTAAGGCAACTCAAATGTCGTGGCCGACCTTGAGTGGGAATGTCATGGTACTCCCACCTTTTGTATAATACCTTTATATATATATTATATTAATAGTGTTTAAGTAAAATTTTACTACATTGGCACTTTTAGTTTTCGTATTAGCACCTCCCAATTTTGTATAATCTTTCTATATATAGTGTGTATATAATTATTAAAAAAAATTTATTGTACTGGCATCCTCATAACTTAGAACCAAGACCCTAACCTAATATAACTTTCAAATTTTTGTGTAATGGACTATGAGACTTATTCATTTTTTTTTTTTGTACATCCAAATTCCAAGCCTAACAAAATCAAAAGATTATGGGCTTCTAATGAGTAAGCACCATCCAAAATTTTAAAAAATCAATAGTTTTTAAACTTTTAATATGAACTATCCAACGAGTAAGCTTACCCATCTAATACCAAAAAAAAAAACTAAAACTAAAATAATAAATAAAATCATATTCCTTAAGACTGAATAATACTTAGTTTTATTTTTTATGTAGAAACTTTTCTTCTATTTCAATTTAGAAATATGTGTGGAAAATACTTAAAAATAATCTATTCTAATATTTAAAAGGAGACTCCCAATTAGTGTATTTAAAGTTGAATGATAATAGTTATTTTAATAACTGCTACGGTTATTTATAAATTTTAATCTATACCTATTCTATTTACTTGTCAATATTGATAAGATCATCTTTGGTGACTCAATCGACTACGACGACTATCATTCACGATGACTATCATCTTCAGCAATAATTGAAAATTGTACACATATCATGTGTGTCCACCCTCTAATAATAAAACAATAATAGTATCAATAGCTAAAATTTTGTGGGTCAAAATTTTGGTACTCTCAAACCACAATTGGTGTTCAAGTCGTCAATTTTTTCTTATGTTACTATAAGGTCTCAAGTTGGATCATTTTCACGTCTCTTTGTGGGTAACTATCATTTATGCAATGCATGAAATTTTTGTAATTAATATGGATAGTATTCTTACATGAACTCGAAGGAATAGTCGGCCAAAAAACTATAAACTTTGTCGCCTCAAAAAAAATTTTGACACCTCCAAAACAAATTTCTAATTCCGTCCTTAATTAGGATGAATCACACGAGCTGTTCCAGTAGTCGATTTAGTGGGTCAAAAACCAGACACATTGCGGCAAAACAAACAAAAAAGTATTAGGATGGGACGGGGTAGGAATCCGGCTTCTTTGAGGTCTTTTGCCATCCCTACTCCTGACCTTAAAAGCCCGAAATTGGGCCTCACCAAAGAAACTAGGGACTTACCGTTCATTAACGGCTAAAAAAATTTAATCCCTAACACTGAAGTCCAATGGTTATAGGCTTTATGGATAGAGTAACGGTATATTAGGGGTGACCTTGTTTCTCCTGTTGGCTGTCACTATGCAAGAGCCCATTGAGATAATAATGAAAAAAAAACAAAAACAAAAACAAAAAGCCGTACAACTTTAGGCAATTCACTTAGAAGATTTATGGATCACAACCCACAGCATAGAACATTACTTCTTTTAACGAAGCTTCTCATAATTTAGTTTTGAATGTTGCAATCCAAGTAGCAAAAGAAGGAAAAGGAATGCATATGTAGTCAAAATAATAATGGGTTCAAGCTTATTTTTGAAAATTCGTATGGAGCTAGAGGCCTTGACTAGTGCTTTATGCTTTACACAAAAGCAACTTATCATGTGGCTATTATGATTCGCCATTTCTTGCATGCTTTACGAAACTTTCCAATTCAACTCCATCATTCATTCCTGTCTAGCATACCGAACTTTATCCATTACAACATGGTTAGAGAGAGACAGAGAGAGAGAGAGAGGCAGAGAGAGAGGAGAACTACTTACCAAATTACTAGTCACCACCTTTTAACATACATTGGACAAATTAGACTCCACTTGATCACTAATCAGGGTCCACTAAAAAGATGTTTAGTGCCCTTGAAACACTACATCGCCGTTACTCCATTTCTTGCAAATACAGTAAGTTGTTCAGGTTAAGTAGGATTGAACTAGGGCTGGATATTAGTCGGTAATCGGGCCGAGTCAGGTTTGAAACGAGCTTACATTAGAAATAAACTTTACCGGAATTAAAATAAAATTCCAGACCTGCCTAATTAAAAAATTACATTCTCAACCTATTCAAGCCCGCCCATTTTAACACACTATTTATTTAATAAATAGATTTCTTCTCTAAAAATAATCTTAAACAACATAAAATTTAATTATCTTTATGTATTAAAATATAGATATTATTTTAAATATATTTCAGACCAAGCTTCAAACAAAAATTCTAAACCCACTCATTAACATAATTAGGCTTAAATTTTTTTTAAGCCTTATAAATAATAGATAGGTTTGGACAGGTCTAGCTGGCTATTAGGCCATGACCACCCTAGTCTGAACACATCACTGAACTTACCTAATAAGAGGGACTCATTGCATTTTTTTTTTAGAGGTGGAGCAAGGGGTAATGTAGTGTTATTGGGACACTAAATAACTCCTCTTTTCACATTGGAAAGGCTTGGCAATTCGTCAACAAATTACTTACAAAACGAAACGCAAGTGGAATTCCGGCAGCAAAGAAAAAAGAAAATAAAATTATTCTCATTTATTGATTGTTTGAAAAAGTGGTGGATAAAAAAAAAATGAGTAAGAAAACTATGAAATGAGTAAGAAAACTATGTTCTTTCGCTTCCCTTTTACATTATTATTGATAAATGTTTATCATTTCTTTCTTATTTTTCCAAAAAAGACCATAAAATTTAAAATCTAATTTCTATATTTTTTTTTCATTGCCTTTTCCTTTTCTCCATTCTTTTCCTTTCTCTCAATTAGTCTGGCATTTAAACACAAATTGAAAAATTCTTTATCATGAATTGAATAATCCCATTTGAAATCCTACTATGGAACTTGCTTCGCACCATCCTCGAGTCAAATGTTGTTTGCTTCTACCTTAGCTTGATAAAAAATTGAACTCAAATATTTTAACCTCGCCTCATTATAATTTTATAAATCAAGTATTTATTAAATAAAATATTGGTTCAAATAATAAAAATTAATAAATATAAAGCATATGAAAAATTTATTGGCCGAAGTGTGTATTTACTGGGTTTAAGAATAGATCGCACATTCGTTAACAATGCATCAACGGTTATATAAAATTCATTTGTGATTACAAACACTTCACCAAACGTTTAAAATATAATAATATTGGATGCACAAAAATCTCATTGAGACCTGCATTTAATGAATTTATAAAACTATATTTATAGCATACCACTTGTCTTAATTTACATTTCTAAAATACATTATAAAATATTAATAGCAAGACCCTCAATTTACGTTCAAGATCTTTCAAAATAAATAAATAAACGAATAGAAAATTCATATTCCTCGTCCCGCTAGAACTTCAAAGATATCATAGTTGCTATACAACCAGAAAATTCATACAAAATTTATCACCAAAATGATGTGACTAAGTTGTGGGTCTATCACTTTAAAATAAACAACCGACTAAGATACTTGTTTATTACAAAACTGATATCGCTATAATATTCTGGTATAAAATTTTGTATAAAGATTCTGAAAGAATAACATTTTTCTATCATGGTTTTAGCATAACAATAGTTTTTAAAATTCAAAGTATATTTCTTAAAAACTATAATTTTTGAGAACAAAATTTTAAAAAAATTCAGAAGTGATTTATCAAACGGTCTGAAACAAGAAAGCAAGAACTGAGGCGACAACAACGTTTATCTGCTTTTCGCATTGTCAATAGTCAAACGATGCTCTCTTCGTTTTCAGATATTAATTCTCAAGTGTGAATTCAAGAAAGTCTAACATTATCTTATTTCATGGGTTTTCTCAAACATTGCAACTGGTCCGAAACTACAGAAAACCCAATCCTTCTGGTAAACACAATATTCGTACTGAGTCTAGGATATTCTTAGGCCACGTATGCTATTATTATACATACAAGGATGTGTATATATATGTGAGTGATTGGTGAAGGAAATGGGGTTTTCATAGTCCAAGGTGGGTTTGAGAAGTGCGCAGGATAATATGGGTTTTCCGGGGTTTTCTTGGGGATCTGTTCTTGTTGTATTGAGTTTGTTGCTGATTAATGCGTTGGTTGTCTGTAATGGAGGAACCACAAGTGTTTTTGTGAGGAAAGTTGAGAAAACTGTAGATATGCCCCTTGACAGTGATGTCTTTCTTGCGCCTCCTGGCTATAATGCGCCTCAACAGGTATGTGTTCTCTGTTCTTCTTCTCTTGTTCTCTGTTTATCTCACTTTCTTTATCAATATTTCTTTTATTTGACTTCTAAAGCTTTTATATATTGTCCATTTGGTGGGTCTCGTGAATTAACATTGAAAATGTTCATTTTAATTTTTTTTTTTTTTTTGAGATGGTTATAATCTTTAATTTGTTGGAATTATTTAATATTGTTTTAAGTAAATTCCACATCCCCTCTTCCTGTACATAAAGTTTTGATGCTCTTTACTCATAATTCTGCTTTTGTTCTTGAGAAAATTGATGGGTTGTGTTCTTTTTCATTTAAGGATTTATTGTTTATATATATATTGACAATTGGGTGATCTGTAATAAGGTTCATATAACACAAGGAGATCATGTGGGGAAGGGGGTGATAGTGTCATGGGTCACAATGGATGAACCTGGTTCAAGTACAGTCCTATATTGGAGTGAGAATAGCAAGCACAAGAACAAGGCCAAGGGTACTGTTGTTACCTACAAATTCTACAATTACAGTTCTGGTTATATCCATCACTGCACCATTAAAAATTTGAAGGTGAGTTTTCAATCATTTTGACATTCTTGTTTCTTGAGTATTATTCCATTTTAATTCCCTTTCCTTTTATACTCCACACGCTATATTTGTTGGTTACACTGTATTTGCTAGGTTGTGTTTGAGATTAGTCTGGAGTTAGGTAACCTAGTTCACAGAAATGATGAATCACAGTCAAAATATGATTCAATTTTGCTGTTTTGTGGCAGTTCGACACGAAATATTACTACGAAGTAGGGATCGGACACGCAACAAGAACTTTCTGGTTTATGACTCCCCCAGCGGTTGGGCCGGATGTCCCATATTCGTTTGGTCTCATAGGTAAACTCTTCTTTACTAAATCAATTTTATCAGAATAGCTCTGATATCATGTTAGAATAAAACATAAAAAGAAGATTAACGTTAGAGAGATAACAGAATCTTTGTATCATAATACAGAAACTACATATAGAAAGAAACTGACTAATATATAATCTTTACATATTCAATGGTGATTGTATTATGTTTCTGTCTCTCATTGAATTGACTCTATTGAGCAACTTTTTGCAGGGGATCTTGGCCAGAGTTATGATTCAAACAAGACTCTTACACACTATGAATTAAACCCAACAAAAGGAAAAACGGTGTTGTTTGTGGGTGACCTCTCTTATGCAGATAACTATCCAAACCATGATAATGTCAGGTGGGATACATGGGGAAGGTTCACTGAGAGAAGTGCTGCCTATCAACCTTGGATATGGACTGCAGGAAATCATGAGATCGATTTTGCCCCTGAAATTGTGAGAATCACTCGAGATTTTCTTATATTTCCTTAGCTTTATGATTTATATTTCAAATCTTGTACATACGTTTGCTAAGCTTTATAATGTATTTTGAAGAAAAATATAATGTGAGAGAAGAATGGTTTTGTTTTTGTAGGGCGAAACAAAACCTTTTAAGCCTTACACTCATCGTTATCGTGTTCCTTATAAAGCATCGAATAGCACTGCTCCCTTTTGGTACTCAATCAAGAGAGCTTCAGCATACATCATTGTCCTGTCTTCGTATTCGGCATATGGTAAGGCTGTTGATGCATTTTCTAAGCTTTATTTCCACAAATTATATCCCGAACACATGAAAATGTGCAGAAGCCTTATTCTATTCGATACAATACTTAAGACATTTCATGATTTTTTTTTGTTTTTAGGCAAATATACTCCTCAATACAAATGGCTAGAGGCAGAGCTTCCGAAAGTAAACAGGAGCGAGACACCATGGTTGATTGTTCTTATGCATTCCCCGTGGTACAATAGCTATAACTATCATTACATGGAAGGGGAAACTATGAGAGTGATGTATGAGCCATGGTTTGTACAATACAAAGTTGATGTTGTGTTTGCTGGTCACGTTCACGCCTACGAAAGATCGGTAAGAGCACTCTATCATCTATGTTAGTAAGTTCTTATAAAATTAGTAGAAAAATATAAAATTTACGAAAACTTACAATTGAAAATTTTCAGTTTGATTTCAAAATTTCGGATGAATGGCAAACACTTAAATATTTCTAATATATGTATATATATCACAGGAACGCGTATCCAATGTTGCTTACAACATTGTAAATGGCATCTGCTCTCCTGTAAGAAACCAATCTGCACCTGTATACATAACCATTGGTGATGGTGGAAATCTTGAAGGCTTAGCAACCAAGTAAGATTTGTATATATAATCATAGAATGGTTGTTCTTTGACATGATGGTGAAAATCTAATGTGTTCTTTTGTGGTGCAGCATGACAGAGCCACAGCCAAAGTACTCGGCTTTTCGTGAGGCCAGTTTTGGCCACGCCATGTTTGATATTAAGAACCGGACGCATGCTTATTATGGTTGGCACCGTAATCAAGATGGCTATGCTGTAGAAGCTGATTCTTTATGGTTTTTCAACCGACACTGGCATCCGGTTGATGATTCTACGAGCACCCAATGAAGATGATATCAAGTCCAAAAAAAATTTTAAAAAATAAGGAAAAGAGAATGATGGATGATATGATATTGCTTTTGTTGTATACTCTTGGAACAAAAACCCCATTCAAACTGCATAAATATTTAGGACTTCTCTTTGTTCAAGCCTTTACTTTGATTCACTTCCATTGCATCTCTTTTCATCTACTCAGTTAATCTACATTGTTTGTCAATCTGTTGATGCTTTGTTATTGTACTGACTCAAAAAAAAAATGCTGTTTCCACTTTAATAAATCTAGTCTTTCTGAAGTTTCCTCAAACTTTAAGATGGGATGTAGTTTATTTGACCGTCATTGGAAATTCAGAAGTAGGGAAGTTGGGGGGCACATTCTGATATTTTAAATTCATGAATTGGGCACCATAAACCACATCTCCGTTGTAGTCTAGTTGGTTAGGATACTCGGCTCTCACCCGAGAGACCCGGGTTCAAGTCCCGGCAACGGAATAAATATTTTTTCATGATAATTTTTGGGGTCTCTACTACCTCTAGATAAAATGTCCAAAAAATTTTTAGGCTGACCAAGAAAGATAGTTTTCTAACTTTTCCCTTGATTCTCAAATAGATTGAAACATGAGAATATTGGCATCTGCAAATTGGTGAACCCATTTTCGGCCTCTGCCAGCCAATGATGTCTAGAGACGTAAACTCCCTCCAAGCATATACGTGCATCCAAACACTAGTTGTAGCAGCTGGCTGGGTGAGTTGAGAACAAAGCATAAGAGAGTAGTACATCAGAAGACCCGTTTATCTATTGCTGTCAAGAGAGAATTATTCGAGATGATATACAGAAAACCCTCGTGGCGAAACACAAACCAGAAACAAGGGAGAATCTACGTATAAAATAATAATTACAAACAACCAAACACGTCCTTGACTTTTTGAAAGGAAAACCCTCAAACTAAATGGACATGACAGAATGTTTTCAAACCAGTTTCCCTCTGACATCAGCTCTCACAAAATTTTCTTTCTTGTGATGCAGATATCATCGCCTCTGTGTTTGCTTGAAGCCTACTGAACTCCCAACTCCTCCAATTTTCCTCTATCTCACCATGTGTTGTTTGTACAGCATATCACCTTCGACGGCGTTTCGTATCCACCTGAAATGCCACACACATGGATGTTCAGCAGTAATGGTACAAATTGTTCTTATTTCCTTTGTTTTTTGTTTCTAGATTAGTATCAGTAGTAATGATGACCATGGGCATGATTCAAAATCCAATATTACACTTGTATTGGTACAAATTAACTGTATATTATTGCTACGAAGATTGAACCATATAAATCAAAGGGATGTCTGAGCCCAGCACCTGGTCCAATTTGATGACCTGATAGGGGCATTGCTGTTTCGAGGGTTGCAGAAAGTGAATATTTCAACTAGATTCATACTGTTGTTTCTGGAGATAGCATGTAGATTTATTTCCCTAGATTAGGAAGATCAGAAAACACAGAGGAAACACATTTCAACTTCATCCAACCATTAGCCCCTACAGTCAACACTGGCCATATCATGAAGGAACAAATCCAGAGGTTAAATCCTACTCTGACAACTTCATGTTTGGCAAGATTTGGTGTTTTGGGTGATAGTGGAGGAACAGACAGATAAGTGACCCTTACAGCAACTCTACAGTCTCATATAGGAGATTTTCACGTCATAAGGGATCCTTGTTCAAGAATCAACAATCTTCTTCCACCCCATGCGTAATAGTTACTACAACCAATTTAACCACTTTTTCATGTCCAAAAAATGAGCTAACAATAGATGAAATGAGGAAAGGCAGGTGACTTCAGAAGGATGGACATACAAACTCACTCCAATCCAGTGGTCATCTCCTTGGAGAAAGAAAAGGCCGATAAATTAATTGTACAATAACAATGACCCAAGAAAGAACCAAGGAGATGAACTGCAGCAAACACAAAGCAAAACCAAAAAAGAAAACCCCCGGAAGGGCGAGGAATTCCCGTCAAATAACATTTGCCAGAAAGTTGCTTCTCTGTTGCCTATTTAATGAATCCACCAAACAACGTTCGACCAATGCACCATAGGACAATCTTCATAATTCAACTCCAATACAAGACCCAGAGAGAGAGGAATTTGGGTATACTTAGCATGCTTACTCATTCAACCAAAGGGCATATGCCTATGCACCTTAGACCATTATAAGACCACAAAGATGCCAAAAGCCTTAAGTTCTCCAGGAGCCCAATCTATCATGAATATGCAATGCTGTGATTTTTTAGAATGCTATGTAGCTTTATTTTCGTAGATTATAAAGATCATACAACTTTGAGGAAACACATTTCCACTTTATTCACCCATTACCTCTTACAGCCAGCACTATGCATTTCATGAAGTATCAAGCCAAGATAGCAAACATGGCCAATGTGAGCTCATGTCCAGATTATAAATGAAAGCTGTCATCCATATTTACCCAATTTCTTACTATTTTTGTCCTTTTAGAATACAATGTACATTTATGTCCTTGTAGTTGCACTTTTATACCCTTTATATTTTCATTTGACAGCACCATATTATTTGTACGTGATATATCTATTGGAGAAAATTGAAAATTCATCCGTAACTAATCCAAAAACAAAAAGAGAGAGAGAGAGAGAGAGAGAGAGAGTTTTCAAGAACGTGTTAACCCATGTCAACATGTGGCTATCATACAAGGCAGCCATATCTCCCAAGATATAGGACTAGGATAAATTTCATCATTGGATAGAGAGAGAGTAATGATATATAAAGAAAATTGTCAACAAAGTTGGATCAAGTGAACAGGCTTAATATCAATATGAGAGACAAATAATGAGATTGTTATTACCACTGATGCAATGAGGTTCTTCAAGGTGAGCCAATCCAACTTGACAAAGCCTCAAGTCCCAACTATTTAGGGTTGAATACATTAATCATTTTTCACAGTCACAACACATTCACTTTTGCCTTCCTATTTCCCTAGTAACGCTCAACTCAAACCAACCACTCTTTGAAAAGGGGAATCATCATCTCCACACCTGAATAACTCTAGCTTCTCATAAATGGATACATTTTTAATATCCACTTTTTCTTGTATTGCCAGTCCTTGATCTAATACCCTAATTGCAGCCATTACCATAAATCATGATTGGCCTTATGAACTTACCCATTAAGTTTACATGCACTTGGAAACAAGAAGACCAAATAACATTCATGCATTCCTCATTGTATGTGAAGATGTTGCCGTTCAATAAGGATGCAACTTGCAAGCTATTTTTTTCCATGGAACTGTCCTATTAAGCACACTCGCGCCCTGATAGGAAGCTATTATATTGCTCATTTATCAAAGTCTAAGAAGAAACAAGATACTTCACAAAAATAGACCTTTCTTCTGTGGACATATTTAGACATAATATTTTACTTCAAAAAGGAAAAAGGGCATGCAAGTCATTTTCATTTAAAAAACAACAAAGAAGTAGAACAGCATAGAAACATTTGTTCTTTATCAAGCGGAGAGAAATTACCTTTGTATCAGAATGCCTGGAAGTAGCATGAGCGTTCTGCAACTTCTTTTGATCTTCAGAGGAACAATTTTGGCAGAAGAAGTGGTCAAGTTTTTTGGCTTCCTCCGGGGCCATTTCTATACAAGTTGGGTGGAACCTGAAGTAAAAGCAGCATACTGAAGACTGCATTGGATTAAAAACTATATCTCACAACATATTCCCTGTAAATTCAATTTACATTTGATGGGATATTTGTGGTTTCTGCAATCATAGAAGAATGGAAAATTTTAAATCATGCAAGGATCATGCCCTAATGCTCACTCTAAAACTAGGCTCAAGTGAACCATGGTCAAATGAAGTGCACCTTAGAGGTTTTTTGAAGTATAAATGAGGTGCAAAATTAAGACATTTTATTCTTTCTTCTTCTTCTTATTCTTCTTCTTTTTTTTTTTGTGGTAGAGGAATTAAGGCATTTTATTCACAACATGAACTAAATAGGATTATGCCACCAAGTTTAATTTTTAAAATATTTTGGTTTTATTTCCATTTTCCTTTTCCATTTTTTCACCACTAACATTCTCATATCTTATGGGTCAATGTTATGGCCTGTCTTTTTAAAAGTTTTGTATAACATTTTAAACAGTTTAAGATTCTATTCGTGTTAAAAGATGGAAAGTGTATTTTCTCCTACTAGAAGATTTACCTCCATAAATGATTAAGAAACAATTGTCTGTTTTTTGAATTGACACATGGAAATACAACCCATTAAAAACATCAGTGTAAACTAGCTTCTTGATTTATAAATTGCAAAAGCACAGATTGAGGATCTTATCCCCAAACATTGAACATTGATACAACTGAACAGATGGAAAAGGTTTTCCAAACCTAAGATCTCCACTAGAAACTCAAGCAACATATGTCAAATCGAAAACCTTTAAATTCCCAATGAATAACCAAAATTGTCAAAGGCACATCTCGAAATGTGCATAGTCACATGAAAATTAACTATGAAGCAACATGTGCACTGGGACCAATTCTTGTTTTAACATGAATTCTTCCCTTAAATTCAAGTGGTTTCCATTTTTGCACAAAAGACTTTTTAAATAGCTGACTGGATTTAATACATTTACGAGGTCCCAATAGGAAGTGTTAACATATGGATAATTTGTTCTTGCAGTTTCATTTGTTTATTAAGGTAGCATTTTTTTTTTTTTTTTGATAAACTACAAATTAGTAAAGGTATGCTTAACAACTATGAGGTGTAAATCCACACCAAGCATTTAAAACAATTTAGCTGGTATCAAGGGGTTGTGAAAACCACTAGCTAACTAGGTCTGCTAGGTTAGCTCCTAATTAGTTGATCCCTCAACCCATTTCTGGGGTTCAATCTCCTGAATGCCTAAAACCGGTGCGCTCCAAGAAACCTTTTCAAATAAAATTAAAATTGTCTACTTCTGAAAAAAAAAGAACATTCACGTATAGAATGTACCAGAGGATAGCAATACAGAAATATTTCAACCAGAATTCCAAAAGATTTGAACATTTTATCCCAAACAAGGGGAAAAGTTCATTTTTTATTCTTCTAGCTTTGTCTCTGTCAAAAGTTCATGGATAAATCTCAGGAATTTGGACTATCCAATTTGGACCAATCCAATTTTTGGCACAAAGTTATTGAAGTAGGTATTTCACACAATGCTAAATAGGTTTCTTGCCCTGGAACTCTTTGTAACTCTTTCTAAACATTTAACTTTTGGTAAAATATTAGGACCGCAATCATTGCTAAATCCTATCTTCAACATGCATCTTATAGGTTTACCCTAAACTAAATAGCTAAGTAGGGATTAGACGTCTGCCATGTGAAACATCCATCTCTTCTCCTCTTTAGGAGTCATTTTAACCTCTATGAGGTCCTGTGGTGGGTTGCTAGATTTAAATTGCTTGTTTTGATCATGTGTATTCTTTTCTTGGGCAGGAATTTTAGATCATCTTCATCTAACATTATGCATTCATCATCTTCTTCTTTTTTTCTCTCTATACTTTTTTTTGGTTAATTAGAAACTAATGCTTCAATTAATGAAAAGGGAAAGAGGAATAGTGAAGGATCAATTTTTCATCAGAAACAAGAAAAAATGAGGAAAATAATAAAAAGCAACCCATGAGAGAAGTCAAACCTTGTCTCAAGAACGAACACAAGAAAGGTAACACACCCCTCTAAATAGTCGCATGGAATTTATTCTTCTTTTAGCTAAACCATCCACCTCATCATCAATTGAACTTTGCAATGCAGCTCAGCACTAAGTCAACAACGTATGAGAAATCTATGATCCCAAGTCATAAATACCTCCTTTTTTACTGCCAAGTATCCAAACTAAATGATGTTACCCAGATAATGAACACAGAATCAAACCGGACCTTGATATGAGAAATCCCATAGTCAAACAAACCAATGGAGATATGCCGTCAAAGAACTTAATCGAACTGCTTCCATCAAACCTTCTACTAGAACAATAAATCACTTTAGTGGCCAAATCCATTACCAGTTGGCCAAGAGAAATCAAAAATGTTTTTACCATCATCTCAAAGACACCCCAAAATCTAGTCGGCCTAAATTTCAAGGAGCAATTTAATTTTGTTCCATTTTCATAATGAATTGTCTTTGAGCTACTGTCAACTTAAAAAAACAAAAGGTTATCTTGAATACAATAAAGCTAGGCTGCACAAACATAAAACCTAATTCAACTCAAAGAACTTAAGCCTCCTATTTGGGGTCAGCTAAACCAGTTGAATAACTCCCGTAGGCTTTATCTAAGGTCATATTTTTAAGAAGCCTTCTTCATTAATTCTTTCATTCAGACTTGCTCATATCATGAGTCTCAGTGAGCATAATTGTGCAGTATTTTCTAGTAAAAACCACCAAAGGCACAGCTTTTTTGGAAGACTTGTTTGGTTATAACTTACAAATGCTAAAATATGTTAATTTTAAACCCCGATCCCTCCCACTTTCAGAAAAATTCTTAGCCTCCATAAAATTGTGCATAACACAAATATGACCTGCCATATGGATATGTAGAAGACCTTACAATATTGTTCACAAAATTTATTATCTAGAAGTTAGTCAAGAATACAGCACAATGATTTGAAGTAAAAATAGTTTCACAATCAATTTCTTACTCAACATTTGTTCTGCTACTAGTCTTCTAGGTAACTTAAAACTAAGTGTATGTATGCAGGGTATAACTAAATGGAAAAAGAAGTTGTCATGGAACAAGAACTAAGAAAAAGGACTCTTTCAATCTCAATAAAAACTCTTTTAAATAAGCAAAGAACCATAAAGAATCAAAGATAATAGGTGTGAAAACTAACTCGTCAAGAAACATACAATATATACACTGTGCAGATGTATGTGTCTAGATGTATATATAAGCTCTGGAGTTTTTAGCTTCTCCTCAGAATTCAGGTTTATATTAAAAATCATTTAAGCATTCTATGTGAGTCGATTAGCAAACTTCTAAGAATCAATTGGTCATTGATGTCTGATGATCATCCCCACACACCAGACCAGCAACAGACTGCGTATCCACATGAATCCAGGTCAACTCAAAGTCAGCATGATTTCATGAGCAAAATCGAAGTGGTCTAATTTGTTCAATTTCTCATTGTGCAGCAAGTTGTGAGCAGCTCTTTTTCTTCTTTTTTTTTTTAGGAGTTAGTTGTGAGCAGCTTCTTGACTTTATTATGTTTCTTGTATATTTTCTAAGAGACAAGCATAAAAGGTCACACCACAATCTTAACTATGAATGATAGAAATTCTCTAGTTAAAACTTTATCAATCTGCACTTTGTTTGCAAGGAAATTTCTTTCCATCCACCAAATTGTATGTACACAACATTAAGAGGCTACTTGAATAGTAAATCTGAAAGCAACCAACTTACCAATCAGTGCAGCCTTCACACTGGACCATTAGATCATCAGGGTTGTAAGGCATCTCACACTTACAGTACCTGCCATATAAAGGTAAACCAGAACATTCAGACATTTCAAAGAAATTAATACATTTACGATAAGGAATTCACATTCAAAATTCAAGAAAGTAGTCCATTTTCCATACTCAAGATACCAAACTAAGCACTACCAATACTTAACAAATATCCAAGTATAAAGGCCACCCAATTATCCCATGGCAGCGGAAGTATCGCCAGTCAACAAAATCCAATTTGGGCTTTAACTGAACCAAATTCACATACAGAGAACTATAAACAGAAAAAATATACTAAAATATCAGTTTTAAATGGTGAAACTTGACAGCTGAGTAAACCTTAATCCCATACTGGCAATCAATCCAATTCACAAGCGAAGCCCGATGGCAGCCATTTGAATCCACAGTTGAGATATCAATAACCAAAATTTGGTCCTAAACCCTCCAAATCATATCAATTAACATTCAATTTGATAAAGTTAACAAAACGCAAACCAATAAACAAGAACTCTAAATTGGTCAGAAGAAACATGAATTAACTACCGGCATCAATTAAACTGCGAATTGATCAGATAATTAGAAATTATAAGAATCGATTTCAACATACACGGCCACTCTATCGGGATTGAATGCTCCGGTGGACGAATTGTACTCGAAACGACAGAAGAAATCATCGTTGCCAACAGCGTCAAGCTTCGTATAGCTCTTGAAGGTATGCACCGTACACTTGCCTTCAATCGTGTCGGCGCTCTGTACGTCGTAGTGATCGGAGAGGAACAACTCCTTAGAGCCGTGGAACTGCCGGCGGCCGCCGATCGACTCCTCCGGCCGGTAATACCACCGCACGTGGACCCTAACGTTGCCGCCTCTGCTATCGGACTCGATCTTCTCCACTTTCGCCACGTAAGACGGCTTCGACGAGTCCGACGGTCTCATCAAAACGCAGTCGCCAGCTAGTCGAGGCGGTGGTAACGTCAGAGAATTTTCCGGGAAATTGAGAGGGAAAAGAAGAGAAGGGAAGGGACTTACCTCGGATGGTTTTGTTGATGCCTTTGACGGTATAGGAGTCTAGGGTTCGTCTCGTAGCCCGGGCTTTCGCCATGAACTGAAGGTAGATTACAAAGACATGCACGGACAATCTAGAGAGAGATTAGGATTTTTTTTTAGTATAATTTTTCGGAGAGACAAGGACTTGATCCGGTGTTTCGCGAGTTTTACTGGAGATCTAATCAGTTTTTTTGTGCTGGTACCTTTTCTTTTCAATGCTTTGGATACTTGTACATCATTTTTACCAACAGACGTCTCACCGCATTTAGAAGAGTCGTAATTGCTCTGGCAGAGTCTGAGGTTTGTCCTGTGACACGTGAAAGGTGTCTGCTCGCTCACGGGTTTAGGAAAAATTTAGCGAAAAATTATTCAGTGGTACGGTAGTGGGTATTTTTGTTAGGTGAAGTCAAATATCTTGTATAATATGTTCGGGATCCACTCTGATGTGGTGTTCTAGGTGTATTAAATAATTTTTTTATGTTATAATGTATTGATTAAATGGCAAGTCTCTTATGTATTTTCTCGTACTATATAAGAAAATTCAATTTGATTTTTATTTAAATTTTTGTAATTAATTATTATTTATGTAACATAAAAAAAAAAATTTAACCGTATGAGTGTTGACTTTGCACGAGCTTATAAAGTAATTAATGAAAAAGCAAGGACAACCTTTTGCCAAAAAATAGTGTGTTGTATAATTACACTATATTAAGAGCTGTAGAGTTCAGTTCTGATGAGTCAGAATGAAGAGAGTGTTTTTCGAGAAAAAGATGAGGCACTAGTTTTAGATTGTATAAGCTATTAGCTGGTTATACATGACTAAAAATAGTTAAAAGAGGAAGATCATTTACAATCGCAGTAGTATATCAGTTATCAGTTGATGAATGACATATTAATTAAATTATACCATCAATTAATGAAATTTAATTGATATGTCATCCAACTGGAGTGATTTACAACCGTAACTATAAATAGCATTTTCTGCAGTTAAAATTGACGACGCCTTACTGCTAGGATACACAGTGACCAATGCCCATAACATAATTTAAAAAGAAAATTAGAGGCTAAAATATGCCAGAGTTAGATAAAGTAAGCAGTGTTATTGTAAGTAAAAAACTAAAATGAGTATTTCTGTAATTTAAGGAACGTAGAGAGATACTAGTTAATTTACCAAAGAAAATATCTGCGGATAAGGCAACCGCCGCAAACCTGCCAGTGCAAACTACTTTCTCGTTATAAAACTGAAAGAAATATAAAATAAATAAATATAAATTAAAACAAATATATAGTAAATAATTTTTTAAAAATTATTATATATTTATTATTTTAATTTTTTTTAAATTATTAAGAGTCGATTTTCTTAATTACTTAAGACTTTGTTATATTATAAAAAAATAAATACATTTATATCTCTCAATATTTGCCCTCTCCCTCTTTTTTTTTTCTTTCTCTTCTTTTTTTCTTTTTTTTTTCTTTTTCAATACGTAAATTTCAATATAAAATCTCTTATACTTGTAAATGATGGAGACAAAGGCCCATATATCCGGCCAATAGATTCGCTGAATTGCGGCTGAACCGCCTGAAAGATTTCAGATCCTTAATCCAAGATTTCATAGCCACAATGGTACGTAGGTTGGTGACAATTGTCAAGCTCATTCATAAATATGATGACTTTCACAACACTTGTAACTTATTAAGGTGACATAGTTGTCCACTTGTCTCTCAAATGTGAGGTATAGAAAGGACATAATATTAAAAACCTTTTCTATCACCTTTAGTATCACAGGATCTGTGTGTTATTCAGCGCAGACTTGTGACACGCACCATCAGCCTTACCAAAGAAATTCTATGGAATTAATGACATTTAATCATCCGATCTAAATTAAGAAAAAGGGAAAAAGAGCAACTCAGCGCACAAAATTCTCGACTCTACAAAGCTCGAGAGAATCAGATGTATTCATCTGATCTAAATAATATTGATAATATCACTCGAGAGTTAATATTAATTAAAGACTCGTCTTGAGCAACTTTAAAAGCTTAAGTACGATTCGACTTAAGTAATACACTAGTATAAGCTAATGGTTGTGAATCAATCAAACTTTTTAGTTTATATTCAAAAAAGAACAAAAAAAAAAGAGAAAAAATACAAGATCAAAAATAATAATAAGCCGTGAGAAAACTCTAAGCTGAGAGTCATAAATTTTAAATACAAAACAACTTTTCTAAATGTGAGTGTAAAAAGCTACGCACATTTCACCCTCAAATCACATAATAACAATATGTTGTTTGTGTCAAAATTTTAGGACAATGACCTACAGAACTAGGGTAGGGTGAAGTTGAGAGAAGAAATAAATCACTCAAAATTGAACATCTAGATTGTCAAGTTCTTTGATATTGCCGTAATGAATTGATAGTTCTATGAAACAAGGCTGACTGCCCTAGATTGGACTACCAGCTTTTTTCAGCAACAGATCTTCTTCAGGGAGAGGCTGAAGAATTTCCCTCTTCTTCATGGAGAAAAGGGAGTTGACACTTGCTAAAAGAATATGACCAACTTGTCTTATAAATTAGGCAACAAATGTGCATCTTTCTGTGCTCAAAAGACCACGTTTTGAAATATATGTGGATTCCTCCATATGGTTCTGGTAAAGCTAGTCTTAGAGAGAGAGAGGAGGTGGTGGCGGCAGTGGTGGAGTTAAAAGGTGGCGGATAAGCTAGAATGGTTGACTAGTTGCCACAAAGTGGGTCATTGTCTTTTTTTTTTTTTTTGTTTTTGGTTAGAAAATAGATCATAGCGCGTGTTTCCTTGGAAACATGTTTTCGGTATTGACACGAAATTTTGAAAAAACATTTTAAAAATGTGAAAGAAACTTTGACAACGTTTAAAAAACTTTTAAGAATACTTACTAAAACTTTTAAACAATTTAAGATAAATGCTTCATAAATTTAAAATATTAATTTTTTTTATATTTCTCCACTCCCTAAATTTTAACTAAGTATCTATGCAATTATTCATACAATTTCCACTAAGTTCCTTAGAGGATTTCACTAAATTTCTTAATGGTCTCTTTTGAGTTTTGCGAAAGCTTCTTAATAAAATTTCTATTAAGTTCTCAATTGTTTATTGTTTTCCGTTTTTTCCTATATTTTTTATTGTGTTTTCCACTTTCATTTTGCCTAACATTTTTCCGTTTTTGCTTCTCATTTCATGAAATAGACTAGACATTATCATTTTTTTTCTATAATTGCAGCCCCACAGAAAAATATAATATCCAGTCCACCACTTGTAGGGTACACCATTGCCCACTGATGCTGTGACAAAGGGAAGTGTCCTCCTGGCATGGGAAATTCTTTCCTCATTATGATGGGAAGGAGTCTTTACATCAGAAAAAAGAAAATTAAAAGTTAAATATAGGAAATAAATAAAGTGAAAGAAATTAAGTTTTTCTTTTAGTTAGGTTAGGAAAATGAAAAGAAATAAATAACCTTTTGTCCAAAGAAATTTTTTTTTTTTTTGGTTTGGTTACCCATATAAAACGAGTATGTAAAAGTAATTTCAATAATACAATTTTTTTTTTCTTGACAAATTCAATATCCAAACATAGTACTTACAAGAGTTCGATTTTCCATGTTGACAAACAAAATTATATTGATCATAGAACGTGGTTATTCTTCTTCAACTTTTTGTTTGGAATTAGATCTCGCTTGCAAGCAGAGCTTCCAGCCTGAGTTATGAGCTCAAAGAACCTATGATTCAACCCTGCTCAAATTATTATACCCAGATCTTTCATCCCTACACAATGGTCATTGATCTTTTCACAAGAGAAATCCTTGATACATCTCCATGAAATTCTTCAAAAACAACCAGTTGATTGTGGGTTGGCTTCAACCATGACCGAGGAACATGATACCTGAACACCCAACAAAATTTATGGATTTAGCAAGCCATGTTTGGCCTGTTTAGTCATATTTCATTCATCAATACAATGCTGTTTTAGAGAGTTTATACCATCTTTGAGTTGGTTTGCCACAGCCAAATTGGCACTTGGTAGGTCTGAATGTCCCAGAATAGCTACACTGGCTGCAATTACCAGTAGCATGGACAGTCCAATATCTTCCAATGCTCTGCCCATTGATCCATACTTGACCTTTTCCCATGCTGCCCATGTCTAGTGCCAATGGCTCGCCTCCATCCGGTGCATTGAAACGAGCCTGCAAGACAAAAAGGGAAATTTAACTAATGCTTATGCTATCAAACTTCCATGATTCAGGTAAAAACTCTGAGATTATGTTTATAACAGAAAATGAAGTACTCATTACCAATTGTCAATCACCTATATCTTTGATGGTTCTAAGATATCCTATTTTCATCCAATATGATCCGACATGGTTCAACATCAATACATCGAAGTTATTCTCCTTGTATTATTTTGCTTTTTTTCTTTTTGAATCTTTGCCAAACATAACCTTTAACCCACCTTTACATTACCATTCAAACTTTCAATAATTCAGTTAAAGTTTGGGAGTGATTTCTAAATGACTGATACTCTTATCATTCACCTGCCCTTAATAAAGGCACCTAATTTTTTTGGTCAATATGACTCAATAAAGTTGCCATTTGAAGACAATTGTCCTTTAAATTGCCTGTGAATTCAACTAGTACCATCATCACCTTCCTTTCGGAAGTCCTCAAAGATGGAATATTTTGAATGTGGCCAGGGAAGTAATTGGTTGAGACACGTTCCCAAGCGACATATCATACCGACCTTTAAACTTGAAAACGCCTGAGAAACTAATTATAAGAAGCAAACTAAAAGTAGCGTTATATTGTTCCTATACCTTATACCATGTAAGGGGTCGTTGCTTTTGTGCAACCAAGGACCCTTGTGACCAATCAACCGACGAAATTCCAGTTGGAGAAACTAGATTCATCGCTTCTCCTTTGAGCCCAACCTGCGTAGCAAGAGTACTTATGAGGTGAAAACTTCCCAAGGAAACAACACCTCCAGAAGATATACTGAAGTAAGATTCATTGACCTGGTATGACCATTTCTGCAAGGATAAGTCCCTCTTTCCCTGGTCTAGGCCATATAGAACAACGGGTCCTAGGACTCCTGTGTTCCAAGTCTCAAAATGCGGCCCATTGTTCTTCAATCACAACAAACATTAATTTGAGTAAAACTCAGCGATGAAACAAAAGAAAGAAAGATAACACTTTATTTATTTTTTTTTTGTATAAAATTTCATACTTATTGAATTCAAAACTGTTAATATTTCGTAAAGCTTGTACTAAAATACCAAATGTTTTTTATTCGGATGTAGAAAATTCACTGAGCTTTAAACAATGTTTGAGTTTCCTATGATAAAATGCTAGCATATGCTAGGCTTAGTGTTTTCAAGAATTGTGCCTTTATATAAAAGCTGCGGTCCGATACTGAGGCTTACGAAGCCAAAAGAAAACAAGGCTGATGAACTAACTGGCAATCCAACAGCCACACTGAGTAGTGAAATTCTGTTTGTTCCAGCATGCAGGTTGACACTTCCTGTATAAGTAAATTTTCTGTTCGTCCTAGTTCCGAAGGCAGAACCTATAATTCAAGCATAACAGAATGAGCTTTCAAGCCAGTTTTAAATTTCTGTCACCTGTCGGAACTAATTAATTACTAGCTAGGCGTAGTTGAGTAGTCTTAAGTCCCCAAGAACACAGAATTCAACAGTTTACCTGACAGGTGTCCATTTATAAACACATGCAAGGCATCGCCTGCTGACTGCACAGTGAGAGTGAGATGTTGGTCTTCATGTAGAAATGATTCGGATGGACTTATTTTAACACTGGAAAGGTCATCTAATCAGAACACTTAACCCCAATACATACATATTCCAAAAATCTGCTAAATATAATACTTCAGTTCAATCTCACCTGGTCCTGTACCAGAGATAGTCACTGGTATCTCTGCTAACATTTAACTGCTCCAAGAGACCAACGACTGTGATCTCTGAATCGTCATAAGCCGAGGATATGTCTTCACTGAATGCTTCCCATGAGAGAAGCTCAGCATTGGTTGGCAACATTTGCACCTTGGATGTTTGAACTCCAACCTGCATTGGCGAGATGGCAAGATTGCATAAGAACAACTGTGGTACATAATCAAAAAATAATTAAAAAAATGTTTCTCTCCAAGATCTGAGTTGTATAAGCCTCCAAACTTTGAGGCAGCAAATCATTGGAATAGGATAATGCATTGATGTTGTGAAAATGGCATGTATCATTAAGGTGGTGATAAAGGCATGTTTCAAGTGAACCAAGGCATAATATAAGATGAAGGTTTCTAGAAAGTAATTTCCTACAAAAAGCTATAAGAAACCATTGACTTCTCTGATCAATCAATTCTACCCTTTAACAATTACTATTGTCTTATTCAGATTACCTTGGCAGTGTTAAAGACAATATGTTTGCAATCTGGAAGAATGCTGATGGACCAAGGTGGGAGGTCATAGTGCATGTTATTAAATGTCACCCTCGCAGCTGACTCTGAATGGTAGTTTGAAAGAAAAGCGGCACAATCTCCCGACTTAGAAGAAAATACATGTGCCTGGAAAAGGTTGATATTCAGTCAATCTGGTCTAAAATAAAAAGAAAATTGCTTCCAAATGGCCCATCTCTTCTGTTCTCCCCCCATCTTTGAAGAACAACTGCTTTAAAAGATGTTAGTTGTAAAATTGCTTTTAGGTTATTCATGTATCACAGAATACAAGAACTTGTAAAATATTCTGATTTTGAAAGTTCACTTAAAATTCATTCTCGATCAAAGGATGAAATTGAAGAAGGCAACAAACCTGTTCATAGCTTCCTAACCAAGAAACACTAGGATCAGCAGAAACTAAAGCACGCTCACATAGCTTAATAGCTCTATGTAGCTCCTTCAAATGACCGTACTTGGGTTGCCTAATCAAGCCTATCCATTCAGTGCGATCAAGCAATTAGTGGCGGTTTCCAAATGAAAAAATTCGAAGTCAAATCTAAGAATTGAAAGCTGGAGTTTTCAAATTTTTGTGTATTATGAGTGCAAAGATTAGTTTTCTCACCATATTCATCAATGGGAGCATCATAATCATAGCTGGTCGCGATAAAAGGGCCTCCCGCTGTTCTTCCAAAGTTGGTCCCTCCTTGATACTGTTGAAAACAATAAGATCCTGACTTTGATGGTATAGTGAAGCTTCTATAATTATCTTACTTTATTAGTACTCCAATGATGCATAGCATGAAGTGAATCAGCTTCCACGGATCCTCGTTTTACATGAAAGCAACTTCGTCAAATGCTAATCATCCATGAAGTTATACATGATGAAAGCATAATTTCTGTGATTAGAATTTCCAACTCTAGCCCCAATCTGTATTGATCCCAAGCTTCATTTTCTGGTATGTTTTCTTGGTAATTAAAGAAAGTTGGCTGCCTTGTTAACTCTTTTCTTTACTTGGTTTTCTCATCAACCAAATTGACAATCGGAGAATCAATGGGAAACAAAAATTTTATTCATTTGTTGTTTTTTAACATAATAGTCATGAGGATTTGATGGAATCATTTTCCAGTTATAAAGGATCTTTAAAAATCCAAAACAAAAAAGGGACTATAACAGACCATGTAGTAATTCACAAACGAGCCACCCTTTTGAATGAAGCGGGCAACTGCAAATGCCAAATCTTCAACTGGTCGCTGGTGAATTGGGCCACCAAATTCTGTAAACCTTTAACGCAACCGAGAGCAAGTAAAAATACGTTCCACACAGCACAGTTTTGAGAGAGATGGTAGTTTTTGAACTTACCAGCCACTCCAAGCCTCAGTCCACATCTTGGGTTTGTAAGGTTTGTTTGGAGAGAAATAATCGCAATAAAAACCATTGCACGTATTTATCTGTAACAAAGATTTAAGAGTAACTTGAATTACATAGTTCATATTTGCTAGTGCAGAAATCTGGTGAAAAATTCCAATATCAGTCAAATTCATGGGAAACTCCAATCTTGACCAGCAAAGTGATTAATGACAAAATTCGAGAAAACCAATTAAACGAAAAATAATTGGCAGAGAACACAGCTTATTAACTCGGATAAAGATATGTAATTGGAGCTAAGCCAAAGATTATTAACAATTTCCATGAGATTGCTTACAACTGGATCCGGAGCATCATCTTCCCGGCACATAACCCATGGGACTCCTGTACCCAATTCAACAGCCATTTTTGCAGCCCATGTCATGTATGCATGACCAGCAGCACCAAATGCCTTGCTTTCAGTGCCATACTCATTCTCAATCTGCACTATTATGAATTGACACGGGGACAAATGTTTTAGACTGGCATTGCAAATCTTTACAACTTACAAAACGTTACTAACATACTGCTTAAGGGTTTCATGGGGTTGAAAAGCTTAATGTGGCAAAAATCAAATTAATGGAGCAAAATATAAAGGCATGGACACAAAAGCCATACCTGGGAGAGGATGATAGGACCACCTTGAGACTCAAACAATTTCTCTTCGTTCATTTTTTGGACAATTTTTCGGGTGAACCTTTGCATTGCCATCTACAACACCAATAGGTATTTAAGTTAATTATCAAATTTACAGAAAGTTTACTGCTAATCAATGTTGCAGTACTTTCTCTGAGAGAGAGAGAGAGACCTTGAAAGGTCCATTATCTGTTCTGAAGCTGATGCCTGGAACATATTTCAACCAAACAGGAAAACCCCTAAAAAGACAAAAGGAAAGGAAAATCAAACATGTCCAGAAGAAATAGAATTGAGGCTCAAAAACCCATCACATATATCTTTAATATACAAAGCAAGAATCAAGAATGGTGACTACCCAAAATTCCACTCTGCACAAACAAAAGGCCCAATGCGAAGATGCACATATAGCCCTGCTTTCTGGACCATCTTTATGAACCGAACCAAATCATGTCTTCCCTCAAAATTATACTAAGAACCACAAACAAAACATGTCTGTTCAATGAGAGAGAGAGAGAGGGGAGAATAGAAAACTACCAATTAGAGAATACATGAAAACAGAGAAAAGTCAGAGGCGAAATGAAGTAGAAAAGCGAAGTACATTGCCAGGTGAAGGTTCATGAAGGTTCCAAAACACATATGTGTCTATAACATCCAAGCCTCCATCTTTTGCCTTCTGTATAAGACCTTCCCACATCTGCATTGCACCCGCATTGAGTTTTTTAACAAATTTCGTCAAGGAAATTTCACAAGGGAGCTACATTTTCCCGGAAAGTGTGGAAAAGTTGTGAACCTGAGGAGTGCTTCTTGCGTAATGTATGGAGCCAGAGAAGAGAATTCTCTTCTGCCCATTGATGATAAGAGCCTTCCTGTCGTAGGTGACTCTGCATTTTGTTATCTGAACGCTCCAAATCAACATCATACAGAGAAAACACCACTTGGAAGCTGAGTTAGCTTCCATCTCTTTCTTTCTATCTTTCTATGAGAGAGAGAGAGAGAGAGAGAGAGAGAGAGTATATCTCTCCTGTGGAGGGAAAGCAAACCAAGGCAACAATAAAGATTATGAGGAGATGTTCTGATACGGCTCTGCAAAATAACATATCACAGCCATGAGCTCAAAAAGCATGGAACTTAAAGGCTTGAACAGAAAACTTATCAAGAAGGAAAAAGTATAGAAAACTAAGGCCATGTTTGGAGGACCAACTAATGTTGAATTGCCCTTCAATATAATTTGTGTACAAAAAAGCACGCATGCGAATGAAGTCATCAAAACAAAAATAGGTTGAAAAGAGGCATGAGATTTTAGGAGCTGATCTCACATTTATGACCCCTCTGATTGATTTTCTTGGTTCTCTTCTCAGAACCAATGGATTTCTAGGTGGTTAGCCTCTGATGTCACATAAAAGATAATGGAGTCATTCGATTGTCATTGAACAACCACTACATAATCTCATTATGTGATATTTTCATATTTTTTATTTTTTTATTATGTTTTAATCTTGAATTTGTTAAGTAAAAAAAAAAAAAAAGCAATCATATTTCTTATAAATATTCATCTTTTTATTCTAACCAATCAAAAAAAAATTTTTATGAAAAAAACTTAATTCATTTTTTTCTCATTTTTCTAACCCAAAATTTAGCACTGACAATTACAGTTTGAGTTACCAAAGCCACAGTTTGACATGTATTATTCACACAACTACTGTGGACAACAAAAAATGAAAAAAAAAAAAAAGAAAAAGAAAAGTGAAGATGCTGTGGAATGGACTCTCACATCGGGAGTATTGTGGTGGGGTCAGAGGAGTCCATATTTTCAAAAGTCACCCTTCATGGGCAAAAGCAAAAAATGCAGTATGCTTTTGCCATTGAACTGACCTTTCAACTAAACATTTATATTAAAACCCTAAATGCCCTTTTTAGTTTTCAAAGTTTACATGAAGACATGGGACTATAAGGGACCTTATTGCTAATGTGTTGGGTGTATCGGCCACTGTAATCTCAAAATTCATAACAGGTTTGATGTGACATTCACAAATATTAAAATGACAGTGAATATCACATGATAATGAGTTTGTAATGGTCACATGTGATAATTTTTCATTGAAATGGGAATGAATGACTCATTCTCCAATCAACGAAAGCATGTAACTGCCACTGGACTTTCCATATGCTACCACATTAATCTCTCTCTCTCTCCATGGCACATACATACACAAACATATATGCTAAAAAAGAAAAAAAAAATAGTACACAAATCAACTCTTTCATTCTCCATTCCTTTGAGAAATTCAAGATCCAAACACATTGGTCACTTTTAACAAACTTACAGCACCAATAGCCTAAGCAACTAAATCTATCTAACAATAGAAAACCTGAGTTCATTTAAAAGTGCTATCAGTTTTTATTTTTTTATTGTGTGCCATAGGTGTTTATTTTTATTTTTTGTCTTTTATGATCTGATGATGGCATTTATAAGTTACTGCCCTACTAACAATACCAGACTAATGTTTTAGAATAAAAAACACACCTATTTCAGTATTTTTTATGTTTTTTATTTTTAAAAAAACAAAAAACAGAAATGGAAAACAAAACTACACGGACCCAAAGTTTTTTATGCCCCAAGACACACCTATGATGACTTTTTAGGGCTAGCATTTGAGCCCCAACATCAAGGGCCAAGTTCGATAGAAGCACCTCACTCTTGTCCTATGCAACTTATCAACGGTCCAACTTACACAAACAGATGATTGATGATACGAACAGGATGGCTAAGATCATCTAATTAGCCTCCCCAAAAAGTAACAAAACCATTAACTACATACCAACCACTGAAATCACACATTTTTCGACTGAATGGCCAAATGCCCAGATATCATCAACTCATTTGTAAATTCCAAGCTCTCAACCACAACCTACCCACAATGCACCACAGATATGTGTACACACAACAAATTATTTAATTATAGGGCTTCGTAAAATTTTCAAAGCTTCAACAAATCCACAAAGATAAGTTATTTGCATCATCAACTCCTCTTATTGAGGAATAAATTTCAAAGCTACAAAAATACTGTAACAGAATTATGACTCAAACCATCTTCTAAGCTGTCTAGAACCTTGCTTTTGGCCATCAGTTCTGTCAGAACTATGCTGTGAAAACTTGGATTTATATTGTTCAATGAGCATGTCAAGTTTGTCAGCTACATCTCGACCTAAAGGGTCTTTGTTCTTTTTTGTCTTTTTTCTTTTGGTTGGACTTATATCTTCCCTCTGCTGGTCAGTCTGTCCTCGGGACTTCCTCTTATTTGTTTGCAGATCTACTTTGTCTAGAGATCGGGACTTCAAACCATCAGTGGCTATTCCTTTACCTCCGAGTGATTTCTGAATCTGAGGATTTCCTCCATGTTGGTGATCCTTTTGATTCTCTAAGGTATGTTTTGAGCGTTCCTGCTTTCCCCCAGATGAAAATTTGTTTCCACTTCCTCTTGTGGGATTAATCTTCCGCTTCTTGGTAGCTCTGCCTTCGTCAGTGGCAGCTCCTTCCACTATTTTATTTTCCACTTCAACTTCTTTTTTAGTTTTAGAAGCCTTCAATGATCTATCATCACCTTTGGATTTATGCTGAATTGACATCTTGTTTGGATGGGCATCAGGCCTCTGTGAATCATTATTTGGTCGAAAATTTGTATCATCACGCAAACCCTGCTGTTGTGCTTGAAGCCTGCTTTTACGGAGCTTCAATGTTTGGACATTATCAAGAGCAAACTCCACAATTGGACGATGTTCTGGGCCAAAAGTTTCTGTAAAGTTGCACAGGATAAACCTTTATTTAGAATACATGAAATATTTGCACCACAGATAAAGAGAGAAAATGTAATGTACGTTTATACATATACGCTTCAATCCAACATAATATATGATATCCATCAGATAGTTTTCAGCTCCGAAGGAACAGAAAAAAGACAAACCGAAGTCCGAAACAGGAGGACACTAATTACCAGGTGTACCAAAACAATATCAATCACCAAAAGCATAGTAGAAGACAGCTTATTTAACTTACAAAGGAAACACATTACCAGGATTATTGTTAAGAACTCTCAGAGCCACAAGTGCATGTTGATGCTCTGTAAATTCAAGAAAAGCAACTCCACGTGAATGGTGCTTCTCAACAACCTTCCCATTTTTTGCATCTTTCAACAACTTTATCTGCACAAGCAGCAAAAGTTAAGGGAAGCTATAATATGATGTATACAGAACTATTGGTATAACAACACCATTAGATACTGTGTAGCTGACCTGTTGAATTACAGGTATTTGCTTGGTAGCCCGAGATGTAACTGCATCTATACAAAGCTTCTTAAGTTCTTTCTCAGTCATTGACTTTGGCAAATTGTATACGATGAGTCTCGTCCTTGAAACATGAAAGTTCGGAGATTGAAGCTTAATTGCCTTTTTCCTTTCCAGCCTGCAGAGTTCGTAAGCATTAAACTCTTGCTACAAAATGTGAAATTCCATCAAAGCAGTGCAACAACCACATATGAGTATGGAGAAGCATCATAATCATGATGCTACAAAATAGCTAGGACAGAACATATGTTTTTGCATATTTCTCTGTTCGTAGTTTACGGGGCTATTCTCAAGATTCTTCTTTCTCTTTTTTATTATTTTATTTCCCCATTAAACAAATTCTATAAGATTCCAATCAGAAATTTCTACATGTTAACAGAAACTTACCCATAAAAAAATGTTCTAAATGATTTTATTGACGAGAAGTAGAGAATGAAATAAAAAGATTAAGTGATTGTATATGTCAATTTCAAAAAAATTATTCAGGAAGTAAGGACAGTTAATCTGTTGACAGGACTAAACTATTATAAAATATTTAAGTTACATGGACCTACAATTGAGATCAAATGAGCAATTCTTAATCTGTTGACGGGACTCTAATATCGGTTTGAGCAACTCTCCTGTTATAGCAGCCACACCAAAAGTAGTAGCAGTAGACACAGTACATGCTATTCCTTGTCCGCACTCTTAATTCTTGTTTTGGCCTTTATCCTCCAGGTATGCTGAGGCAAGGCTTTGAGCTGAGGTGGCTAAGCTGTGATTCACTATAGAAGAATCCAAGAATAGAATAGAGTCCACATGAACCTTGAAGCATAGTTTACTTGTTTCAAGTGCAAGTATATGAGGCCTTTCCAGGAGCAAATCTATTGTAGGGGATGTCTACAGCCATTCTGCCAGTGCCGAGAAAGATATGCTTACCAGTTACCACAGAACCTGCACAAGCCTCAATATAACATCTATAGGCTTATACACTTAGGAAGAGCCCTCTTGCAGCCTTTTTCTTGCCTCATGGAAGCTTCTAAAGGCCTCAATACAACACACCCACAGGCTTGTACTAATAAGAGCTTCTTGCAGTCTAATTTTACGATATGCCAGTTCATGCCTCATGGAAGCTTATAAAAAAGCCTAAATATAACATCCATAGACTTGTACATTTAGTAAGAGCCTCTTGCAGTCCTTCTCCATGTTCTGTCAGCTCATCAAAGCTTCTTTTAGCCGAAGCATTTCCTAAGCAGCAGAAACTTCATAATCTGAGATTGTTTCAAGTGACCATGCTTAATTATGGCAATCATATGACTGGTAACTAATGAAAAAAAGTCAGTTTTAGTGGTCATCAGTTTTAGGGGATCAGTTTTAGGGGAGTATGGAAAAGGCAAGGGGTATTTCTACACATTTGTGTTCCATGGACTGCTCTAAATGCATGAAGTACTCGTATTAGACATAACACTATGGGTAAAAGTATGTTGTATGTGCCCAACATGTCTAGGTTGACCTGCACACAACCACCATGTCTATCAATAGCTCCGTTATCATGGTTTTCGAAACTATTTTGCTCCCTTATTCTGTCTTTTTTTTCTGTAACATTGCTGCTTCAGAAATAGTAAAATGCTATAGTTTGGCATGCACACATCAAGCATGTCCATAAATAGCTCCTCCATTATCATTTTTTTTTCCTTCTCAGTTGCTCCCTTATCATATTTTTTTTCTGGTAACATAGCTACATCAAAAGGAATCAAATGCCTATGCTCAAAGCTCTAGTATACATAAAAACAGCGTCTTTGGAATTAAAAGAAGAAATTTAAGAAATATAAATACTAGCTGTGTCCCATGTCCTTGGACTTCGGAATTAGAGGATCTGATGATTCGGACACCCACCTGAGTGTACATTACGTAGCTTGATGGACTGAAAAGAGCCACAATAAAGTGTTTTATGGGCAGACAACCTATAATTTTTTTCTTAGAAGTTAACTTATGTGAGTTAAATTAAATTTTTAAATTAAATTTTACTTTTTGCTTATTTTCCAAAACCCACTTTAAAGGTTGGTTCATCAAAATTAACTTTTTCAATTTAATACCCAGTCTAATTTCCAATACAGCATTCCAGCATAATTATAGTTTTACAATAACCTCTTGTTAGCGTCCTCAATGCAAACCATTTCACTACAGAATTACACTCAACAATAAACCTAATCTAGAACAGGAAGTAAATTTCACCAGAGACAGAGTCTGAAAACTTGATTAAATTTAGCAACTGCAAATTCTAAACAGGAAACGTTAAAATCTTGACTCCAGGAAACAAAGTAGCAGAGCCCATATTAGGTAAAAGACATACCCGTAACCAATGTTTTGTAAAATGACAAATTAGAAAACCACAAAAGTGAAGTGCCTAAAATATTAGAAACTTGTTTCAGGGATTTCTAAAAGGAAAGCAAAAAGAAAATAGATGAGACAGAGGAGACCAGAAGTAGCACTTCTCCCCACGTCATTCACATACCCATTCGATTGACAATAACTAGCTAATTGAATCGGACTCCGGCCATCTATTAGAAACAGACAGACAAGTTTGAATGGCCTGAATGAGGAAACTTGGATTGACAAAATGGATCTCCAAATCCCCCTCCTCTCTCTTCCCTTGTTATGCAATGTCTAAGCCAGCAGTAAGGGAAGAATTGCTTGCCACTGCAGTATCTTTCAATTTTTTATCATGAAAAACTAACTTAAACATCACTTTTAGTACACTTACGTTTGGCGCTTCGACATGTCACTGGTTGAAACACCTTCGGCAGCTGGACTCCCATCAACTATAAGACCTTCCTGTTAAGGGATTTTCAACAATAATAAAACGCGATAAATATAAGTAGTATGGGAAAGGATGGCATATATGCAATCAAACTGCAAAAACAATAGTACAACATCAGACATGCAAGGAGAGATGAAAGTGGAAGAATAGGGAATTGACCTTTGCCAGGTAAAGGTTGCGGTGGTCATGATCCTCCTTTTTGGTCTTCTCCAGCTCCTTATCATGAGCTGATTTCTTGTCCAAAGCCCTGAAAACTTTCAACTGTCTACCCTTTAGAAAGATTCCCAAACCAGCCGCAGCATTGGCTGCCGAAAATGCTGCATCAGCGGCATCAATCGTCTTAAACTTGAGAAATCCAGTTCCTCTTGGTCGCCTGTTGACATGAACAAGATATAGAGCATAACAGACATTTATCCATTAAGAATAAATATAATATATACTATTATTAGAAGGCAAAACCTCAGTTTGTTGAGGATCTGTCATGTTTTTTTATGTCTAAACTATCCCTATGAACCATAACTGCTTTAAACAGTTGAGAAAAACTACCTGTAGCGGGTGAGTGGAAGAAACCTAACTATCAACATTGAAGGTAGTTTCCTTTTTTTGAATTAAAGTGAAGTATTCATTAGCATGCAGTAAGTTGCACACGCATAGTGTGTACCACCTTCTAGAATAATAATCACAGTGAAGAATAAAACAAGGCTATGCATACTTGGTGATCTGATGAACAACAGGGATGAAGGATTGCACTTCTCCAAATCCAGAGAACCGTTGCTTCACTTCTTCATTATCAATATCAAAAGGCAGGTTGTTTATGAAAATTGTTCTCTGCAAATCATCTTCTCCCTCTGCCACGTCAAGATTTGTCAGATTGATTTTCCCAGAATTACCACGTTTTGTTATACCTAATATATTAGCAGACCCATCAGATGGCTTGTTGGGTACGTCAATGGTTTCATTGTTGGAATCACCACTGGGAGAAGTAGGTGTTCCTTTAATTGAGGATGAGATCAAATTCTTCAGAACTTTTCTTGCAACATCTGCTTCATCATCAAAATTAAATTTAGTAGAGATGTCTTCTTTCCCTATCATATTAGAGTCATCAGAAGCAACATCAACCCCATCAGGTGGCAGTGTTTTTTCATCTGGATCACCATCCTCCAAATCGTCACTACTATTGTCATCATCCTTTTCGTTTCCATTCTCTTGTCCTGGAAAAACCACAAGTTATGCTTGAAGTAAATGCTGAGCTATCATCTCAACTTCAAAGAATAAGGCATCAAGCCTTTTTGGGTGTAACAATCTAACAAAAAGGAATGGGTCAGTTCAGGTAGAGATACAAAAGCAATCCAATTTAGTACTCGCACAAACCATAGGGTTGTCGGAGAGACTGAAATGTATCAACAATTGGCAGAAACAAATGCATTGAAGTCTTTAATTTCTCTATGAGTATTCATTCATTTCTACACTCGGATGTTAGCCCTCTGATTTCTGGAACTCTTCCAGTTTTGCAAAGCCTCACCTCATTCCTACGTAGTCGGAAATGAACTCCCTCTTTATTCCCCCACCCTCCAAAAATACAAATATAAAAATAAAAAACTATTACATAGAATATACACTCAAATTTATGAACATCATTTTTTTCTATTTTCTCCTTTTTCTTAGGAGCCTTGACCCCCCCCCCCCCCCCCCCCCCTCCCCCCTTTTCCTTCTTTTTTCTGTCTCTTTCTTCCCCTCCTCCTTCCCCTTCCTTCTTTGCAGTGCAGGGGGATAGGATGGGATGGGGGAACGGCAATAAGGCATCATTGTCACTGTTATTTGGTTTTGAAAATGAAGAAAATGCCCTATGCTCCATATAAGTTCCTTCTTTGACCAAACAAAATATATAGCTTAGACAGAGAGAAAGAAGTACAGCTCTGATATACACCCTATGGCGGGTGGGTGGCGCAGGGGATCTGGTGGACATTGCCACATTAAGAACTGAAAATTCTAAAAACCAAGATTATCCTACAGTTGAGCTTTTCCTTCACTCAATAATCCAGTTAGAAAGAACAGAGTAAATTTTTCAGAAGTAATCCACCAGGTGATTCCGCAAACATTGTAAATAATTTCTTTAATTGAAGTTCGTTATTCTCGCTGCACCTATACATCAAGGCCTCACATAGGCTATATCCTCAAGCCCTTTTTTCAAAAAATTTCAAAGCATATGGTTGTGGCTATTAAAACAGAGGCTTTAAAATGAAGGATTGAGGCTCAAGTAATCATATAACCGAAGTATGCAACTCACAGAACTAATCAACATACATGGGCTCATATGGTAGAGCATGCCAAGCAAAGAAAGGCATCTAGCAGTCCATGACACCAAAGACACATAGCTCAAATAAGGAACTTTTTCTGACACTTGAGTCCAATGACTCCAATCCAATCTTTCACAGCTAGAATGTTTTCACAAATTAGTACCAATCAACAATTTTTCTATATTCTTCCAGTCAAAACATTTGAGAATTACATTGGAGAATAAAGAACTTCAAGCAAATTTACATGTACACGTATAGAGAGGGCTATTCCTTAATAATTACTTTTGTAAAGCAAATTTCTTACTTAAATTCATCTTCCTTTACTAGGAAAGAACTCAGCAAATTTCTTTTATACTATTAATAATTCGTCTAATTTTGAAGAATAAGAAAATTAGCACTTAACGAATAGAACAAGGAAATTGGAAGTAACTAAACATAGATCTGGAAGTTTACCTATTGTGGAATAAGATAAGTTTATCCATTAGAAGATCACAAAATACTGTGGAAAACAACAATTACCATCTTCTGAAGCAACAGAATCAGCACCAGTTGCATAAATTTTCTTTGGAACAGCCCAATCAACAGCAATGGGTCTTTTACCAAGTTTTTTCCCATTGAACTTCTGAATGGCCTAAAAAGTGGGGAGAAATAAAATGAAAAGAATAAAATTAGAAAGGTGTTCACTGGTGTAAATCATGTATTAAAAATCCATACATATTCTGCATCCTGCTTGCTTGTGAACTTGACAAATGCAAATCCTTTAGATAACCTGCAAAAGCAGCAGAACTTTTAAAACAATCTGAGGAGATGACAATTCATGGACAGCAACGAATAACACTGGGACTACAAAATTATACCCCGTCTCAGAATTTTGTGGAATAAATACATCCCACACAAAACCTGCTGACGAAAACATATCTTTTATCTCCTTCACATTAGCCTGCATTCATTTTGTAAACTAGTTTAGAGGTAGAGCTTCTCCAAAATACAAAAATACATTCATACGACTGTACGTACAAAGTGAAAGGTGCTGATCATGATAAAACCAACCTTAAAAGGAAGGTTTCTGACTATAAGTTTCCATTTTTGAGTCTTGGAGCCCTGATCACAAGTTCAATTGGGGAACGGAAAAAAAAAAAACAGTCAACTCTCTTAAGCATCAATCATACAGAAATTCATTATCAAATAGTGAGCAGATGTTTTCACTGTCTGTATAAGCTATTATCAAACCAGCTAGCCAAAGTCTAGTTGATGGTGACAGTATCCATGTCACCTATGCAGTTTCCCAATGCACAGGTTGTATATAGTCTGTGGGGTATTACTTATTGCTAAAGCAGTAATTAATTATAAAGATTAAAACGCTTTGATATTCCAAAAAAAAAATTTTAATTAACTAAAGAAAGTAATGAAGTTGTTTCACAAAAAATAACTAGACAAGAAAGAAAATGGAGAAGTGTTAGTTACAAGGTAATGGAGAACAATGGAGGGAATTGATAGTAACCCCAAGTAACGAACATGTAGCATAAGTTTTATTTGCATCTAGGCTTTTCCTGGCCCAGGTTTGACAATTACATGTCACATAAAGTGTCTTCGACAAACTGTAACTACCCCTTCCTCCTGCTAGCAAAATTTTCACGAGCAAAAAAATCAAAACAGTCTTCACTCATCCCCTAAACATCCACTTAAATCATCAGCAAGCACCTAGATCCCAATAAATCATCCACGTAGTATTTCGTATATTTTTGCAATTAAATTTCCATTCATGGTATTCAACACAAATTACATGAAATTTCAGCAGGCTACTACATGTATCACTCAAGACATGAGAGCAATATTACCTCTCCACCAAGTTGGCGTGCCCAAACAAATCCTGCACTTATCTCTTTTTGGTGTAACATTGCAACACAAGCACGAGCTGATTTAACGCTTGTATACAATAACAATGAAGCATCCATTTTGCACCCTTCTCGAGCAAGCCCTGGAACAATTTCACATGTTTGTGGCCTTGTTACCATATAAAACTTAACATAAATACACTGGTTCTAGCTTCAGTGGTGACTACTTAACATTTCATACTACAGTCCCATCTGTTAGAACTTCTATATAAGAACAAAAAATATAATTCAAAAACAAAAAGAACTTTGACAGATGTTTGGCAAAGGAACAAGCATGCAAGAAGGAAGCACCCGAGTCTTAGTGTTGAAAACCCATAACAGCTGCCCTCAAAACTATAACAGCTTGCAAAATAGCTTACAAAATAACAGTATATCCTTATGCACGCAACATGTCCACTTTGCCACACATTCAAAGTCATGTTAGTAGGTAACTAGGCAAGTTCAGAATCTTCAGATGATGGTCAACATAAAGGTAGGGAATGCTGAGAAACAGTTAACCGTGCAAGAGCTCTCTTCCCCTTATACAGTTTGAATTTCTCTTCCCTCTTTCTTCATTTTATTTTATTTTTAGACTAAGTACAAAATTTCTATTTATTAAGTAGTGAAGGTAGTGTTTTCATCCAAACAATTTAGTCAGGGAAGTCATAAAGAGGGATAGAAGAGTTAGAAGCCATAGCAGGGAAGAAAAGGGGAGACCAAAAAATAAATAAATAAATTCCAAAAAGAAACTAAAGAGGTATACCTACATCTTAATTTGTTTGAGGTGAAACATCAATATGTGATCGCTGGGAAAAGGCTCGTCCTTGGTTTATTGAGTGTGAAACCACAAGAATTAGACTCTAACTAGATTTAAAGATAAGAATCTAAGTTTTAAACACAAAATTGTGAAACTACTAATTGACACAACACGTTCTTTATCTGAAGAAATTTGAAATCCTTGTTATATGTAGCATGCAGAACTGTTCATTCAAGCCTATCTAATTCACATGGTTACCTGATTTTTCATCTCTAAAATAACCAATACAATAACAAATTAAGGCTCAAGATTTTCATCCCTAAAAAAAATCTAAAAATAAGAATATATGCAATCTAATTATAAAAGACTCCTAATAAAATTCTAGTGACTTAATTGGTAATCTCTAGGTGAATATTACTTCAACCAAGTTGCATCAATGTAACATATGAGTGACCTAAAGGAGTTTCAGATGGAGAAATAAGATTTGATCCTTGGATATCCTTTAAGAAGATAAGGCAGGAAATGTTACATCTTCCATCTCCAATCAATCTTTATATCCTACAACCTCATAATTAAGTCATTTCTAGTGTTTTATATAATATATATAAGCATACTGAGTATAAGAAGCTCACATGATTCAGCTGAATATGAGAAGAGAAATAAGGAAATTAGATGTCTCGTCATCAAGGGGAAGAAAAGATGGAGACGTTCTCACCATGGTGCTCCAGCTCTTCCTTCGGAAGTGGGTAAGTTATTGAACATACTGTACCACACTCTCTGGCTCGACGGTGAACATCCTCTGCCATATCAGCATGAAGAAGCCCACCCAATATGACTGTCCTAGCAACCCTTTTAACATCAACACAAACATAAACATTCTGGCAGGGCTGGAACTATTAATCATGGTAGAAGAACAGAAACGTATCATAGAATCGTTCTAAAATAGATAGCAGAAAAATATAGCATAATCAACAAAGTCTGCAAATCTAATTATTTGAACTTCAAAACTCAACCGTAAGAAGCTAGGAATTTAATATTTATTTATTGAAAGTTGGCCATGCAAATCCTTTTTTCCACCTGGTTTAAGGCCATAACTTAAGTTAAAATCAACCCTAGACAGAGCAGGAATCAAGTAGTACTATATGTATATTCAAGCTGAGACCAGAAACTCCAAACACAATCATTTCAACCACACTTTTAACTGGAAAAAGTTTATTACTTGAAACCTTCACAAGACACAGAACAATCCACTAATCAATTTTAGGCAACTTCCAGCTTCTTTGAATTGTGCTGCAGGAATATAAAGCATCATATTTGGACAGCTGAGCCATCAACTATAAAAATTCTAGCTCAAAGCTCTATGAGAAAATCTTAGCACTGATTGGCATGAAATGTTATCCAACAAACAACTAGCATAGTAAGTTAGGGGATCCACATCTTACCTTAAATAATATGATCCTATGGCCTTGTATTGCCCCCTCAAGAGGCCCACAAGGTAAGGATGAAAACCAAATCTATGTGAATATAAATGGTTAGAAAAACCTCCCTTATGGTTTTGTTCCTTTTCACTGTTTTCTTTATTTTCTTTTTTTAGCCATATGCTACATCTACAAGTCCAGACGCACTCATTTGCTAGTTGATCTACACTACTTAGAAACAGATCATTTCAATTGCAGCCCCACCAAAAAACTCTAGGAAGAGACGGTGCCTTCAAATATTTGGAATAGCTCCAAGACATTTAGCTCTTTCCACAAAGTCTCAGCAGTGGCAGAGGGGCAGCCAATGGTTGATAATAAAATCTTTTTAGAGCCGAAAAAATGTAATTGTCGTTAACGACATGGACCCCAACCTTCTCCTCTTTGGTCTCATCAATAATGTTGAAGGTCTTCCAGCCGAGCTAGATGATCCCCAACGCCCGCAAATGGACATGTATATGAGGTTCAGGCTTCAGCAAACCACACACATTTCAACGAATGTTATAACAAACCTTCAACAATATTATAGCAAACTACCAATTTCATCGAACTCTGAGAGGGCGCAACTCTAAATTATATATGAACACTATGCAATCCCAAAGAACAGAGATGGCATGTTCTGAACAAGGCATCATGATAAATAGACACATACAAGGTAAAACTTGTAAAGTCTTAAACTTCATACACTCTTTGAACATTGAAAACAACGGAGCCACATACACCACTAGGTCCACTAATAAATTTAAGAAGGAAAAATGGCTTCTCATAACTAGGGTGGCGTAATGCCACGTAAATACATGTGGGGTAAGTCTTATTTGTCGAATGAACTTTCCATGATCAGTCTGCGTAGGCAAACTTCTAAGAATTTAAAGAAAGAAAACTTGGATAAGAAGTGAGTGTAGAAATCCCCATTGAGTACAATTTGGTTATTAAAATGTTTTGGACTTACTAAGACACTACATCTTTTTGCAAACGACAAATAATAATCAAGATTACAACAATAAAGTGTAAAAACTTTAAACCTAAATGCTTAAACTCTGAACGAGAATAGAAATATATGAATATTCATCCCTCCTACTTATGGCCAAGATCTCCAAACAAAACTACAACAAACAGAAGCCACTTGGAGAAATCCCAACAAGATAAGATTAGGTAAATAATTCAGTACCTCTGCTTTTCTGAACCACTTCCTTCATTATCCACATTCCTCAAAAGTGCTGGTGTTTTCCTAGGTTCTGCAGATTCACCTAGATTAAATAGAAAAGATAAATAAACTAATTAATAAATTCAGACATCTGCAAGAGGAACAATAAATGATAACAAAAAATACGAACCTGTTTCTTGAGATTTTGAAACTTGATCAGTTTTGACTACCTCAGAAGAATAACCACCCTTGTCATTCTCTGTCTTGATAACATCATCTGAGTGCACCACTAAATAAAAATATCACAGTAAAGAGCAAATTTAGTAACACCATTGAATTTGTGCATCAGTGTAAACAACTCTTTGAGTGAAAGTGACAAAGAAACAATAACAATGCAAACTCCTGTCTAAATAGCAAAAAGTGAGCCACATCAACCTTGATTCCCCTTTGATTGACGTTGCTCAAGTGGAGCACGATGCATGGCATGTTTAACTCCTATTTTCCGGCCTCCAACAGATGAACCATTTTTCAGCTCGATGGCACGGTTAGCATCTTCTGTAACAGCACTATAATTGCATGCAAAGTTACAACGGATTTAAAGTGAAACAAAGAACACAAAAAAAAGCAAGGTATTAATCAAAATTTTGCACTTTAACACTTCAAATAAACACCCACATAAAGCATTGATAATTGAGAAAGAACAAAAAGAGGAAAAGAGAAGGGATGTCCCTTAGTATGTCCAACCAATATGGCACTATCATATTTTGTATATAACAGAAAAGATGCATTCTAAAGCAATCATAAACATGCACCCCAATTAAACCAAACAATTTAAAGAAGGCGTAAAAGTCAGGAGATGTTTGAAAAGCCAGACATCCATGGACAACCAATAAATTTAGTTTTTCCGCGTTGCTGTTACAACATAACTTTTATGCATTCTGCTGCAACAGAACTCGGAAATGTCCAGAGAACATAGCTGTTTTCCACCTTGCTGTTCCAACATACCATATCTGTATTCTGTTGCAACAGAACTCAGGGAACATAGCTGTCTCACTTAGCAACTAGTTCCATGGTTTTAAGTGATTCACAAGAGCTATAGAAGAAAGTAAAAATGAAGAAACCTCTTTGACTAGCCCAACACAAGAGAAACCCACCCACGTCCTGCCTGGGTTGAACAGGTTGCACAAAAACCATCTACATCAAAAGCAGGCCATGCAACTATCTTCCCTTTGTTCCCTAAACAGGTCCAAGGTGTATCTGACCCATTCAAGGGCCCAAGCGGCTCACTCACTGGTTCAACCGGCCAAGCTAAGCAAGGTCAGATAACAATGAATCTGTCCTCTTCCAAATTGATTTTCATATATCTAGTTTTCAACTTTTCCTCATTCAGATCTTATTAGTTCATATAGAATGATAGGTTCATTGAGTCGAAATTAAATTTCATTGATTATTCACTAATTGCCTTTCTATATAATATACCAAGATTTATCGAGTAAACTAGCATGCCCCAATACACAATAAATCCAAATAAAACAACATTAACAATGAAAGAAAGTATAAGTTTCACAATTCAGGAGACGAAAACAAGAATGATATATCAGTGTCTTACCAGTGTGGTAGAACTAAGATTCATACATTAGGCAGAGAAAACATAACTTCTAGCCATAGTAAGAGGAGAAGACAACCTGACAGATATACTGAATCAATGACAGAAAAAGAAAGCAAAAAACTTACAACTGTACAAAACCAAAACCACGGTGTTCAGTTGACCCTGTGAACATGAAAAGCCAAAAAGAACAATTATAATTAGTAATTGCTAGAAATATGATTCATATGCGAAAATATTGAGCTTGATATCAAAATGAGCTAGAGTAAGGCTACTTTAGCTGATGAAAACTTCGAGGGAAAGGGAAGAAAATAAATCAAGATTTTAAAATCCACTGAATAACTGGATACAATTCATTGTTCAATTATTCAGCACAGCTGTATTAAGTTCCTATTTCCAACAAACAAGCACTGTAAAGAACATTGCAATGAAAAAGTTTCTTTTCTTTTCCTCTGTTTTCCCAGTAACCAAATTAACAATAGAAAATAAATAATTCATACATACACACACACGTATATATACATACGTGGATACTACGTACGAAATGAACACAAACAACCAAATTAGTGTAATAACAAACAAACGAATTTGTTATTGGAACGCATTGACAATATTTGATTTAGAAGGTTACCCTTTTGCGTAACCATAAAGCACCGCCTCAACGGGCCGACTTCACTGAATGCTTCTTCAAGCTGAAATATCAAAGAACCAAAACTAAGCTTCGTTCAGATGTATAAACATACTCATACATACCAAAACTCAAACACACACAAAATACATATGCATTCGTATATATATGTATATATACATATATATAGAGAGAGAGAGAGAAGTGCCTGAGAGTTGGTGAAAGAGTAGGGCAAGTTGGCGACGAATACAGTGTTAGGAGAGTGTTTGCTTTCGCCATCCTGCTTCATCTTCTCCTTCTTTCCCATCGTTGCTCGCGGAGAGAGTGAAAACCAACCTAGATTCTCTACGGTTCTGAAATCTAAAAAACAGTGTCGTATATAGGGTTTGCTACTTGGGTCGGGCCACATCAGAAATTAGGGATGTCATGGACTGGGTCTGCCGGATTAGATTTTGGGTCGGATGAGCCTGGTGGTCAGATTCAAATGCCAACCCAAGCCCAAGTGTCGATCTGGTTCGTGGAAAACCCAGCCCAACCTCAGCTTTGACAAACTCAGCCCGATTTACCATTGTCACAAACGCGCTTGCTTGTGTTCTTGGTTCCTGTTATCTGATTTTGTTTTTCTAAAAATTATCAAAACGGTGTTTATTAAATTAATTTTAAAATTTATTTTTCTACAAACATTATAGTTTTTAAGAAACAAAGGAAAAAATTCTCCTGAGTTTTTTAAAACATGAAAACGATATATGCAAACAATAGGGTTTTCAAAGTTCTCACTATTTTTGTTTTTGAAAGCACAAAAATTAAAAAATTGTAAATGCTTCCATTAGGGCCGACCCCTAAAAAAAAAAAAGGTGACCGACAAATACTCACTTATAGGGCAACCGTCACCAATATGATTTTTTTGTTTTTAGTTCAATACTGATGGGTTAAGTTTGTAGCTTGGGGACCAACATGCAGACCCTCACAAAATGCTTTCACACCTAAATTGAAAAAAAGAACTCTCCCAATTTGACTTGTAAAAAAATCAATTGGTAATGACTCCAAATTTCCTTTATTTGACTTTATACAGAGGACGGTTTGGCATTCACGATGAGTAGGGTCAAAATGGAAGACAAGCATGTAAAGAGAATATTGTATATGCCTTTGTCATGATTCCACGTGAGAGAGAAGAAGAAGATTCTTGAACTATATAAGAAGGGTAAGAGCACCACCTTAACTTGAGTTTTTGAGTCGAATGACAAGCACCCACCCCGTGATAGTGGTATCAAAGCCGCTCAACTATTGATTCAATTCTATACCAAACGCTCAAGTAAAGTAGGCAGGGTGGTTCGACCTGCGATGACGGTGTCATGAATTTGGGTGGGTGAGTATGTTAAGATTTTACATCAAATAAGAGAAGAGAGGTATTGGGCCATATAAGGAGGTAGACAACGCCATTTAACAGCTTGAGTTTTTAGGTCAAATGACAAAAGCATGACGCAAAATACCTTTCATTGGCACTACCTTTTTGGTCATGCTCATTGTATAAAGTAAGGTCCTGTTTGTTTGACAAATAAAGCCTAAGATTCGGCTAATAATTTTATGTTCGATTTTTATCTTGCTTTCAATTACATCAAAGGGGGTCTGATTAAGCGATTCAGACAAGATATTTTTATTCCATATACATTGAATTAAATAATTACGATAAATTACGATAGAGAATTTCGATTTGTTTATCACAATTCTATAATATTAATTCAATAGCTATTTTATCCCATATATATTGAATTAAATAATCATAATAAGTAAAGTAAGTAATCCATCAAAATTAGCGATCGAATTATAAAAACTTTTCGACTCAGTAATTCTAAGATTTAGTGTCTTGATATTTCTTGTCAAACAAACATGGCACAATGGTTTTTAATATTTTATAAGCAAAAATAAATTAGTGTTGGAAGTTCATGAACTTCAAGCAAAGACAGTGCGTACAATCCATTCCCATCATAACAACAGATACAAAATTGCACACTTGAGACAAAAAACTCCCTAGGCTTTGTTTCCAAAGTGGGGCCCACAATCATTTTCCAGATGGGTCCCATCCATATCACACCCGCAGCGTTGCAAAAGCAATACACCATCGGTTTCCAGTTTGATTCTAACGCTAGGGGTGGGTTCCACATGGCCCACCCAGGGTTTGATTATTGAAGGGGAAACTACTTTAAAAAAAGCTTAAACCTCGCTAATCAAGCAATGATTGACGCCACGTGTCAAGAATTAATTTTGAATGTATCAACTTCTCTGCCCATTTGTCAACTGAAGTTTTTGGTGGTGAATTAAGATATTGTTATATTGGGTTACCAACTAATGCAATTTATAAAATGATTACAACTGGCAATTTAGACTTACATATAAGATTTATAACTTATATATCTCTCATCTAGTTGAATTAAAAAATTTAGACTAGTACATAACTTATAATTTTGGAAGTAATATGATGATATATGTATAAGTAATAATAACATCGAGAGAGTGGTTTAGTTGTCCTTAGGCCTTGGGCATTTGTATGAGTTTTTGGGTTTCATTCTCTATACTCTTTTAAGGTCAGCCATCACTACTGCTTTACAATGTGTTTAATTACTTCGAGTTAGTGGTGGCCTGCTCGAACTCAAGTAAGTAGTCAGCGCAATCTTAGACACTCTGTAGCCAAAAAAAATATATATATATATATATATAAGTAATAATAAATTTATGCATAATTTTTTGTTACCAAATAAGATGTTGAATTAGAACCATTCACTTTTAAAGTAAAACACTCATCAATGTTTTTTTTATCACAAAAAATAAACTTAATTTTATTATTTAAAATACTACAATGAAGTATGGATGTAAACAAGACCAATTGAGCAAAGTAATATGTTTTTAAATAGGAGTGTAAACGAGACAAGTTGAGTCGAGTAATGGTTATTCAAATTTGATTTGAAAACTTAATGAGATTCAAAATATTTTCAAATTTAAATTCTTTTACTGTCGATCTAATTTCAAACGAGTTTTAATTAAGTCTACTACTAGCTAAGCTATTGGAGTTTAATTTTTTTAGTGCATATAAATTTATCAAGCTGAGCTCAAAATCCTAAAAAATTAATAACTTATGTGGAGTGATCAGACTAGAAATTAGGCTAACAAAAGAAATACATGAACTTAATATGGCTTTATTTCATTTGGGTGAAATTTTCTACATAACTTTTGTATAAGATTATAATCATATATATATATTTATAATGGCCAAATTATATTTTGGTGCCGGCCGTGGCATATCCTAACGGGCCACAAGATTTTATTAATTGGAGTTTGGTGCAAAAGATTCAACCAACATACATAGACATGCACTTGTCTTCATTTAATAATTAATTAAAAGGTTATTCATTGAGACCCTCCCACTCCCCATATATTTCCACGCAATCATGTATGGTTTAGAGAAGATTAACGTAAATGATTGTGAAGTGTTTGGGACCCTCCACGATCGGAGTCCGCCGTTTCGTGTCAGAAAAAGGCAAAGCAGCAAAGGCAAAGCCAAAAGAGCAAGTTCGCCCTGTGCTTGTACTGATTAAAATACGTGTCGGCAAGTTTTCAGGTGCAACAGCCTTCAGCCAATCCCATGGCTTCATTTATGTAACCTTAGATTTTGGGGTTTTTTTCCGAATCCCGAGGTACAGTTTTGTCTTGATTAAAGTAATTATTTGATGCTGGTCAGGATATTTTTACTTATGAAAATCGGTTCAATCGGGCTAAATATACTCGGTAGAACCTTCAATGCTCGACCGTCTGATCATAGCTTTTTTTTTATTGGGATTAGCATACTCTCTAGGAAATGATGTAGGATAATGATATTTAATATAGATATATAAAGTAGAGTAGTTTATTTATATATTTATTTTTCAGTACAACAGAAAAAAAAGTATTAAATAATAAAAAGTTTGAATGTGCTTTTTTTAATAATTTATAAAATTTTTAAATTTATTTGATTTTTTACTTAAAAAAATTCAAATTAATTTAAAATTTAAAAAATTAATTAAAAATAATTTTTTAAATTAATTTAACTTTTTAACTTGTGACTTTTTGTAAGTTACAATCCAAACACCCCGATTGTTTTCCTTGACTGGCTTACCCCAACACCGCGCCCTCTCTCTCTCTCGCTCTCTCTCTCTCACTATATATATATATATATATCATTCAATTTTGGGTCGCACCACAGGTCCACAATCATGCGAAGACTCGAGCCCCCCCGCTCCACTTCTACTTGGCAAACTTTTCTCTTTTCATTTTCAGCCCCTATAGTTTGAATCTATTACTGACCGACCTTATTTTGGTTTTACATTTTCTATCTGTACCCGGACAAATTACTCATTTATGACTGTTGGGCACAAAACCTATCTCAGTGTCATTTGAGTATTTGTGAACTTCACATCAAATATTAAAACCATAATAATCAAAAAAAACATTTTATTGACTGAGGGTTGCTTTGAGTATATGACTTTAATAGGAAATTGTTAAATTGAGAACTTAAAATTGCCAATTTACTATATAACCATTACAGCTATATAAGTACTCCATTTTTTTTATTTTATACTGTGGCATCCTTTTCCTATGAGGATAAAAAAATCCAATACGTAGGTGGTACCTATTTTTTTAGGGTATTATATTTGTTATGATTTTTACCCTTCGTGTATGTGAAGAGTTTCTCCCTATAATATTTTAATATGAATGACAGTGGTTGGTAAAATTAAAATAAATTAATTAGTTATTTCCAAACATAAACAGGGAAAAGATAGAGCATTGAAGCTTTGATGAGGTTATTTTCATTATTTATCTCTATGTGAGATCATAGAAAGCGAAATTTATAATGAAAATGAGCCAACTATCACTTAATCACTATCTAATAACAAATTTTTTTAACTGAATTGATCTTCGTTGTGTCATGATCAAGATCACTAATGAACTTAAGAACTCACATGGTAACTATGGACGGTAATTATGTACAAATTTAGAAAAGTAGTAGACTGAAAACTTGAAACACCAAGAAACTTTGTAACAAAATAATAAAAAAATTCAATTAAGGAGGCTTCACCATAGTTGTGAATCTTGCACCGTACCAGCTATAAAATGGTGCAAAGAAGGATATGTTCCGCATCAGTTAAAATACCGGACAATACTAGTAAATACCGGTTCATCTCGCTGTACCGGGCAATACCGGTCTGCACCGGGTGGTACCGGTATACACCAAATTTTGTGTAATTTTTTATAAAATAATTTGTTTTTATTATAAATGTCGATTATTTTAATAAATAGTAAATACTAGACAAGTAATATGTCTTTTAAATATTTTTAAATATCTACTTGGGTTAGATTACATGTTTATATTGTGTAAAAATAATTTAGTGTTAAATAATACTTTATATGAACAATGCTGACATTTTGAAAGATAGTATATCGTAAATAAATATACAATTTTATATGTATAAAATATTAATAGCGATAAATTCGACACGGTGTCCGGTAATATACCGCTGCCGATACATGCTGTACCAATAGCAAAAACAGTGCGCTGATCGGTGCGATATTAACAACTATGGGCCTCTCCTAACAAATCATAGGACTCCCCATTATCAACCCTCTAAAATGCCTCGCTATCAAAGAAAATGACTCTTGATCTTTTTGAACAGAGAAACAAACGGAATAATAATTATAACCATCATCATCTCTCTCTCTCTCTCTCTCCCTCTCCCTCTCCTCTTTTCATGATTCCGTTTACTTTTATGAAGGGCGGTGCTACTGTTTTGAATTCAAAACCCCACCCACCATCTCATTATTAATGGAGGGGTGGCTTTAATAGCAAGACTAAACCGAACATGAACTTCTAAAAGAAGTAAGAATGTCAAATTGGGTAAACCAGTAGCTTTTGACTTCAACAGTGATTAAGGCAAGGCAAGTTAAGTTTGGGTGTCTCAGGAAATTTCGTACTGTACTGAACCGCCTCAACAAAGAAAAAATGCTGTACCTAGAAGAGAGCATGATGTTAATTATGAGGCGGATAGAGAAATAGCAACAACACGGGGGCAGAAATGATAATACATCAAAACCAAGGAGTCTATTGCAAAAACACCACATTAGTTGGTACAAAAAAACAAACGAGTAGTGTTTCGGGCACCCAATAGGTGCACCTCGTTATTACAACACTAAGAAACAAAAACAAAAAAATAAAATATGAAAGTATGGTGGATATTGCAGCAACGCAGACCTCCCATCCATGCTAAGATGAGAGAGACATTTTAGAAGTTAGAGAGAGAGAGAGAGAGAGAAGGGGAAGGAGGTTTAAGGGAGGGTTTAGGTCTACCAACTGGTTGTTAGAGATTGAACTCCTTAACCAAACATCATCAACAGCAAGAACCAGGTCAAGCAACGACACCAACAACAACTACTAGGAAAATAGAAAGCAAAGCAAAGCTAGAAAGCGAAACCATTGAGAGAGAGAGATTGACAAAGAGAGTTATGAGAAGGGTTTGAGTTCCTGAGATAAAAGAAACCTTTTGAGGCGCTTTCATCTAGATATAGAGAGAGAAATAATAGAGAGAGAGAGAGAGAGAGAGAGAAGGGTGTGTGTGTGTCTGTAACTCTCACGTGGGTATTGATGGAATGATGGATAGAGAATATATGATAAGGAAAAAAAAGAGAGTAAAGGGTTGATGATTTGAGTTTGAGTTTTATGTCCTTTGAACTTTAATATGTATAAAGATCATTTTCTGGGTTTTCTCTTTTCTTTTTATTTTCTGAATTGAGGGAGCGGTTGTTAGAGAGAGAAAGAGAGCTTATGACGGAAACGGGTTGGTTTTTGAGTCTCGGGATCGGTATGTTTCCGTTCAGGAAGGATTGTTTCTGCGGATCGGAGCTTTTCTGTTCCCCAGAAGACACACAAGTGCTATTGGTTTTCAGGTATTTTATTATATGTATTTATTATTTATATCTCTGACTTTGTTTTTCATTGTCTTGTTAGCTGCTGAGAACCCTAAATATGTATTGGATGATGATATAAAAATAAATTTGTTAATTCTTTTTGTATATTATGTTTATGGCGTATAGGGTAATGGGTCTTCCTCTCATCCTCTTCCTCTTATAAATTTTTAACAATTTTTTAAGGGGTATGAAAAAATTATTATCTTTTTGTTTTTGTTGTTTCTTTCTTGGGTTTTCAAGACTCTTTACTTGGTTTATTTTGTAATTTCCGCTTCTTTCGAGTTAATTTCCTGCTATTGTTTCCTGGGATTTTGGGTTTCTTCTTGTTGCTTTTATCTACTTGGTTAATGCTTCGTGTTTGTTTGAGTTGATTGATAGAAATGGAGAATTTCAATTATTTTCCGCCGATGTTGGTGAAAGCGCTGAAAGGGTTTTTTTTTTTCTCTAAATTATTAACATATTGCATGCCTCCTTTCTTGGAAGCCCGTGAAGAATCCCTTACCCTTTGTCAATATGCATGTGTCTGTCGGCATACAGAAAATTGCAAACCAAACTTATGCAGAGGTTCATAGGCATATACATGCGAGCGAGCGCGCACACACATATATATATATATGTATATCTCTATGCCTTTTCTAATATTGATTGTTCTTATATCTATGAACTTGTTAAGTCACCAATAATTGCCTGTCTGCTCACTATATTATAATACCAAGAGGTAATACTTGCTTTTTTTAAATTTGATTATAGTGAGTTTCTCCTTGAATTTATTTTGCATCATAGTCCAATTTGGAATTTTAGTTGTAGAAACCAAATTATGTAAGCAACAGATGATTATTCTTATTAATCATTTGTAGCTCACGAAACGACTAGGTAATAAATTCCGAGACAGACAAAAGAGAAAAGTATGGCTACTTATTTCCCCAGTTCAAATAACCAAAGAGATACAGCTCCAATGCTCTATTTAAGAGAATCCTTGCCAAGTTCTTATTCAGAAGCACCAGGAATTTCCAGTAACATGATGATATATATGAACTATTCATCTTCTTCTGGGTCATTTTCGGACGCATTGGCTGCAAATTCCCAGCAGCAGAACAGCTGCAACGACATTCAACCCGTGGGCGCTTCTGTTTCCACCCCACCACAGCAGGAAATCCTGTCAAATCTTGGAGGATCACGAATGGAAGAGCATGATTTTAATGGATTTGGAAATGGTAGAAATGAGATGCCATTTATGCAGTTGATGGGTGGTGCCACCGGCCTTCTTCAAAGCGTGCAAAATTTGCAGGGTCAAGGACTATCCCTTAGCCTAAGTACTCAAATGTCATCTGGATTGCAACTGCCTTCTATGGAGTACCGGAATTTGAATTCAGGTTTCTCTTCATTCCCGAGTCCTAATCTGTCGATTTCAGGCGAGGAAAGTGGCAGGACTGCCTCTCTTGGAGGCCATTCAGATTCGATGAAAACCGATATGTCTCTGTATGGAATGTCGAGTATTGCAAGAACCATTCCCAATTCAAAGTACTTGAAAGCAGCTCAGCAACTGCTCAATGAAGTTGTTAATGTGAAAGCTCTGAAGCAGCAGGATTGTAAGAAAGAGGCAATGAAGAGTTCCATAGAAGTTGATGGTGAATCAAAGAATGAAACCACATTGTCTTCAAACCCTCAAGAGTCCATCAGCAACTCTGCTAGCGAGCTTTCAGCATCTGAAAGACGGGATCTACAGAACAAGTTGGCAAAGCTTTTGTCCATTTTGGATGAGGTAATGCCAATGCTAATATTATTTTTTGCATCATTTAATTGTTTCCCAACTCTCTTAAATAAATATTCTGTTTTGCTCTGTCAAATATATATTATTCTCTCTTCAGTTTCTATATTTTTGTTTCATTGGTTGGATGTTAGGCTTTGGTATATATTAGGAAATCTAAGACTATATCTGTTACTTGATTTTGATCAACGCTTCCACTCTTGTGTAATTGAAGATCATAAGCGTTCAAACCCTTGAGATTTGGGCTCCTTCTGATCTGGGTTTTTACTTGTACATTTGGGTTATTGATCAGACAACCAAGTTGAGCTTGAGATCATTTGAAATAAGGCTAGCTAAACTTGCACTTACATTGAGCTAATAACATGTTCAATGCATTGAATTTCTCTCTTTGCAATTTCAAATGAAGCGAGGTGTTCATGAATAGCTTGAGCTTGGCACTTTAAACAAGTGGCTTACCTTGTGTAGTGTTTGTTCATTTAATGAACGAGTCAAGCACGAGCTCAATTTTATGGCTTATTTAGTGAACGAGCTGAGCTTGAGTAGTGTAGAGGTCGACTCTACTCGGCTCATTTGCAGCCCTATGGAGGACCATGTACATGGTCTTTACCGCTCTCTATTAGCTACAACTCATTAAATTGAGCTCCAATTCCATTCAATGTATTACCATGATCATTGTATTGTTCCAGGTTGATAGAAGGTACAAAAATTATCATCATCAGATGCAGATTGTGGTATCATCATTTGATGTTGTAGCAGGATGCGGAGCAGCAAAGCCTTACACAGCAGTTGCCCTGCAGACAATTTCCCGCCACTTCCGTCGCTTGCATGACGCAATAACCGGCCAGGTTCAAGTCACACGGAGAAGCCTCGGGGAGCAAGATGCTTCGGCGAATGGCAAAGGGGTCGGAATATCACGCCTTCGCTATGTGGATCAGCACCTTAGGGAACAGAGATCACTTCAACAGTTTGGTATGACGCAACAACATGCATGGAGGCCACAAAGGGGACTGCCCGAAAGCTCGGTTTCCATTCTTCGTGCTTGGCTGTTTGAACACTTTCTCCATCCGTAAATCCCCTACATTAATTTTCTTTTTTCCTCTCGCTTCAATTTTGTTAAGTTATGAAATTCAATTAGTATAATTGGTGATTTTGTTCTTTCAGGTACCCGAAAGATTCTGATAAGACCATGCTAGCAAGGCAGACAGGTTTGACAAGAAGTCAGGTAAAAGAACTTTGTGGGTTATATAGCTATTTGCAAAATATATTACGAGGTCCTATATGAATGGTATTGCAGCTAGTTGAGCTTTGATATATTACAAGGTATAAATGATCAATTTTGTGTCTATCTCAGGTCTCAAACTGGTTTATAAATGCGCGAGTGCGTCTCTGGAAGCCCATGGTTGAAGATATGTACAAAGAAGAAATTGGTGATGCAGATATGGACTCTAATCCTTCCTCTGAAATTGCACCTAAAGCAACAAAAAGCGATATCAGGGCGTCCGAGGATAGAGGGGAAGATCTACAACAAAGTGCAACTTCCAAATTCTCTAAACCCGATCATGTTCCTGATGTAGAAATGGTGGGAACAACTACTGATGCCAATTTCCATAGTGGGATTCAAAGCGGCACTGAAACTGAATATGGGTTTTTGAAATCAACGGTTGAGCAGAGGCCTAGTGTGGATGATGGTAGTCTTTTCCCGGGCACAATTCTTCAGTCTGATGGAGGCAGTGGGAGGTTTATGCCTACTGCTGCTGCTACATATCACATCTCAGAACTGGGGAGGCTCGGAAATGGAGGTGGAGTGTCTCTCACACTAGGATTGCAGCATTGTGAGGGTGGTGGTGGCATTCCTATGTCTGTCGAGACTCATCACAGTTTTGTCACTATGAGAGAGGATGAAGCTTACAATGCTGCATCTTCTTCCATGGGACCCGAGACAGCTGATTTCGACCGCATGGATTCTGGGAACCGGCGGCACAGATTTAGCTCTCCCCATATTTTACATGATTTCGTAGCATAACAAATGTTTTCTGGCAGAAGTATGGTGAATTTTTTAGCTCTTCTCGAGGGAAGAAGAATAAGGACATTCATATTCCTTGCAGAAGGGTAAAAAATGAAGCTTAGTACCTCTGAATATGGTAAATACATGAAAGACAGATGTAATATAGCAAAAAAGATTGGAAGGTTAGAATAATTGTGAAGATAAGAAACATTATTTTTGTTATGTATGTTCGAGGAATCTGTAAGATTGCTTCGGCTGTGGTATTGAAAAAAAAAAATGGATCATCTTGTTTGAAAATAAAGATTTGTAGGAGTTGTAATTTGTAATTTTGAAGTTGATAATACCACTATTTTCTACATTATAAGGCTGCCCCTTTATGATGTGTTGCTGCAGAAATGTAGGGAGGGGAGCCAGGGGGAAGAGATGCCATTATCAACTCTATACATGCTTTGGTGCTGGTAGCATTTCTGTATTCAGTCCAGAGCGCTAGATTGTAGCTGATGCAGTCAGTCAAGTTTGCGACCATCTTCACGTTTGATTTGGTTGAACTCTCTCTCTCTCTCTCTCTCTCTCTCTCTCACAAAAACTGTTCCATTTTGAAACATCATGGCAGCGTTCCTTATTTCCATAGATCATGCATCATCATCAACTTCAATTCCTCAAATTCAAGGCCTTAAACAGATGAACGATTTCGATAGCGTTGCATAAACACCTATATCCCTCCTACCTTCTGGTTTGGATCTTCTTGGGTAGTCACACTCGGCTGCACAAACAGCACAGGTTACACCATAACCATATCCTTCTTGGATCTCTATCCTCCATACTAGCATTCAAGGAGCCCTTGAAGCTCCCCCCGAAGGCAGAACCATTCAGTGAATGGTAGAGGACGAAGTATCAACATACCACAAGAGGCTGGATGGGGCTGCCAGATAAAACTAGAGCAAATAATAAGTCTCAGAAAAATGCTCTTTCTTTCATTCCAAGCTTCCTACAGTTATATCATTTCACTTAATTGGAGATCATAATGAGCAGAAACAGTTTCAAGCATCATACTAGAAGCAAACTTCAAAAATTAAACCAGTACGTACCATCGAAAAACAAATCTCTACCCTCAAACAAATGACACAATCAAAGCAGAAAAGCACACAACACACTAGAAGCAGTAGATCATGATGCTCCAGCAACTTGCATGCTTAGACGCAGTAAATCAACAAAAACAGCCATCAACAGCTGAAGCAACTCCATTATCCCCCGTATCTAAGCACAGTAACTCTAAAATTCCAAACTTTCGGCAAAAACAAATCTCAACAATTCCTTTTGAAGTTCTTTCAAGCAACATAATCTGGTTCTGCAAAAAGAAATGGATTAGTCCTTGAATATGAAACTGCTCGAAATGTTGCCTCAACCTGCTTTGTTTCAAGATGAAGTTTCCTTAAACTGCTCTTGACTACAATTATACAACAACATTAATCACACCAAAAGCATGGAAGTTAACCAAACACCAGGGAGGCACAATACGCTAAAAAATGATGTAAAATAATCTATCCTGCAATCATAACTTTCAGAAAGCATGTATTTACAACAATTTTGAAATGAGTTGTTCCCTGTAGAGAGACAAGTACCCTAAGATTCAGAATGAGTCAAGAGTCATTCTCAGTCGCATTCACCAATCTTTAATGAACATCTTAACAGCCTTCGCACATTTCTATCTCTGCAAAAGCTTACATAGGAGAAGTTCGATTCCCAACACATAAAGTGTTACAACCTACACCTTGAGTATCAGTAACGAGGATCGGTAAAAAATTTACATCTGTAATATTTTGTTACAGCCTACCCTGCCCATCTGAAGAAATTACAGCTTGAGTATCAGTAAGGAGGATCAGTAAAAAAATTTACATCTGCTGCCTTAGTTCTATGCCACCATTTGCCTGGGAGAAAAAATTAAAGTAGAAGAATTCAGGGGTAGTTCATGGCAGAAGTTTATATGTTTAACTCCTAAAGAGTATATAAATTTTTACTAACCTTTTGTACACAGCTTTTACATCTTCACTCAACTTTGGGGACTCCAAGAATTGATCACCACATTCCTGCACATTGACAGTCTCCATTTCAAACTCTTGCTGACCACAGTACTCGTTCCATTCAAACCACATCTTTGCAATGGACTCCTTTCTGAAGCAAGTGATGTGGTCTTCCTCTTCAGGTGAGTTGGAGGCAACCAACCGATATATGTATACTTTCTTCACCTGACCTGGTCGGAACGCACGACCTATTGCTTGGCGGGTAACCGATGGATTCAAATGGACATCCAGTATAATGACACGGGAGGCACCAACTAGAGATATTCCTTCCCCACACGCTTTTATTGACCCCAAAAAGACTCTAGCATCAGGGGAAGTGTTAAAGCAATCCATGGACCACTCCCTATTCTCAGAACTGGAATCACCCGTGATTACAAAAATTTCTTTTCCAAGACTCCAACCCTTCACTTTGACTGCCAGCCTTTCCAAGAACTTGAGTGGCTGGAGATACTGGCTGAAAACTAGTAGCTTCTCACCACCTGATTCACATAGCCCTAACAGATTAAGGAAGAACTTTGCCTTCACTCCCTCTTTAACTTCCAACTTTTCTAAAAGTTGGTCCATCTTTGCATCATCGAGTCCATCTCTTTCTCCAATTGAAGAATTCTTTAAGACATATCTCAATTGTGGGTGCAAATAAAGTGCACTCCCATGAGAACTTATCTTGAACTTCCGGACTAACGTCTTCAATTCTTCAACTTCATGCTTCTGTCTAGGACTGAGATTAAGAAGCACAGTAAAGTCTACAAGTCCAGGCAATTCATCAAGAAAATCTCCTTTGTAAAAATGGAGAACCTTGCTAGTCATTTCACGCAAATCTTGTATGACAGTTATCTTCCTCTTGAAATTTTCATCTTTTTGTAGTGCATGCTCTACTGATTCATAAAAAACATTTTCCAGACCCTTTGCCCTCACATGTTTCCTCACACTTGGCACCCTACTCAAGATCCGCCTTACAATGCCACGGGAAGTATCTGACCTCAAGAATTTTGGACGAACAAGATCAAAAATGTTGAAGACCTCCTTGACGTGATTCTGATAAAGAGTGCCAGAAAGTACAACTTTCCGAGGTGTCTGGACTTTCCTGAGGGAGCTCAGGACATCCGTGTTCTCATTTCTAGGAGTATGACCTTCATCCAAAATGAGAATGGACGGGTATGTCAGCAGTATCTCTTGGCAGGCAGCTGCAATCCTGTTGGTTTCATTGTCACATACAATTGAAGAAAACTGCTTATACCCCAGAAAAAGGATGCTTTTCTGATCTGTCCACTGTTTCAGAACTTCCAGCTGCTGTGATCTATTATCAGCTTTTACGGAGTAAAAGTCATAGAGTGGGATGTCTTCAACCTGCCATCTCTTAAATTCTTTCTTCCATGTAGCTAAGATGCCTCTTGGAAGTACCACCAGCGGTCTAGCATTGGGATACTTGGCTAGAAAACTTTGCATGAAACTGATTATCATGAATGTTTTTCCAGAGCCCGGAGCATGAGCCATGATGCAGCCACCTGGATTGTCTGCAACCAAGTTACTCAGCAGAAAGTTAAATCCCTCAACTTGATGGGGTTTCATTTGCTTCCGGTGCCTGGGATGAACAGAGATTTCAGTAACAATGAAATCCTGTCCAGACAAATTAACCCCATCATGAAAGATTTCAGTAGCCTCCTTCATAGTCCGGGTTTCATAACTATATGTTCGTGTAGTCCTTGTGCCCTAAATCAAAAGGAAAATGGAGCATATTGGTCAGAGAAAATCCAATAGAGAGAAAAGCAGTATTACCCTTCCAGATAATTTTACATAAGAAACTGATATTGGCAACATTGTGCATTTAATGAACATATAAAGACAAAATGAAATGAATAAAAATCACATAACTTAGCAATAACTAGATAAAAGTATATGAATATATTACATGAGCTGCCTAGCATTGGTTTTCCAAATATTAGCTACTTCATAAGAGCCGATTATCGATTTATGTGAATTGTCAGACTGTTCAGACGTACATCCGTAAACAGAGAGAAATGTCAAGAAGGTAGCCCAAAACATGAAAGCCCCTAAGGATGCTAATAATGGGTGCTTTTCAGAGCCTGCAGGAATAGAAGCTTCAATTACATTCTACAGCAAATGTGGCCAACAGTCCAATAATGCATAAGCTCAAAATGGATTTTTGAATCGTGAAAGAGTGCATAAATTTTCACTTACTCAAAGATGCAGCCCAGTATAGGTAGATATTTCTAAGGCCTACAGAAGATGATGGCTCTTCATTTCCATTGGGGGTTGGAACATGGACTAACTTTTTAATAGCTTGCAAAGAAATAATTAGAGGAAGAAGGAAAGGAATTACTTCACTAAGAAAGGCATGTCATGGATTCAAAAATTTGCATGTAATCTTCAAGTGATAGGAAGTATAAAGTTACATGACAAACAATGTAGCCTATTAAATTGAAATGAACCAGTGTTCCAATTTGAATGCGTAATCTCAAGAGATCCCTAGTATATAGATGATGTTGAGAACTCGCAAAAGAAGAGTGTCCATTAAGATGAGAAGACAAAAATTACACAACTAAAGCTAATAATAGAAAGAGAATGAACTATGAAGGAAGAGAATGTATTGGTGAACAAGTTGGAATTATATGCAAGGGCATGGTGTGATGTGGACCTCCTGTCCCTTCTCTACTGGTGATATTTACAACATCAGTCTGCTAAGCAACAGTTCAGGGAAATTAAAAACGGAGAATTTTCCAAATCAATAGATATAGTGCTCTGAGATGGAAAATTTGTGAAACTAAGACCATTTGATTTAGATAAGTAACTAGGCCACAAAAGTTTTATGGTAACTAACAATATATGTCTGCAGCTTAGAATTTTGTCACATCAGAAGGAGATCATGTTAGAAATTTTAGAAATTGAAGTCAGCTTGAAAATGAGGTCATGTATTAGGTGAACTCCTTGAAAGAAGGGCGGCAATTTCTGGGGAAGTCACTGATAAAAAGGAAGTAGGAATTGAAGTCTCACTTGGTATTCACTGGCAACTTGAATAAGGAGTATATCCTTCGAGGTTAGGTTCAAAAGGGATTTAAGTGTTTTAAAGTGTGATCAGGTCAATCCAGAAAAGGAGTGTAAATGACCCAAGCTGAGACAAGTATAAGACTGCACAAACTCTGCTTGGTGGAGCACGGGTCTTGTTTGAGATGGCTCAAGCTTGAAATAAATTTCGCAAGACTTGATCAAGCTCGGCTCGATTCTGAAAAGTAGAGTTCATGAGCGGCTTGGCTCGGCTCGGCTCAGCTCAAGCACATTTGATCTTTATAGTTTGACTACAAAATGAACTTTTCTATAGGAAGCAATAAACAGGGTATTCAACACTTTCTGCCATGTCATGCTGTGTCAGTATGGTGGTTTGACACATCATTGTACTGCATGGAGCAGATTTATAATTTTACAGAATGCAATAATTAATGATAAATTCACTTCACTTTTGTAGTTAATAGACAAAGGGAAGCCACACCCAAGGTTATTGAGTTTTGAATTTTCCATTGCATGCAAATAAGAATTTCATTGGTGGGTGACCAGTTGTTCTATGACGAGAGTACTACTACCATAACAGCATACTACTAGACAATATACATGCCCGTAACACAGTAAATATTCTCATGATTTGGAACCATGGAATGGAGATCTCCACTCCATCAATCAATTTACTAGATGAGGCCAAATCAAATGTGTTACCAAAAAACATCATTTTATATTTAAATTTATGTCCTTATAGATAACCACAAACTTATTTATTATCAAGTTTGTTTTAAGGCAACTCATCCAACTCTTTCATTTTCATTTCAATTGTGTCAACTCCTCAATCAATGGAACTCGGTTTGAATGAAATGTTGACAAGCTCAAGCGAGCTTTAGATGAACTGAGCTTGCGCAAAGTTAGTTCAATTAATGGCCCCAATCCAGACAGCTTAACATATGGAGAAAAGTTCTTAAATCACGTCAATCAACCCAAACCCAAGCTACCTTAATCCAAGCCCCTAAAACAATCACTGAAAAGTCATTATCCCTGATTCTAAGCAACAAAAGAGTTCCACAAATGAAGAATATTTACCAATTAGCTTTCTAGACCATGGAAAAACTTTTACCTCCTATTCAAACTATAAAAAAATTTAAAAACTATTCACTAAACCAATTCCTCAGACAACATAGGACGTACATTCCAAATTGAACAAGAGGAAAAATCCAGAATTTTTTCAGTGTTTGTTATTTGAACATCACATCTGTAATAGAAAAGACACGACACATTCATTTTATGAAAGCAGAGATGGCAACAAATAATGAAATGATCTTCAAATGAAAAATCTCTGATTTAGGTCCACTACAACTCAAAAGATTAGACACTTCCTGCCCTTGATGTATGCATGTTAGATCTTTGCTTTGAGCTAGCTCAGATTTTAGCTCTAATAACCACACCTTATGACACAAATTCTTTAGCAGGGAGTGAAAAACAGATCAATCATGTTTTATACTAACAAAAATAAGTGAACAGAATTGCCATACACTATTTATGCTTTTCGAAGTAAATTTGCCAATTTTCCATACACATTATATATACTTCCTAGTAGCTTTCATATATCCAGCTTCAAGCAGCTAACATCCAAACAAATCATGATGAGGACACGTACTTGCATGGCCAAATTTTCAAGCCTTACAACCAAAAATATAGAAGGAAAGCAAACAGTAGGTAAAATTGGTGATTCCAGTGTAAAGAACATACATACACACCTTTGCATACTGGTACTCAATTATGGTTTCAATTCCTCTCTGGATCACTCCACAAATTCGACAAACATAACCAAGATCATCTTTCAACACAAAAGTATGGTCACACTCATCTTGCCCCTCTCTGACACGTTCATCTGGTGGAGGATCTTCAGCAGTATCCTAACAGACAGTATCAGTTGATATTATAGGACATTTGAAAAGGACAGAAAACTTTATCATAGTCAACAAAAACGTGAATCCAATAATACATGGTTCGAAAATAAGAGTTTCAAAATTAACTAGTTTACTTTGACAACCATGTAACAAATGTAAAGCTGCCAACTCAAACACTGGAAACAATATTACCAAGTGCTTGTATTGAATATCATTTAACACCTTAGTAAAGAATGAGCACCACTTGAAAGGAGTTGGAGCAGAACTGAAGGATATATACATTAGAAATATGTTCAGTCAACATGCAGGTGAACAATACTAAATATATTTGGGACCAAAAATTACATTTGTAGTAAGTCTATCAGCCATTTAAATGAAGACAGCTGACTATCATACATAGAAACTTAAGGATTATATGAAAGAAGAGGCCAAAAACATAAATAAGAAAAAAAATAGAAAGAACAACCACAAAATTTGGAATAGCAAATACTCGGGCTATGATCCATATAGGTGAAATTACATAGAAGAGTTCAACTTCCTTATAAAATTTACAGTTGATTAACAATTGTCCATAGAGAAGGGGTATGCAATGTTATTCAAGTTTTTAAGGTCCTTAACTTTTGTAGCTGGTAGTTAGAGAGTAGTGATACGTAAGCACCATAACTGAATTTTTTCCAGCAGTCAGTTAAGGTGTGTCTTCAGGGTACAAGAAAGAGTCCATGGAGTTGGTTGAGTCATTAATTTTTAGTTTGCATAATGTTATAACTTCTATCACAATATTATGGAGAATTAGATGATGAAGGGCATATCAGTAACTTTAATTACTATTTTTATTGACAAAGGGTGTTTTAGCAATTTCAAAACCATGATTGTCAAGTTCCCATGTCAGTTGTTAATTTACTTGTGCCACTTTCCAGTTCATATTGATATTGAGGATTACTAGTCTCCTGTCCGCATATTAAGAGTCTCCCAAAATCGATTTTTCAAAAACTTCATAATTCCTTCAAACTTTCAATTTTGTAAGAAATTACTTTTGTATTTTCTTCTTCGAGTAAAACTACAAGTGTTCTCTTTGGCTGTTAGCCAGTCATTAGACATGTTCGGAAACAGTATTTTCCAAAAATTCAGCTCCTAGACTGTAACTATATCAGTTAGTTTTGCTTGACTAGTTTTTACTTGCCTAGAAAGTTTTCTAGAGCATATTAATGAATTTTGTTTATCCCAATGGATGAAAAGTGAATTAAGAGTGAATTTAGGATGTTTTTCTTTTCACCTTTGTTTTGGCTATGTTAATAAAAATTTGAGTTGTTATGTCTATTTCCACTTGTAGATTCCTCTTCTTAATCTACTTCACTTTATTTTCATTATTTTTATTTAGCCAACAAAAAGACTTTCTTTTAAATTTAGCCCCACAAGAAGACCTTTTTTAATTGCATTTGTCAAACAAAGCACTTATTCCATAAGTTCATGACTAGAGTATGATTCCATAAGTTCATGACTAGAGTATGATTCCACCTCCAGCTCCTCCAAATAATTCTTTTTGGTTTCATTAATATTTTTGTACTCAATAGTGTCTTTCCTGCATTTTGAGGCTAATCGCCCTCTTAAACAATTGCTGTTTAATCTACTACATCCTTGCAACTAAACACAAGTGTCAATGAAGCTGTCCTTAAACTGTGACCTTTTCCCCTTCATTTTCAAAAGGTGTTTACCAAAACAGCAAGAAAAGCAACCCTAAGCCATTTAATCAGCCTAAAATCTGAAACTTAAGGAAAAAACAAAGAGAAAAACATACAGACAAACAATCAAATACACAACAAAATAAGAAACAACAAGACTCTAAACATCCATTCTGGATTACCTTTAAGTACCCTTTCAATAAACATCGGATTGTTAAATATGTGTTTCAAGTACAGCACACGCAAATATGAATGGCCATTACAAAATTATTTATAAATTAAAATATAAGAGTTAACTGCAAGTATAGCACTGATTTTGGAAGATGCAGCATCACAAATCCTTTATCCACAAACATGCAGCTAACAAGAGGCAAAATACTTGGCATAGTCTACAGAAAAGCAGCATGTGTTCACACAAGTTGTATCTCTCTTCAGAAGTGAATTTGAATGAATATACGGCACTGGAAATTTTCCGGTGCTACAACAGATAATAATATTAAACACAAAATACCTTGGAACATTCTAATGCAACAGTCATCTCCTTCCAAATATCAGCCAGACCATCATAATCACCATCAGATTGATCATTGCCTTCCTCAATTGCCGTATCATCCTCCACGCCAACGTAAACACCTTTATCTTTCTCTGTTTCATTTTCAACAGCAACCCTTGCATTATCTTTTCTCAAACTTCGATTCTGATCACAATCCCTACCCTGTATATCGTAGTGATACCAAGCAATTAGCAAAGAGAATAAAATGCAATTGGAACATATTAATCAAAGTAACATTTAAGGCAAAAGTATTCAGCATTTTCTCATCCAAAAGGAACAAATAGTATCCCAAATTCACCATTCCCCTTAAACTGGATAAGCCATTCACAACTCATCACCAGAGAAATCATACAATAAATTTCAGTCGATTTTGCATCAAAATGTAAAGATTATCAAAAGGCAACGACAAGTAGTTGGGTACGGTGCTATCATACTGAATGGCGAAAGAGGAAATAGCAAGAGGTAAAAGAACAAGGAAAGCTGACTTCCTCACCAAGATAAGTATCTTCATCACAATCAAGTTAGTTTTCTAATAATGGAGTAAAGATTAAGAATCCTTTGTTTAGAATCTGAAGTCATGAGCTGCACTTACTATAACTGCGTGTTGAAACCAAAAAACAAGGTAAGTTTGCCTATTCGACCAAAACATTGAGGATTTAGGCTTCATATAGATGAGTTAGAATGTAAGTATAGGATACTGAACCGAGCCTTGGGCTTCTAAACCAATTATTTGGTTTGATTTTCCAAAAGTGGGCTTGAGTCTTTTACCACCAATGTGTTGATTATACTCGAGCAGATGAAATCCCAAGGCATCATTGCTTGATGCCGTACGAAAAAGCTCCAGCTGCCAAGTTTGAGAAGGCAGTTGAACTAAGAGCAATGCTTAATCAAATAAGAATACAGTGCATGATCTATCATACTTACTATGATTTTAATACAAAATTTGGACATAGTGAGTCTGGCATTTTATCATGTATGTAATTAGTCTAAGGCATCATTCGGTCCATAGTCCACTTAAAAATCCCAATGAAAATTGAGAAACAAGGGTGTTGCTTTGCAGCATATTGTTCGTCTTCTCAAGATTAGGGTGGTCTTCCTTTGCAGAATGCATTCCTCAAGAACAAAGCCTTAACTGCAAACTGGCTGCGAAGATTCATCGGAGCTAGAGTGAAATGTTCCCTTTGGCTTGGGGTAGCACTTGTGTCAGGTTTACTCGTGTTCCAACATGTCAGGTCGACAGATGGGTGTTATACTAAATATGACAACCCAAACCCAACCCGTTATTAATCGGGCCACGTGTAACCCAACATGGCTCCTGTTTCTGTTTAATAAACAGTTTTTGTTGGGTTTATACAAGTAACCCATAACACGTGAACTTAGTTCCACGTGCCAACTTATAACACGTTTGTCATATATTTATAACAACTAGTATTATAAAAATAAAATAAATTTATATCAAACTCATCATTTAGAATTCAATTCCAAAATAAAACAATGTCACCAAAATATTTTAAAATTCTAAAAATGAAAGGAGGAAAATAAAATAAAGAAAAGAAGCACATAAAAATTGTATTATTAGTTATAAAAATGGTACAATCAAATTGGTTAAACGGATTTTGTGTTACATTGGTTAATATGACACATTTAATTAAATAGTTTAAACAGTGTTAAATGAGTTGAGACCTACGACTCTAACCCAACTTGTTTAATATAAAACTTGAAGGTGTCAACTGTCAACCCATTTATTACATGAACCCATATAAGCCTAACCCAGACTTCTAACTCCTGTCAATTTTGAGTCATGTTTGGAAGTTGTGTTGAAAATTCCCACCCCTAACTTTGGCACTAATTTTTCCAAAGCAAGCTTACAAAAACAAAAATTGGAGAAATGCAAACCAGTGCACAAACGCATTCAGACTAATGGGGAAAAAAAGACTCCTGCAAAAAAAATTCAAATCTCCCACAATACTTACAAAAGAGAATAGAGATTAGCTCACATAACCCAAGTGCCAACATCCCATCATCTCAAGAACCAATAAACACACAAGTCAACAAACTCCCAAACATATAAAATATCAAGCACAACGAACACAAGCGACCTCACCAAAAAAATGAGGCGATCAACTGCTGCCTCCACCAACCATTCAACACATGCAACACTAATTAGGAAGCATTTTATTGCAAAACTAAGAGGATTGCTAAGTATTTAGTGGGTAATAGGTCCAAAATAATTTGGAAGCATTTTATTGCAAAACTACGATGATTGCTAAGTATTTAGGGGGTAATAGGTCCAAAATAATTAGGAAGCATTTTATTGTAAAATTACGATGATTGGTAAGTATTTTGTGGGTAATAGGTCCAAAATTAAAAAATTCTGGAAAACTGTTTGGAGGAGTGAAGTTTCTTTTACGACATCCTTTACAACATTTTTATTGCCTCTCTGATTTCCACAACTGTCCACTTGCTTACCTTCGGTTATAAAATTCTTTGGGCAATAAAGGAATTTTAATTTCTATCGTAAGCTTTTGATCCCAATCACTCAAAGATCCTCTCGTTGCCAGGCATTATGAAACATGTTATTATTTCTCCCTCTTGGTTAGATATTTGTACTTGGTCATATAATCCGTCTAGCACCCCGTCTTGCAAACATGCTAAATGCTAGAGTAGATTCTAATCTTTTTTCCTCTATTTTTTGGTAACTAGAGTCTAAAGCAGCTAATGAAATTTAGGACTTGAAGGTGCCTCCAAAAGTTAATGCTTTGTGCTTATCTTGTTGCCAGAATTAAACACAACATATGGTTCAAATGAAGAGAACTAGAGAAGCTGTTTGCATAGCTTTTATGTTATATGGAGGAGAGACTTTAAAAGTACTAATCACCTTTCAATCACTATGCTGTTGCTCATCAAATGTGATAAACATTGTTATCTTTGGCAGCGATAGATTGGTGGATTTACGCATCTCTCCTTTGTTGAAATATCTTTCTTTGACTTGGGAGATCTATACCTCTAAGGGGCAAGATAATTGAGGGGTCACCCACTTATGCTTTGTCTATCACTTGAACCAAACTCAAATTATGATATCCCCCCTGCATTTATTACAAACAATTAAGGCCAAACGTGACCATCTCTTTTGGTAACACATTCAAAAGTGCTCTCTTGGATTTTGCAATTCTTCCCAAATTACATCTGTTGAAACTAGCACAGAGACTTCTGTTCATGTGTAACTGTGTAGGTCAATAGATCAGCACAGTTAATGATAGAAATCCATTCCCGTTTTATGTCTAGAACTTGGTACTCTAAATATCTGCATCCTAAAAAATTACAAATTGCAAAAAAAACTTACCAGAAAATCTTTCATTAGAAACTCCCCAGGTGGCTTCCTCAAGACAATTTCCTGATATGGATTGAAGTATCTCTGATCTACTTTCTCTTCATCATCTGAATCAAGAACTACAACTGGCAATCTTTCTGCTGGAACATCATTTGTAACGCCATCATCATCCAAGTCAATCACATCTTTACTAGCCAAAGGAGTGGCCCGCTCGTTCACCTTTGAAGCCTCTTTCACCAGGTTCTTCTCCACATCTAAAAGTGTAGGATGCATTGCAAATAAAGAATTCAGAGTCTGCCTCCTCCATTCAAGAAGATCCTTTATTTCTTTTGTTACACTCCCAAATTTACCGCAGTCCAGCTCCTCCAACAAATTAGGCACTGCAAATGGATCGGAATAATCAATAACTTGTGAAGCAGTTCTTACTTTCTTCTGTCCAGGTTCATCACCCATGTATGTAGAAACACCCACATTGCCATTAAGTTCTTTTTCACCAGGTGATCTCATCCTCTTACGTCCCTTGTAATACAAATCTGTTTGAAATTTGATAAGTTAAAATGCAACCCGTAAAATGATCAACCAATTTGTGTATAATTTGAAGGGGAGAAAAAAAAAATAAAGAAATAGAAATTGAGGAAAAAAAAAAAAAAAGGGACACCAATTTGAAGACTTCATCTCGTCTTGTAATACACATCAGATGCAATAATATATAGGCTAACAAAAAAAATATTTTGAAAGAAAAGGAAAAAGCTGGGGGACAGAGAAAGAGAGAGAACATAAAAGAGTACCAGTGGGGCTACAAGGTTGAAACCTGGCTGCGAGGGGGTTGGCATAATTGCTTGGCCAACCTTCGATTGTTGTCTCCATGATAACTACATTCGGCCACAAAAATGGAAATAAACAATCGGAATAATTAGTTCACCTTTACAGGAAAATTTTAAACACGCACATTCAAATAATAATAATTTGTACGCTTCGAATTACAGAGATCTAAGAGCAACAATTGTTTCTCGATCATTGATTAAACCCTAGGATTAGCACGAAAACTAAAACCCTACAATTGAATAACATACAAAAAACAAAAAAACAAAAACTGCATTCGCAGAAAAAATAAGATAAAAGAAATGTCAACTCAGGGTGTAAATGACTCACATTGTCGAGCACGGCGCTTGAACTCTCTCCTCTACTCCGCAACGAAGCCAGTCTCAGAAAGGTGTTTGAGACGTAGGGTTTGAGAGAGAGAGAGAGAGTGGAGCAGAGCGCAGAGTGATCAACAGCTGATTAGAAAACCCCTTAATTACAGGTGCCACTTTGTTAATTGCTTTTTGCGTCAAACATTCAAGGCCTGTTTGGAGTTTGTGAAAGAGGGGAAATGAGAGAAATTGTAGAAAAAGGAATTATTTTTCATTGTTTGGGTTTGCAAAAGAAATGAAAGGAAATGTGCAAGAAGAAACATGACAGAATAATAGACTAGCTTATAGCTACCAAAAATGAAATGGAGAATAAAATAAAATAAAGTGAAAAGGAAAATAATTCTTAATTTTTTTGGAAATTTTTTCCTTTTGTTTCCTCCAAACTATAAATCAAACATAGAGAATAGAGAGAAATTATTATTTTCATCTTCTTTCTCATCCGTATCTCAACCTTCAAACAAGCATTGTCAAACCCCATCCATCGAGGGTATGCAAAGGAAATTAATGTGTGTATCACTCGTACTCTAATTCCATCCTATTGTGGGCAAGAGAAATCCATTATAGGGCTACGAGTAAATTAATTAGTCAAGTTTGGCGTGAAAACTTAGTAAGTTTGACCTGTTAATTTTCCAATCATTCTCAAACAAGATTCAATCAAACTAATTACAAGTTGAGTTTAGCTAGTTTAATTACTTATATAGTTTTCGAATACACGTAAAAGTTATGAATTTATGCAGTCAAGCTCGTTAAATTTGAGTTTCAAAATATATTTAAAATTAATTTATTTTATTTCTAATCTCATATGAGTTTTTTAATATCAAACATAGTTACACAAGTAAATTTTTTTATTTTTTTGGTTCAACTGTCAAGGGTGTCCGTGCCAGCTTGTGCTTATATCGATTAATTTATTTTTCAATCTGATCAAAAACATGTCGTCCATGCTAAGACTAAAATATTCACAAATATTTAATTTTTTACAGACAACTTTTACATTTAATAAAAGTCGAACTCTTAATGTCCTTAAAAGAAAACGAAAATTCCTCGCCGTTTAGGCTTAACTATCGTTACACGAGTCATTGGGTTCATTTTAGAGCTTGAGAGTGGATGTATCAAAAAGCATTGCCATCTGCTCCTGCCCTTGGCAAATCAGAAGGATTGTGGCTGCTCAATTGTCCGAGTGGGCTCTTTTAGCAACACATTTATTATTTCACCGAAAATTATTATATTAAGAAATATTTTTTGGACACAAAACTAATTATAAGCTATCATTCTTGCAACTCAAGGAAAGAAATTAAAAAAAAATGGATAAATAATTTGTTTTCATTATTTCTCTGTTTGGGTTTATGGCTTGAGAAGGACAACAATTTGAATTTAAAGGAAGAAAATTCAAATCACTTTCTTTCAGCAAAAATTTCTTTTTTTTTTTTCTTTCCATTGCTCAAATTTCAAACATGCTCTAATCATTTTTTCTCCAAAGTGGTTTAAGCCTTCATCTCGAGTAATTGAGCATCACTTGATTTGTAAATTTTGTTTATTTTTACTTTAATTATTTGATCATTGACCAATTCTTAACGTTAGTTAAATAGTCTTGCGTTGTTCAATTTAATTAAATAGATCAAAAAATATAAATAACATGGTAATTCTTTAAATTGGGAACAATTGAATATTTAAATATCACAATCAATGAACAGTTTTTAACTATTAATGTTGCCACAAATTAAAGCAAAAAATATATATATATAAAGATTGTCATATTATTTTTATGGTGACAACATAACATTATTTAGCAAAAGTCAAGTAAAATAAATGCATATCAAAACTAATTGTTGTCTTTCTCAATATGTTCATTTGGTACAATTTTTTTGTTAAGTTTTTTTTAAGCTTTCAAGTAAAAAAAAGTTTTTTTTTTTTTAACTTGTTTACTTTTTTTACTTTAATTAAAGATAAGTAAAAATGCAAAAACATAAAAGCAAAAAAATTTAGGCTCCGTTTGGTTGTGATTTCAGTTTTAATTTTCTATTTTTGTTTTCTAAAATTTGACGAAATTGCGTTTGGGAGTTTGGTTCCGAAAACTGTTTCTATTGAAATCGCGTTTGGTAAATTGGTTCCGGAACTTGTTTTAAAAAATTTTTCAAAAAACAACTCAATTTCAGGAACCATTAAAAAGATATTTTATGAGTTTCTCGAAACCGTTTTTATACGAAAATAAGAATAATATAAAAACAATAATATTTTCTATGGTACTATTTTTTTGTTTTCAAGAACAAAAAAAATAAGATATTCTCAAATTTTTTTATTCTGAGAACATGAAAAATAAAATGGAATCAGAATCGAAACTAATTCCAAACAGGACCTTAATTTTTGTGCTTCTAAACTTAAAAAAAAATTAAGCAAAAAGGCGATACCAAATGGACCTTGTCCAATACAAGGGTATTCATTATTTTTTTACAATATGATGTCCTTTAAATAAATAATTGTTCTACTCGTACGTTACAAAATAAAGCATTGTGTTATTTTATTTACTTATAAGGGTTGGCAATTGATACACGTCTCTTATCCCATCAACCCAATCAAACAAGTACGAGAAATTTCTTCCCATCAACAATGGTAGGCCCTTGACTTTATTGGCACCAATTAAACTAAATAGCATTGTACTAGTTTTCTTTTTGTTTGTCATTCATTTGGTTATCTTAATTGTAATGGTTGAACAGCCATATTTAGGAATGGCTTTCGAATAAAAATCATCACTTGCATCGCCCATCAATCATCACAATTGTATGTCAATTACTAATTCATTTATTAGAAATTTTATAATAGCAAAAACTAAATAGCATTGTACTAGTTAATTTTCATTTTGTTTGTCATTCATTTGGTTATCTTAATTGTAATGGTTGAATAGCCATATCTAGAAATGGCTTTCGAATCAAAATCATCACTCGCACACTCATCAATCATCACAATTGTATGACAATTACTAATTCATTTATTAGAAATTTTATAATCGCAAAAACTAAATACGCTATGTGGCTTGTCATCAATTTTTATTATCTTAGCGGGAATTAACATTTTTCAAACTTTTACATGAGATAATAGATTAGATTATTGTGTTTTTGAGGAGAAAATTTTTTTTTGTAAAAATCGATGATCTTAATTGTTGTTCATTGCAAGCTATTACTATTTAAATTTAGCTCTTGAACACTATGATGCCAAGATAAGTCTCTCCCTAGTATATACTTACATCAAACAAGGACAAGATCCTAATAGCATAGGTGTTAATAAAAAAAAAAAGGAACGGTAAACATTTATCATTTATGTAACTCTAATGAAATGAAGAGAATAACATTATGAAAGTAAATGAAATCAAGAAATATGCGATGGGGACCGATCAAGAATTCTCTTGATGGGCTTATTAGGAATTCCCTTGACCACGCTTGAGGTACTCAAAATAATTGGAGACAATTGATGGGGACCGATTAAAAATCTCCCAATGGGCTGACCGACACCTATATTGAAGACAGAGCACCCAGGGTACATGTCAAGCAAGAAAACAATAAAGATCAACCTTGAGTGCTCCAATGACTCGAGCACGACCAACCAAATCTTCTGGGATGATGCCGATCATTTCCTCTCACAACCACACTAATGGGGGCCACCACTGACAACCCAATCATGATAACGTGCTACCAGCTTAAAGACTTCGCGTGTGGTAGAAGTAGTCATCTTCCCACTCTAACGCACCCCTGAGGAAGTGCCACGTGCGAAGTTGAACAACCGCTCCCCCACTACTCCTGCCATCAGTTAGGTATTTCAATATCATGCTGGCACGTGGAGAGATAATCATCTTCTACTATCGCCATGCATGTAATGCCCTCTTAGGGCTACCAGGATGCCTACCCATATAAAATAAAAACTCATATTCTCTAACAAGGTACGCAAATATAAACTCTAGCCAAAATTCTAATGAAATATCTCAAATAATCTAATTTTAGCGTTGGAGTGCCTCTGGTAGGCACCACACCTATGTCCCTAACTCCTCTTTTCCTCTCACATCACCAGAGCAGCTCGCCACTGATCTGGAGACCAACATTACAAGTTTGCTGCTTTATCAATATGTTCTTACATATTTTTAAGGAAAAATCTAATTTTTGCCCTCGTAGTTTATTGTATATTTAGTTTTGCCCCTTGGATTTACAATTCCTCATTAATACCATTCTATTATAAATTTTGCCCTACTTTCATAATGACGCTATACAAATGTTTTATTTTCTAGTTTACCCCTAATATATTTTATTGTAAGCAATGAATTAAGCCACTATAATCCCAATTATTGACAACAACTTATGCTATTTATTTTTAAAGACAATTATATCCATTTAATTATGCACTTCCTCTAAATAACTATTAAATTATAGAATTGGGGAAAAAAAATTATAATATTTTTCATGAATTATTGTGTGAAGTTAAAACAATATCACTAAAGTAATTAGTGTCTTATGTGTATTGATAACTTGTCAAATATCGTGACATCGATGTTAAGGTTCAAACTTCACTAATTGTTAAAAAAATAAATAAATAGTACTCAAGCATAGCATTTTAAAAATTTTAACTTAATATTATTTGCAACTTAAATTTATAGAAACTAAATTGATGGCCTTTTTAGTTTATGCATATTTTGGATTACGTTAATTACTGGAATTGAATTTTAAAAGGAAAAAAATCCATGGCTACTTATACAAGAAAGTTGTAAGTTAAAAAGTAGCAAGTTTAAAATTAAATATTAGAAAAAAATAATGTTTACCCTTTTTTTATTTACTAATAACAAAAAAATACAAATGATTAGGAAATAAATTAGAGAAGTAATTTTTTATTATTACGATTTTTTTCCTGTGTAGAAGAAAAAGATGAGAATGGACAATTGCCAAGATTACTTTTAGAAGTGTGATTATAAGGTTTATAGAAAAAAGAGGACAAAAATAAGGGATGTGCGGCATTTTTTTGAAGCTTCTCAAAAGTGAGAGAGCAATATTGAATATACAATAAATTAATAGGGCAAAAGCAAAGTTTTCCCTATGTTTAATACAAAAAACTATACGAAAAATTATATTGTAGTCTTATAAGTCAAAGTGGTTGAGTTTTGATTTTAAATAAAAAAAATTGCAAATCAGCTAGTTTTTATGTTAAGTGCAAGGTTTTAAATTCAATCCCACCTTATGCATTAACTATCAGTTATGTAATACATTTAGTATACATAGTTCAAATAGAGTGTAAATAGTGACACTGCAAGGTGAATGAATGAAGTTATATTTATACAAATTTTAGGCTATGAATGGTAAAATTTTTTTATTTTGGTCTATTATTTTTGATGTAGTGAATTTATATATAAAATAAATACAGTATTTATTAGTTATATATTTATTTATGTAATTTAATTGTGTATTTACCTATTTGCATTACACATTAAATAAAATGTAAAACCTCAATTTTATACCGTCCGGCGTCCACCCCTCAACCCTATTCCCAAACACCCCCTTACTCCGTCGCTTCTTCCCACGGACAGACAGAGATTGAAGCATTGTAGAGAGAGAGAGAGAGAGAGAGAGAGAGAGGAACTTTCTTTTTTGGCGCCCTTTCATCGAAGCAATAGGGCGGAAGACCATCAAGATTCCAATTCTTTTTCCCATTATCGCTTTGGATTATGCACAACACAAAAGCCCTTTATCTCTCTACATATCCCTTTGTATGATATACATATATCGCTTAAAGCATCGTCACTCTTTGACTTTTTTGCTTTCTCTGCCATGGCTTCCGACCAACAGTTATCTGCAATCAAGGTATTTATATATTGCTCGCAATTAGTTTATCTGTTTCCACTGCAACGTCCCATGAGTACTTGATTGAAGTAATAATAGCATAATTTGTACTGTTTAGGGCGCAAAAGTGCTTATGGTTGGTGCTGGTGGTATTGGCTGTGAGCTGCTCAAGACCTTAGCTCTCTCTGGCTTTCTGGACATCCACATCGTGAGTGCACCTTTGTACTTTGACTTTTTTTTTTTGTTTTTCTATTTTGTTTAAAGTTTCTGTAATTAGGAAATTTGTACTAATGTCATATGTATTAGATTTAGGTTTTAGGGTTTCTCACTGGTTTTGTCGTGGGTGCCACTTTTTCCCTTTTGGGTTTTGGGTGTGGGTGTTTAGAAGAACTTATATTTACAAGACTCAAACACAAGACCGTGAACTCAATCTTATAACACTCAAGTAGGAACTTGTTGGTCGAGGTTTGAGGGTTGAAAGGCATGAATTGGTAATTTTTGGTTTGAATTGCTTTTATGGTCTTTACACATTTATCAGAAGAAGGGGATGTGTCTTAATGACATTAATGAACTGTTTTTTGAGTGTGCTTGCTATGACGAGAAATTGGAAACATGGCTAATACATGGAAAAACATAACGGGGAAAATTATGTGAACAACCTCATCTATGCAAACAGCGAAAGCTTCAGTAGAGCCAACCATGTAGCTGCACATGTGCATTGTTTTTTAATTGAGGAATTTATTATGGAGATTCGACTAGGCTGCAAGTCTTAAGTTTATGGAAGCTTAAAACTACTTAGCATCCAGGGCTCTAAATATTAAACGTGGATGACTGCATCTATTATTTTAGATTTTGCAGCAGGAGACAAATAATTATCCCACCATCATTTAATGGTACCAGGAAACCCACTATTTACCATTTAGGCCATGGCTTTATCACTATTGCCTCGTCGTTTACAAATAGTGCTATACATACAGATACGATGACGCATGTCAAATATCTGCTTATCAGCAAGACCATCAAGATTCCACTCATAAATGGAATTACCTTGATAATTATTTTGGATAAAATTATCATGTTTCTTAAACAATACATCTTAAGGGGTAGGTCGCTTATAATAATAGTGTTCTAAACGCCTAGGTTTAGCCTCAATTTTATTAAGTTCAGATTTAAAAGTATGAATTTGTTTTTCTTGATCAGAAATATCCTGATATGATATGGTATCTGTTATAACAAAAAGAGAAGAAATCTTAAAAGATTTTAATTTATCTTCTAAGACAAAAACAAACTCACATGTGGAATATAATTTGAATCCTTTGACCTCCAGAGGAGGTTGTAAGGTAGCCTTAGCTTCCTTAAGAAGAGATTTAGACTCTTGGAGTTTCAGATTTGAAATCTTTGTATGTAATTGGTCTAGTTTATTATCTAGAAGTAACAATTGTTGACCAATTATTTGTAAATATAAATTAATATAATTACTTTGTTTAAAAGCTTGATTCAGCTCTTTCATAGTGATAGAGACAAGTTCAACCACAGAAGGTTTAATATAAGCATTAGCTTCTAGAATTTGAGAAGTTGAAGAACTAGTGACTTTTAAAGGTTCAGTAGGGGGAAAAATTGAATGGATAATAGATCCAGTATCTGTTGTCCAGACTTTTTCTTCAAGCACATTAATATAATGAGTTTCGACATAATATTGAAGGAATCATGGAACAAAATTTTTTAATTGTTGAATATGATGCAAATGATTAGAATATTAATTTTTATAATTTTCTAAATCAGTAGAACTGAAACTAGAAAAATATCAATAACAAAAAGGTTTATAATACGGCTGGAATAATTCCTTATTAAGAATTGCTCTTATTTCACTTTCTGGACTTAAATCCATTAAAGACGAAAATTCATTTTAGAAGCAGTAGATATTTCTACTGAAGACTTAGGGATTCCATGAGGAATCTGTTGATCAGATATTCTGACAGACTCAATATCATCAGGAAGTTTAGAGGTAGAAACTCTAGACATTCTTGGGAGAGAAATCTTATAAGGAGGAATCATAGATCTGGTAGAAGAAGATTGTGATAAAGATCCTGATCTAGATTCTCGAGGAGATCCTGAGGTAAATCTTATCTCAATATATTTTTCAGGAGTTTGGATGATCTGATCCAACTCTTCCATATTTAAAGGCAACTTGTATAAGCCCTATATGTATAAAATTATATTTATATTGATACCGTATAATATCCATATTATCCAAAAGTTGGATAGTTTGTTATTTAGAATTCAAACTTATAGTTTGTTCAACAGTTTTAACAGTTTTTACACCTGTTAATTTAAAGGTTCCTATCTTATAAATAGAAGAGGGTTTTATAGTAGGTATAACCCACTTATTAAGAGTGTCCAATTGGTTTGGGTATTCAGTTACCTCAACATCCTTAATCATCTTCTTCTCGATGAAAAAGATTCATCATGGTATGAGAAGTATGTAATTCCTTGTACAAAATACCTATATGCGAAAAATATAAAAAATTATTAGTGTTTCCTGACTGTCATACATTGATCAAGCAAGCATAGTTGTCAACGATTTACAGGCACATTCTAATACCAACCCTTTGCGCGGGGATCACACAGGGATAACAAAACCAGCGCGATTTGGGTACTGTACTAGTTGCTTGAACAATGGAGAAGAAGAGAAACAGTAACAATAATTCATACAAACCGTAGATATGAACTTTATACGTAGAATTACATACCTCAGTTTACGCTACCATGAACAGAGTCATAGCTCTGATACCAAATGGCCTAGGTATAATCAATCAATCAACAAACAATCAAACAAACATACAACAATATATTGGAATAAGAAGACACACAAGATGAAATCTTACCAAAATAAAGTATAAAAATGAAAAAGAAGAACTCAAAGTATATTAACAAAGAGAGAGAGAGCAAGAAAATTGCGTGGTACCTTCAACAATGGGTGAAGGATCCTTTATATAGACAAAGAAAAATAAACTGTTCCGGATTTCAAATTAACAATTACAAGTCCGGAGACAAAAACAAAATAACTTTACAAAAAAGTCAAAAGTTGCTTTATAAAAGCAAAGACGCATAATGGTGGTGGGTCCCAGATGAGTTGGAGTCGGTTGGCCATTTGCGTTAAAAGCAAGATGCCATTTTGTCGTTTAGTGCGACAGTTGGAAAACATTTCAAATTTGATTTAAACAAGATGCTTTCTTGTTTGTAATTATTGGGATTATATCCAAGCTTTTAAATAGGCTTTTACTATGAAAATTCAAAACTAAAACATTCGTGGTGGATTAAATTAAATTCACAAATTTATAAAAAAGTATTTCCTTAATGGTTTCATGTTTGGTGGAAAAAATTTAGTCCACTTCATACTATTTTACCTGATGTTGTTCAAGAACAATTTGGCCTTTGAGGTGCATATTCGCTCAAAATGAACTAGATGGATCCTGCCCATTATATGGATGGGTCTAACCTTATGCATTTTTTCACTGAATTCGGCATATGTTGGATTTGGAAATGGAGTCTTATTGTCAAAAAGGACTAAGATAATCTTCTTTATCTTTATCGTCAATTTCATGTTGGATGGTAGTCCAAAATGGACAAGGACTTGGACAAAGCTGTCGCAGAAATATCTGTTATAGTTAAGGATTATAAAAAAAAATTTGAGTTTTAGAGATCTCAATCTTATCCTTTTACATCCAAATTGGATATTATGAAAAATGTATTAAAAATGTAAAATCCATTCATGAAAGATAAAGAATTAATGTATGAATGTATGCGCCAATTAAAAGGAGAATTTTTGGCCACATTTAAATCTGACTTAGATTATAATGAAGAGATGAATTCCCAATCCTCTCATCACACTTGTCTAGTAGGCGAATCACAAGATCCCTATGAAGATGACCATGACTCGGATCCTACTCCGACCACAGAGGATCTTTTTGATGCCATGCTTGAAATGATGGCCAAGAAAAAGTCAAGAAGACCTTGCTCTCATGCCTCGTCAGATAAATATAAGGAGGACAAAAAATAGCCGTCTCATGTGAAGGAATATCTTCTCTTTTCAACTGTCGCACTAAACGATAAGAAGGCATATTGCTTTTAACGTTAACGGTTAACTGACTCCAACTCATCTGGGATCCACCGCCATTATTTGTCTTTGCTTTTATAAAGCAAATTTTGACTTTTTTGTAAAGTTATTTTGTTTTTGTCTCTGAACTTGTAATTGTTAATTTGAAATCCTGAACAGTTTATTTTTCTTTGTTTGTATAAGGGATTCTTCACCCATTGTTGAAGGCACCACTCAATTTTCTTGCTCTCTCTCTCTTTGTTAATATACTTTGAGTTCTTCTTTGAAATAATTTCATTTTCGGAGCATATATAACTAATCCATTATGTAATATAATTTTTTAAAACATTTTCGAATGACGAAAATGTTGCTCAATAATTTGTGAAAAGACAAGAATATCATCAATATATACTATAATAAAATCAGTGTATGGAATGAAAATATCATTCATAATATTCTGAAATTCAGAAGATGCATTTTTCAAACCAAAAGGTATAACATTCTATTCATAATGTCCTATGAGAACAGTAAAAGCAGTTTTGTACTTATCAGATTTAGCAACCTGTATTTGCCAATATTTAGATTTTAAATCAAATTTGAAAAAGATAAGAGCCTTATGAAGGCCCAAGTAAATCTTTTTTATTAGGTATAGGATACCTAATCTATTTTAACACGTTATTCAGGGGTTTATAATTAATAACTAAACGTGGAACACCCCTTGCAATTTCAGCATTTTTATAAATATAAAATCCTGTATAACTCCAAGGAGAATAAGATTTTCTAATGAGTTTTTTCTCAAGCAAGGAAGCAATTTCCTTTTCAAAGAGTTCAAGATATTCTTGACTCATTTGACAAGGATGGGCCCTTGTCGGTATTTGTCTATCTGTAAAATTATTTTCATAAGGGAGAGAGACAATATGTCTCTTCCGATCCCAAAAAGCATTGGGAAGATCATTACAAATTTCACTAAGAAATTGTTTTTCCATCAATTTGATTTTATCTTGAATTTTAGGTTTAACTAGAGATTCAGAAATAATCCAAACAGAAATTTCCTGTTTAAGAAAATTAATTTGATTTTCTTTTGCTAAAAGAATATCTTTTACTTCATTTAAAAATTTGGTTTGGGGGTCAGTTATAAACTGAAAAACAATATATTGATAGTTGAAATTTGTATAAATACCTGTTGAATCAATTTTTTCAATAGGCATAATACTATGAAGAAAAGGTGTACCAAGTATAACATGGTGTTGTAAATTTTTGACAAGTAAAAACGTAGATGGGATACATACATCTTTATTACATATATGAGCATTAGTAATCTTATATGTATTTGTAGCTTATTGCCACTAGTAGAAGTCAAAGAATGTTTTGTTTTTTCAAAATATTGGGTTGGTATTAACCCTTCTTGAACACAGTTCAAATCTGCACCACTATCAATTAAAGCCGTAAGATTTTCAATAAGTAATTCGTTATGAATGAATAAAGTGATCTTAATGAACCACTTTTGAGAAATAGTTTCATTCAAAATAGCAAAATATTGGGGAAGAGGAGACTTAGAGGATTCTATCTGTAGAAGAGAACTAGAAGAAACCTATTTTCCTAATTCTAGGTTATTAACTCTAGTATTAAGATTTAAATTATCCTCTTTTAGAGATTTAATCTCTACCTTTAACTGATTAATTTTAGTTCTTAAATCCTATAGCGTAACAGATTTTTCTTTCTTATTTTGAAGTCGTTTCATAACCTCAGACATGCTATAAGCATTAGTGATGTTAGAAATATCATCCTGTTTCTTAACTTGTTTCAGATAATTTTTAATCATTTGAGCTTTCATGGTTGTATCAAGAATTTGATCTAAAATTTTTAAGATAACCTCCTGATCTTGAGTAAGCATATTAATACTTAAACCATGCATATCAACAATGGCTTTATAGTAATTACTACATGTACCTTGACAAGAATCTAACTTGTCTGGTTCAGTGTCACTAGAAGATGACATATCATCTTCTTGAACTTGATTAAGTTCTTTAGACTCAGAGTCCTCTGATTCAGAGTATTCAGGTTTACTTCCACTATTCAGAAGTAATTTAGCTAAAGTATCTTTTAGCTGTTCATCAATCTGAAATTCATTTAACTTATTTTTGGTAAGACATTTATTGGCATAATGGCCAATTTTTTCACACTTCCAACATTTAATTTCTTTTTTAGAAGTAGGGGATTTCTTCTTAGAAGAAGATTTTTTAGAAAACTTCTTAGAAGGTTGATTTGGGGAAGCATCATGAGTATGCTTCTTCTTTTTCTTATAGGAGGATTTGGACGATTTTTTCTTACCTTTAGATCTAGTATGAAGATCTGAAGGAGACTTGGTCATATCTAAGACAAAATTATCACAAAAATTTTCAAGTTGAGATTTTTCAATAAGCCATTGTTTTTTAAGCTGACTTTTTAGCTTAATGTTGTTACATAAAGCTAATTCTTCTTGTCTACAGGTGTCTATAAGACTACCAAAAGAATGATTAGAATAGGGAATAAAAACACCATCATTTTGATCTTGAAGGGCTTTTTTAACTCTTTCGGTAAAGAGAAAGGGAAGACCATCAATAAATTTAGACTTTCAATTATCACTATTAGCATCAGGAAGTTGCATTATTCCACTAAGGAAAACATCCTTATATCATCTAAAATGGGTAAGAGTAGGACATCTAAGATTTTGAAGAAGTGCCCTAATATTTTCATTATTACTATAATATCGTCCAATAAAATGTTCATATATGGCTAAAATCAATGTATAAACTAATTGTTCAGTGATTGTTACATGGTTAGGATCAGTTGGGATAGGAGAAGGTTCCTGTTTGACTACATCTACTATTTCAAATTTTGCAGTAGGGGATAAATAATTATCCTACCATCCCCGAATGGTACCAGTAAACCCACTAATTACCATTTGGGGTTTGGGCTATGGCTTTATCACTATTGTCTTGTTATTTACAAATAGTGCTATACATACAGATACGATGACACGTGTCAAATATCTGCTTATCAACAAGACTATCAAGATTCCACTCATAGATGGAATTACCTTGATAATTATTTTGGATAAAATTATCATTTTCCTCAAACAATACATCTTGAGGGGTAGGTCGCTTATAATAATAGTGTTCTAAACTTATTTGTTGCTATAGCTAAGTTAATTGTGATAGTTTATGCAAGTTCACATGTATGATTTGTAATGCAGTAATGATTATTCATGTGTAATCATAGCATCAACGCTTCGATTCTATCATATCTTCTAGCAGCTTCTCTTGCTCACTTTTTGGAACTGAACTGAACATCGTGTCAGTAGTTATGTGGTTGAAGACTTTAAGTTTTGCTTTATGCAGCTCTTGATCTCTTAGCATACTATTCTGTCTTATTTTAGTGCTTTATGACTTGTTTTTATATTGCTATAGCCTATAGAAAAGGTAATTAGTTTTACTAGCATGAAAATTACAAATTTGATGTACCTGCTTATATGAGCCATAAGAGTTGTCTGAAGTGCCAGGGCATGTTTACCTAGTTTAGGAAAACTTCTGGGCTGATGTCCATGCCGAAAGTTATTTCTTTCAGCTTTTTGGCCATTAGTCCTTTAGTTGTGGTGTTTTGCAAGGTATACTCCTCTAGAGGTGGTATGTTCTTTTGGTGAGGTTGCATGCTGACTGAGATGCATATGTGCATATTTTTGGGTTCCCTTGTGAGATTGAAATACTTAAGTTTGCTGTTTATGTTCATTTGCCAAGTTTTCTTTTAAATCTTACAGATTTTTCTTGGGTTGCGTTTAGTTATAAGTTCAACATCCTTGTCAATTATTTGAGGAACCTTCAGACTACATGGTTCTCATTCTCCAATACTATGATTATGTTGTTTCTTCCAGACTGAATTTTAGGGGTAATAGTTGATCTATTGTAATAGAATTGTGGGACTTACTTGAAAGAAGAACATCAAAGCAACTTGAAAGAATATGTTGGCCCACCTCCTGCTTGGTTCAACCAAAGGCCAATTACTCCCCTCTGCAGATTGAAAGACCTCGTCCCCAGGCCTGCTCCTTCCTGAGAGCCTCCCTGAACATTTTTCACTAACTCACTCCTAGGTTCACATCCTCCTCTCCCCCAAGAAACATTGAAAATGGAGCTATCTACATCTTTTGATAGAAAACCCATCACTTGCGGCTGCTCCAAGAGAGGTTAAACTGCTTCCACCATTTGTGTTGACAACTTTATCCTACTCCCATCCCAAAAGTGATTGCCACACCTTCTTGGTATTTGCACACATTGGGAATAACTTTCCCTTATGTGGAATTGCTTTCGTCCTTCACGCTCTGCACTAGAGCCCACCTCCTCTTCCTATCTTTTTTTCAATTGGCTATCAGCACTCCCTAGCACTGCAACTCTCTCTTTTCCAGCAAAGCATTGTAGCCTCCCTTGATCTTTACAGACCCCTCCTCTTCAGCTTGGTTCCCTAGCATAGAGAAACACCCAATGGAAAAGAAAGAACTGGGCGACTTTCCTTCAGAATTACTAGCCCTAGAAACAATGGGCCTAGAAAAAGAATTAAAATCAGCTTGTATTTGATGGCTTGGTCTAGGCTCATTTACCATCGTATGACTCTTCCTTTTTTCCACCCAAGTTAACATGCTTGGACCTTATAACGTAGCCCATATGAAACCTCATCAGGCTGTCATCCCCTACTCATTCAGCCCACGAGATCCAGGCACATCACTTGGCATTCCCAATTTCTGCTACCTATGTTACATGGACTCTTCTAAAATGTATAAAGTACCATATCGGACACTTAATACTTAGATTCTAACACTTGGGTAAGAGTATGGGTATGGTACATGTGTCTGACATGTATTAACATTTACCTAAGAAAAATGCTTAGTAATTCAAGTTTACCATATAAATTTGCATGTCTTCCATATTATGCATGGAATACTCTATAGGATTTTGTAGATGCTAATTTATCCTATAAAATAAAATAAAATATTAAAAATTATAATAAATTGCCATGCCTCCGTATCCTTGGACATGAGAATTAGATGAATTCGAGACTTCTTCACATATCTGCATCAGATACCTGTACTCGAGTCCGTGTAACATAATCTGCCACCATCCCCCTTATTTGGAATCTTCCAAAAATTTTGTATTATGTGAAATCCCTTGGTTCCTAACCCACTTGCGTGTCGTGCATGAAATCCAGACGCTGCATGCAGTCCACTGCGACCTCCACTGTTGATAGCCCAGACTCCAAAATCTCTCACAAAGCACCAATCTTCAATGCATATCGGGACTTCAAAACATCTGGGGCCTGGGCTGAACTGCATCTTGGTTGCCGTTGGAATTTACTATTTCAAACTTCTCACCAATGCCCTTACCCACTGGAAAATGGGCTTGCTGCAACACATCAATGTGTTCCATGACAAATTCACCACATGCACCTCTAATAGCCCGGAAAACAGACTCACTCCACAAGTGGAAAGGAAAACCAGGAGCCAAACCTAGATTTCTTGTGGTCTAGCACTTGGTTTATAACAACCACCAGTGGGGATTACCAATATACATATAACAGTTTCTTTCGAACTCCCACAGTGAACTCTAAAGAACCCTCCTTGGCTCATTGTGCAAAAAGAAGGTTAAAAGAAAGAATAATCTTACACCATCCACCTTTGGCTCATTCAGCTTTGCAATTTTGTTGTTATTGAAATCTCAACAAGCCAGTTACCCATTAAGCATCTCTCCAGCGAAGAAACTTATTCCTTTACCGAATCATATTATACTTCGACGTCATAGTCTTCCCCATCCTTTCCATCAACTGTCCTCAATCTCTTTTCTAGCCGCTGTTTTGACCTTGCCACTTGCAAGGATCGACCATCCACCAAGCACTAAATATTTTCAGCCCTCAAACTCCAAAAGTTTCTTGGTTAAATCCTTCCGCACATCCAAAAAAAAACCACCACCACCACCATTCATGAGACATCTTGTCTCCACTCATCCAGATCTGATAGAAGCCAACCTAAGAAGTATGAACACAGACACATGATACAGACAGAATGCGGTGTTGTAGATGAACACGAGTGACGGCGATTTTCAAAAAATGATACAAACGCGATATGGATATGGCAAAAAATATATATTTATGACTTTTTGTTTATTTTTATTTTCTAAATATATGAAGTAAAACTCACAAACTACCAGTGGTCAATTCTTGCAAAGAGAGAGAGTTTTGGGTTACCCTTGCGAAGGGGGGAGAGAGAGAGAGTTTTGGGTCACTTTAGCATTCTTTCTTTGTCTATACAAATTCGAGAAAGCTGAATTACAAATATGGAATATATATGATTTGTCCTTTTGTTTGTATTTAGTTAAATACGAGTTCAAAATTTGAGATCATTTTGAGGTCAAGTTGACGATTTCTTGCAGAAGTTCTTATGTTTACTTAGTATATTTGCTTCTACGCAGTTGTTTTAGTTTATTTGTTGGTTCTTTTTCCTTTTTTGTTTTTTTTTTTTTGGGAGGTGGTTGTTTTCCTTTCTCAATTATTTGTATTCTTTTGCAGATTGACATGGACACGATCGAAGTGAGTAACCTAAATAGACAATTCTTGTTCCGACAATCACATGTTGGGCAATCTAAGGCCAAAGTAAGTAATTGGTATTCACCCCGTCATTCTTGTTTGCTGACATGTACAGTTCTATCTTGTATCAGTATTATTTATTCGTTAATTCTTCAACCAGGTTGCTCGGGATGCTGTGTTAAGATTTAGGCCTCACGTAGGCCTTACACCGTACCATGCAAATGTTAAAGATCGAAACTTCAATGTTGACTTTTTTAAGCAATTCAATGTTGTTTTGAATGGACTTGACAACTTAGATGCGAGGCGACATGTAAACCGCCTTTGCCTGGCAGCCAATGTTCCATTGATTGAGAGTGGGACTACCGGGTTTCTAGGGCAGGTGATGTTATGTTTTACAAAGCTCTTTGACAAGTAAAAACTCGTTAGTTTCAAAGTCAGGCTTGCATATATGCTTTGTACATGTGTCATATATACATTTAATAAGTTTTGTACATGTGTTCTATTTATAACTTGCTGGAACATTTAGATAATTTCTGGATGAATACATACACAATGGTCGTTGAATAAAGTGAAAAAAGCATGCAGTAGTTATACCCTTTCAATTGTGGACTAAAAAGCAAATCTTGTTTGAACAAGCAATATTTTTCAGCTGATGATAAATGCCCCTTCTAAACAATCATGTGATAGTCTATGCATAAAGTGATAGAAGTACGTGTTTATTGTGTTCATTGAAGTTTGGATAAAAAACCATGCTTGCAGAAACCAAATTTGTAATCAAATTATCATTAAAGTCTAAACACAAAATAAAACTGAACTGCTTTGTCTTTAATGTGAGATGGCCTTTGTACTTTTAGAAGACAGAGTAAGGAGAATCTTCTTGAAGTTTAAAGAAGTCCATAATATCAACAAGTTGAGCAAATCTGTTTGAAGTTCACTAATGTTGCTCTGCACGAAGAATATCCTTCTGCAAATCAAAATGTCTAATAAATATTACTATCGATAAAACTTCAATGACTCACTTTACACCTTTCTTGGTAAGAAGCTTAAGGTTGTGAAATAGTACTTATGATTAGCTACTTGTTTCAAGTGAGAGGTAATGCGGTGGGCTTCTTGTAGAATTGGAATGAAAATCATCTAATTTTGTTATCAGGTGTTACCAAATAGGAAGTGGAAGTGGGAAATTCTAGGGCAAATAGAAGCAGGAAACACGGCAAAAAAATATAGGGGAAACAAGAAGTGGGGAAAGAATCGATTGGGAAAATAGGAAACTTGGGAAGAAGCTTTTGGAAAACTTAGTGGAAATTTTTGGGAAACTAAGTAGAAATGTATATGAAAAATTTAATAGATACTTAGTTGGAAGTTAAAGATAAAATGTAGAAAATCAATATTTCAAGTTTTCAAAAATTTTCCGCAAAGTTTTCCACCAGTTTCCCAAGAGCTTTCGCGAATATCTCAAAAGTATCCTAAACGTTTCCTAAGCGTTTCCAGAACGTTTTTCCAAAATTTCAAAATGGGTTTTGCACCCATATCGGAAGTGCGTTTCATTGGAAACATGGTTCGCCTTTCCAAATGAGATTCCCTTCAACTATGAGTATTACTGTTGTAGCTTCTAAGTATAGGTTCTCTCATTTTATTAATCTTTTAAAACTATAAAATAAGTGTATCACCAAAAATGGGTTGTCCTAAATATACATGAGAAAGCCCTAAGGCTTAAAATTAGGTTAAAATAAGACATAGGATTAATCAAACACAAACTTATGATTGTGACAGCTTTTATAGGATACATACCACCTCGGGCAGATGAGCTTTTGGGGAGCTACTAGTTACAGATTCCCATGAAACTAAACCGGAGGAACCTGGTTAACCACAAAGCTTGTAGGAAACTCATTTTCTTATAAGGATTTTGTGCCTCCTTTCATTCTAAGTGGTCCAAGAGGAGCCCGCAAGAATTACTTACTAAAACTTCTGTATGATCAAGCTATTACATCATTACATGCCACTCGTGAAGAACCTTTTCCCAGGAGAGGGAATCACCTAAGGATACTTTAGCAAGCCTAGTATGGCTATTAGGAGTCGGATAAAAGAACAATGATGGTTTGTTGACTCAGTGCAATATTTACAGTGCACGCAACCCATAGTGTAGTGATAATTCAATCTCTGTATATAAGATGGCCCATTCATAAAATTTTGCCAACTTTGAGAAGAGGGAGAGCCTTGTAGAAATTTTAGGGATTTATGCAGCTTCGGATGGGGTAAGTAGTGGGATAACCATCGAACTTGAATCTGAAATCAAGTGGGACTCTACTTCAATGAGAAAATGGCCTGTCCTGATTAAGGCTTAAATGTCTTTGTTTTTCTTTATCTAGCTAATGGGATTCTCAGGGCCCACACATTCTAGATGTCTCTTCCAATGTTCTAACTCTACAAAGCCTTTTTGATTGGTATGGCGTTGAAATTTGTGCAAGTGGTATAAACGCGGTCTGATTTCCCGTGGTGGAGATGAAACTAATAATCAGATGGTGCTTGTAGTAAATATTTAAAACAACTTTGATGGGAGTGATGTTAATGTTGATATCAAATAAAATTATTAAAATTTATGGGATTTGTGTGAAAACTTCAAATGAAGGCCTTTGTGAAATATGGTTTTGGTTTGTTAACCAAGCCTATGGAGAAGTTGCAAGGACTGCATTCCTTGCTACCTTGTTTTCAAATTTGTGCTTCCAATTTAGTTTTATTTTATGAATTTCTGGTACTTTGTCCACCAATTTCTTGTACGGATGCGTTATTGTGATTGGTGTTTATTCTTTATCTTAATCTTGCCTGTGATTATTGATGACTGCGGCTGATTATTTAAACTTTTTATGATTTTTGTTGATTGTTCACTGTCTAGGTGTGATCTTTTATTGGGTATGCTTTTTCCCCTCTTTCTTTGGAGAGCTTAGATAGAGTAGGTGAAATTTTTGTACCAAAGAGTGGCTATCGAGATGTGGACTATGATTGTCATTATTTGGTGTCCTGGTGCATTGTTGGAGCAGTGTGAGCGTTGGCAAGAGTAGAAGAAAGGCATGTAAAGCGGTTTGCTTGGTTTTGATGTGTATAATTTGGGTTGAAGGAGATTTCTAGTCTTTTGATGGGGTGAAGAAACCTTTTTTTTTTAAGTTGAATTTGTGTAGATTGGTTTCAAGGGCTTTTATCTCGATGGTTGAGGATTTTATTGTGAACTTTGAGTTAGTGAATGTATAGCTTTTTTGGTTTTGGTTAGGTATTCTTGTGGATGCTTATGGTAGCATACCCTTGGGTGCTTTTTAATGTATCTTATAAAAATTGAAAGATGTTAGGGCTTCAAATCCTCTACTCCTCTCCTATGATTTGGTAAGTTGGTAATCCCTTATATCTAAAAGGTTGTCCTTTGTGTCCATGGCGGACTTTAGGTAGTTTTTGTGTGAGACTCTGCCGGTTGCACGTGGGCGGGGACGAGATTCTGTTAGGCTACAGCAGTGCAGACTGGCTCCAAGATTATGCGCTGCGATCCCACATCGCCTGGGAAAGGAGAGGTGAAGTGCTATATATGTAGGCACTTGCATCTACTTGGTACAACACGTTTTAAAGCAGTGCGGGCCAAGGCCCAAAACGGACGATATTGTACCATGTGTATCCTGGGTTGTGACATTTTGTTTGTGGGGTTATGCTGTACCACTTAGAAATAAATAATAAATACCAAGTTGTATATGTCTTGCATAATATTTCACTGTAACCAACATATGTCTAAAAGCCATAAAAAGGCTCTCCATCAAGGACATTTCAATCGGAATCTTGCCCTAGATTGAAAACTGTCTTTCATCTTATTATTCTTCATAATGCTTGGAGCATTACAAACATATCTAGGTCCACAAATGTTAGTGATATGAATACCTTTCCCCACAGATTGCTTTTTCTTTAGTGATAGACATTTTTTGTTTTTATCTTTTTTATAGGTTGGATTTCAACCCTGTTATGCTCTGAAATTTTAAGATTTTCAAACTTGTGATTTGACTTGCTATTTTGTTTCTCTGATTGATTCTACTATGTTGCGTTTTTTTAAAATTATAACAATTCATGATTTTGGTTTTCCGGTTCATTGAAACAGGTCACTGTACACATTAAAGGTAAAACAGAATGCTATGAATGCCAGCCGAAACCAGCTCCAAAAACTTATCCTGTGTGTACTATCACGAGTACTCCATCAAAGGTATTCACTCCCAGTTTTTTTGTGTGAAGAGTTGTGTCTATGTCGGTTCTATTGGAAGCTATAGGTTATTGTGAATGAGAATCTTCATTGCTCACCGGACAGTTTAAATAGTCCTGATAATCGTAGGGTTACTGCTTGTGTACTTTGATGGCGCATAGATCTGGCACATTGAGAAGTTATTTAAAATAGAGGTCGTGTATTGAAGCAGCTCAAAGTAAGGGGTGGAAAGAAATTTTATTACAGCATTTTAGCTTGTTTTGGTTCGTGTGTTTCGGGAAGCAAGTTTGCAAATTTTCAAAAGAGATTTTATGAATCTTTCATTTCTATATGCTGTTTGATTTGGAAACTAATAAAGGGTATTAGTAGTTAATGGAACATGAATACTGGGAAAAAAGGATTTGTCATGAAAATTAACTACTCATTGTGTTTCCCATTTCCTAGTTTTTTTTCCCCCTGTTAATTGTATGCTATGACATCATTGTGGCAATTTGCAGTTTGTTCACTGTGTTGTATGGGCAAAGGACCTACTTTTTGCGAAGCTCTTTGGGGACAAGAATCAGGACAATGATCTAAATGTGCGTTCTAGTGATGCTAGATCATCAGAACATGCAGAAGATGTTTTCGAACGTAGAAAGGATGAAGACATAGAGCATTATGGGAGGAGAATTTATGATCATGTTTTTGGTTATAACATTGAAAGCGCTTTATCCAATGAAGAGACCTGGAAAAACCGTAACAAACCAAAGCCTATGTACAGTAGAGATGTCCTGCCTGTTGAACTGATTCAACAGAATGGGAATGTGGATAAAAATTTTGTGGTTGATGATCCTTCATCTGCATCTGCTATGGCATCTCTAGGGCTGAAGAATCCTCAAGATATATGGAGCCTAATGGAAAATTCAAGAGTATTTTTTGAGGCACTAAAATTATTTTTTGTGAAAAGAGAGAAGGTTTAGTCTGATACCTTGCTTTTCAAGAAGTTTCATACAGCCCTTGGTTGTTTTTATTTTATGTTATTATCTATTCTGGCATGGAACTGAATTCTTTTCTTCTTCTTTCATCCTTTTTCCCCCTGTCCGCCCTCTCTCTATCTCTCTCTCTCTCTCTCATGCATACAGGAGATTGGGAACCTAACTTTTGATAAGGATGATCAGTTAGCTGTAGAATTCATTACTGCTGCTGCAAACATTCGGGCTGCTTCTTTTGGGATTCCTTTGCATAGCCTTTTTGAAGCTAAAGGTATTGCTGGTAATATTGTTCATGCTGTTGCAACAACAAATTCTATCATTGCTGGATTGATCGTGATTGAGGCAATTAAAGTGCTGAAGGATGCAAACAAGTATAGGTGGAGCCTTATTCTTTTGCCTCTATCTATCAAGTATGCTTAGTTTTCAGAGAGATGCACTTCTAAACCCCTTGCCCTTGGAGTTCCATTTAATTTCATGATTTTTGGCTTTACTCCAGCTTTTGATGATTCATTGTATCTGGCGTTACATTTTATTTCGTAGGTGGCCAATTTTAGGCACCCTATCATGCCAGTACTAAAGCCATTGAAATGTGGAAAAATGCTTAAAAATGTTCAGCTTATTAGGTATCTGAAGTTCCAGGAATCTTTTGTATTATGCAGATTTGGTTGGTGTTTCACATGGAGATTGGTTCTTCTGGCAAGAGCATGAACTTATATATCGATCCTTTTTTGTTTTGTTTTGTTCTAAATGATTGGCGCTGTTGATTGACAAGGAAGATAGTGTAGACCTGAATAGTTAATATTTTCTTTTGCTATGTCATTTTGATTGCTAGTTGTCTGCAGAAGTATAGAAGATTGGAATGGTACTTCTGCTAAGAAATATCAATTATGACATAACCTCAAAATTTAATCACTATCCTTCAAATGGCTAATGTGTACTGATAGATCTACATGTCTTGTATAGGACGACATATTGCCTTGAACATCCATCAAAAAAGATGCTCCTTATGCCTGTGGAGGCATATGAGCCAATCAAATCCTGCTATGTTTGTTCTGAGGTGCATGTATGATATCTTCTTATTTTTATGATTTTTATTCACTTTTTTAGTGGTTCAGATCTTGGTCCACAACTGTCTTCTGACCCATTCTCTATGTTCGTAAACAGACACCTCTGTTGCTTGAGGTTAACACTTGTCGTTCAAAGTTGAGGGACTTTGTTGAAACGATTGTTAAAGCTAAGCTTGGCATGAGTTTTCCAATGATTATGCATGGGTCGGGCCTTCTTTATGAGATTGGTGATGATCTTGAAGAAGATATGGCAGCCAACTATGCAGCAAACCTAGACAAGGTATCTATGCGTGTTATGTCATTGTTTTACATTTTTCGGTTTTGCTGTTGTTTATAAATGAGTTGCTTCGTGCTTATGTTCTTTCCTCTTCCATTCCCCCTTTCCCCTTCTTAGGTTCTGTCTGAGTTGCCTTCTCCAGTCACTGGTGGGACAATTCTCACAGTTGAGGACCTTCAGCAAGAACTATCCTGCAATATCAATATTAAGCATAGGTTTGTATCGATGTTTTCACTAGGTTTTACTTCCTAACTTTCACCCTCTGCAATCCTCCTCCTCCTCCTCCTCCTCCTCCTCTCTCTCTCTCTCTATATATATATATGTGTGTGTATGTATGTATGTATGTGTGTATGTATGTATGTTTGTATCTTTCTCTATTGCCGATATGGATTACAACAAGAGATCTAGCTGAGCATAAATAGGATTAAGAGTGGTCAACAGTTTGCATTGCACTTTAACTTGTAAAACTCTCTTGGTGTGCCCAAAGCCTTCCTCTTTCCATTTTGGGTGTTTTTTTTGGTTTGTGTTTTTATTTTTTTTTGGGGGGTGGGGGGTGGGGGACATTTGCATAATTGAGTAAAAAGTAAATTGATTTTAAACTACTTGTTATTAGGTACTTTTTGTTTGTAGTGGATATTAGTAGGTTAATATAGGGAACAGAAATTCTAGCACACTTTTTTTGTTGTTTCGGAAAAAATTAATTGTTTTACATGACTGTAAGAGAAAAAATTCCACCTATCAAAAAAAATAGAAAAAAGAAAAACCTAGATAACAAAAGTTTAATAATTGAATGTCAAAAGGTCATACGGACATAAAATGCAATAAAAAAAGATGGGTTTTTTATTTTATTTTTTGACCTGTCATGCCAACTTGGAAATCTCAAACATGAATGTAGCTTTGTTTATAGGATGTGAGAGTTTTGTGCTTATGCTAATGCCAGTATTATGATGGAAAAAGAATGAAATGCTTGGGGGTAGAAGAATCGTATTAGTTTTTTGACTGAAGAGAAGCATTTTAAAGTGTGTCTCAAATTTGAATGTGGCCACCCCCACCTTTGTGTTTGCCTCCTTGGTTGAAAAAGTTCTTTTTATGATTTTTGTCTTGTTGAACCAGATGCTTCTTAAGACTTGCCGTTGGTTATTTTACAAATTAAACTTCTTCCCACAATGCCTTTTTAAGTTAGGATTGCACAATGTCCTCTATACGACATCGTCTTCACAACCTTTCGTTTGCGTTAATTTATATTATATTTAACTGATTTGAAGTTATGGAGCACCCTGACTAGTCACAGGAACCTAAGGTGTCTCTGAACCCTAAAAGTGATTGCTACTTTCCTGTCACTGTAGTTAATATTACAGTTTTATCATCTGATTGCTCTTTTTCTACGTTTTGGTATATGCCTGTTACTTTTGCAAATTCGGACCTGTCTGCCTGTTGCATTTTTCTATTTTCTTTTATGTGAAATGCAAATATCATACGTCGATTTCTGGGGAGTGCCACTACATTTCATTAAAAATTAACAGCAAAATGGCTGTGGAATTTGTAAGTGCAACAGTCGCCAAAAATTATTCACTTGGCTGTAGCCTCTATGAATAGAACTGTAGAATGTGCTTGGAGTCAATTTTGACGATGAAGAGCTTCTATATAATAAACTATTGAATATCCTTCTTTGCCTTTCAATAGTTGGCAAATGAGCAATATGAACATGAAATCACTTTAATGGTCATCAGAAATCATTCATTCCAGGTCTTGCCTTCAAACTCATTCTGGATAATGGGAGCTCTCCTTTATCTTGTTGAGTTCTTGAGGGATTATTTCTGCTGTGATGTGATTTATGTCTCACCGGCTGAATATGTGTGGTCTGATTTTATGCAATTCATACTTTGTTTAAATTGTACAAAATTTTTAGTAATTCGTTGTGTGATTGACTTCGATTTCTGTTAGGGGGTATTTTGTGTTATCTTGCTGCCATATTTGAACTGCTACTTAAGAAGTGTTATTCACATTTAATTTCTCACAGAGAGGAATTCGATGAGGAAAAGGAACCTGACGGGATGGTTCTCTCTGGATGGACACAAGCTCCTGCAACAGAGAAGGATAACAATACCTCTACTGCCAATGGTGCGAGCACATCAAATGCATCTCAAGCAGTTACCCTGGATAACGAGGATGATGATGAAGTAGAAATACTTCCGGCAGGAACTGGAACTCTTCCTACTGGGAAGAAAAGGAAGCTGTCTGACGTGTCTGATGCTGCCACTCCAGATCTTTCTAGTGTCACCAATGAGACGAGTAGTAAGAAAAAACTGGAGGAACTTGATGATGATGGTGATGAATTTGTCATGCTTCAAAGTAGCAATTCAGACGGCAGCAAGAAGATGAGATCACAATAGTTGTGTGCTTCTAACTGACGGGCAATCACATTCTAATTTTGTACCATTATAGGGAAATGGTGATTCTTTGGATGCAACTTTAGTGAGTCTTCACTGTTAGGTCTAAATTTTATACCTTTTTTTTTGGCTTGAATAGATACTTGTATTTTTATTTTTGTTTTTCCTTTTCACTTTGTATCTGTCATAACTTAGTGGAGTTCTGGGGCTGAAAATTGTAATTATCAGCATTTTTTTTTTGTTGGAAATTAGTGTACGAAGATTGGCAATTAACAACAATTTCCTGACCCTGCTGTTAGTTACCTTAGATCCTTACCTCCCCCGCCCTTTTTATTGCACTGATGAAAATCAAGCAAACTTTATCTATTCATTGGAGTAGTTTCATGCAGAAGCTTCTGGCAACGATATGTAGCATGTGAAACAATTGGTGCTCAGAGCTCCCTTTATTTTTTTATCTGTGAGTAATGCAGGGGTTTTAGGGTGTGTTGATACTCTTGGAAGGGAAATGGAAAGGAAAGGAGGGAGAAATGGGAGGGAAATGAGAGGAAAAATTGAGTTTCTTCTTTTTTGGATTTTCAAAAAGAGTAGAAGAGAGGTGAAGGAAAATTAACTTTTCGAACTACAAATCAAAGAAGGAAGGGAATAATTTTTTCATTTTCTCTTCTCTTCAAGTATCAAACACACCTTTAAGCTATTGAGCCTACTTCAAAGGCTCTCCAAACTAAAGGGTGTTAATGCTTCTTAATTGCACATCTGCTGCTGATGGTGCCCTGTGCCCAATCAACATGGTCTGGCTCATTGGATGAGTAATGCGTCATGCAAAAGCAGGTGCTACATTGGTTATTTAAAGGTAATTACAATGTACTTTTTTGTGATTTGAGTCAGAATCACAACTTCTTTGTAGTCTAAAATGAATGAGACTGTGACGTATTAAGGGAAATGACTAAAATATTCATGCACAGGTCAGCCTTTTATTTTGACGTAATAGGGTGAAATTGTCTTTTGCTGGTTCATTTTTTTTTTTATAGAGGAAATGACAAAAATGTTTCTTGGATACAATTACTATTAATTCTGCATGTTATTAAATCCAATCACATGGGAATTTTGTGTTTATTTTGACAGGAGTCATGTTATTTTCACTCAAACAACAAGGGGATAATGTGTAACTACCCTTGCTTTATAGGGCAAATTTGATAGATGTTAGGCAAAATGGTTGTTCCACTTGGAATCCTCTTTGCAATGGTACCAGCATGAGGCATGAAAATTGCGAAATTTGTACCTAACCTTTCAATCATATACACTATCTTATGGAAAATTCACCAAAAGAAAAAAAAAAAAAAAGAAAACTTGTAAAGATACCAAAGATAGTGAAACCGACATTAACAAAAAGGAAAATATTATTCATACAAAATAATGTGATGGTGATTGTTTTGTAATTAAAAATTATTATGGTGTATATTTGTTTTGAAACGAAAGACTTTTATTAAAACATATTATTTTGTATATAAATTTTATATGAATCTATTATTTGTATAGCAATGAGATTATGCGGCATGAAAACTCCCTAGTATCGAATGCTATTTACACACCAAGAATAGGAGGAACACAATCGGTGGTACTGGACACCCTGCGACATGAGAATGGTGGAATCTGCTGCATCATCTGCTGAGGCCTATCTGAATGCTTCTTCCTCTTCTTTGAGTGCTCTTGTTTCTTCAGATCTTCCAAGCATCGAACCTCGGCCATGCATGCAAACGATCTCGATTTCCCGGAGTAATATCTCGACAATCCTCTCCTGCTGAACAAAAAATAATATATATATATACAACCTTCATGATTTGATTATTGAAATCCCCAGTAACTTTACAATATATATATATGTATTCTTACTTCTGTGGTAGATTGGTTTTCAGTGCATCCATGTCAAAAGTCCTCCTGTTATCGCTTTGTTTCTCCATATTGAGAGAGAGAGAGAGAGAGAGAGAGAGAGAGAGAGAGAGCTGAGGAGGAAGATGTTTGGGGTGAAGAATATATATATATATTGACAGGTTTGTGCATGGGAAGTTTCAGGCCTCCGAAAAAGTGCCTGGTTTTTTCATTTGCATCCACGGTATTGGTATTGTTATTGTTATTGGTATTGGTTCTGGTTGTTTTTTTCTTTGGATTTGGATGAATGGAAACACAAATCCGCATCTTTATCTAAACTCACTCTTGTTCATTCACTAACCCTTTTATCCTTTTGGAGGCATACCTGGCCTTTCCTTGCCTTCGCTCCAATCTCTCTCCTCTCAATGTGGTCTAGTTTTGTTCTTTCATTGGTGGTCGATATCAAAAGGTGACAACAACAGCCCATGTGATGACATGTGGTACTGTTTTGGAACCATCTCCCATGGTTTGTTTGTGTTTTTTTATTTTTTTTTCCACTAAAATCCGATTTTTATAAAAGTTTTATTAAAAAAATAGCACCAAAATGATGTTATAGTAACGTTTTCATAATTAAAAGCCAACTTGCTAGGCATTTTGTTTTAAAATATAAAATCTACTTTAACTTTATCCTCTTCGTTGTATATACAATTTTGGCTATCCGTTTTTGATAATTAACGCCTCATCACATTTAGGTTAAAAGAGTCTAAATTCATACAATTTTTTCATGTTTTGTCCTTTAAACATATTAAAAATGTTATTCTTCTAAAAAATTTGTATAGAAGCACTATTAGAGTATATAATGATAGTATTTTTTGTAATTGAGAGTCATCATGATGGGTACTACTTTTGCTGTCATTAATTATTTAAATTATGTATGAATTTTTAATTATATAGCGTTTAGCGTTACCCTAAACATAAATAGGAAATTAATGGGTACAATTTGTGAAATCAATTAGCCACATTGCCACCATCGGAGTTGTAGACATAAACAAATAGTAGTGAGAGAGTTATTAAACCTGATGATCCAATTGTACACGATTAGAATTGAGGAAATAGGTTCTAAAAACCCACATTTACTTCTTATTAGTTCTTAATGATGTAAAATGTGTAAACTTAAATTGAAAAATATTTGAATATAGGGCTGGCTCAATACCTAAGTGGCTGAGGCAGTCGCTTTAGGCCTCTAATTTTTTAAGACTCTAAAATTTTAAAATTTTATTTTATAAAAATGTCCTGATCTAACTGAGAAAAAAAAGTCCAAAATCACCTATACTAGTAAACTTCGGGAAGAAAATATTTATTCAACTAATAAAAAAACTGTACAAATAAAAATTCTTTAAAAACTTCACATGCTATAATTAAGGCACAATATAGGTTCTATAAATTTTTTTTAAACAAAAAACCTAGTCCAGATATAAAAAAAAAAAAGACCTATAAAACGAAGACAAAAAATCAACTACATTAGTAAACTTCAAGAAAAAAAAAAAACTGGTTTGACCCAAAAAAAGTAAACTGTACAAAAGTTTTTTTAAAAGCCCCAAATTGTTTAAAACCTTATATGTTATAGTTAAGTCCTACATAGTTTTTATGTATTTTTGAGAAGAAAAAAAGCAGTCCAAAGAAGAAAAAAACCCAAAATCAACACACTAGATAATTTCAACAAAAATCAATTTAACCCAAAAAATAGTACCACAAATTAAACAAATGTAAAAGACCTTATTTAAGATCGTCGCCTTATTAGGCCTCAAATTTTCTTAAGCCAGCCCTGAATAGATATACTGAAAAAAATATCCTATTAATGGATTCAGATGGCTTCATTTTGACATAGAGATTATCTTAGTATTTTGAAACAAAAACATAAAATTAGCAACGAGCCATATTGGATAGACTATTAATTCAGCATAGATAGCATAATATGGATCAATTAGCTAGTTTAAAGTAACTAGGACTCCATTTCCAATGGCCATTCCATTCATCAAAGATTCATTAGCTTTCTCATGGTTTTTATCAAGGGCTTAAGAAGCGCTAATATATTTCAATTTGAACTGTTAAATTATAGGGAACAAGCAAATTCAGTCCAGCCAGGTTAGGAGGCAATTGGAGTAATTTTCTTGGTCGAATGATCATATGTTAAGAGAGACAACAACAAGCATACAGACCAAGAAAAGATGAATTAAAAAAAAAAAATACATGCTGCAATCTCATCTCCTTCTCCACATAGGCCTTCTTGCCGAAAATTTAATTTTGGATTTATCAAGAAAAAAGAAAAAAAAAAAAAAAAGGACGAAAGCATGAATTTCAAATCCAGGATGGTCAAATCTGGGATCGAAACACAACGTAAAAGATAAAGTTTGTTCAAGATCATATGAAATGAAGTATTTCAGTCGTATGCACACTGATCGCTCAACTGAGTACAAATCAGCATAGGTTACCGAATTTGTAAAGTCATGTTAGAATATCAAGCTTGGTAATGCAAAGAGATCGAATATGATTCAAATTCCATGATCGGGAAGTCCATGGAATTGTCTAAACTATATCACATAGATACATATTGATGATGCAGTTATCTCGTGTTGGCCTGCCCCCAGTTTCAGGACGAACTGTTCCTTCGTCGGCGAGATGATCTCCTGCACAAACCCACCGGTGTGGTAGTAGCCAATGGTTATCCGGCATTTTTGTCAGTTTCCAGTAGGTTCAAGTGTTGAAGAGAAAAACATACTCTGGGTTGTTGTGTATCACGTACCTGTCTCAGGGGGCCAATGGTTCCATTGTATGTTTGCATGGTAGGAGCAGGTGGTTCTCCTACGTGGTTGCTTCTAGTTGGAAGACCAAGACGGTGTCAGAGCACTTGAGAGGGCCACCTCCACACTCTAGGGTGGCGTGTGTCAGAACGGTGTCAGAGGCGTGGCGATTGTTGCAGGTACATGCCATATCCACGTCCCTAACGTGAGACTGGAGGGCGGGTGTCAGAAGTGGGCCCATACGGGCACCGCCAGGGGCCCACCAGATCAGGGGGTCGTTATGGGCATCCCCTCAGATCAGTAGGCTCGAGGGCGATCAGAGTGGGTGCCCGGTCGAGAGGCGACCAGGCGACTCGTAGAGGGCTTCTGGTTCGGTCCGGGAATCCTTGTCACCAGATGCCCGTCGGCTTGGGGCCAGAGGAATTCCGAAGGGCGACCCGACCGTGAAACACGGAGTGCATTGATGGCGAGGACGGCGCAATAATGATGGAAGCCGTCGCATCGCTTTACGTGCCCTAACGTGGCAGCCAGGGCGCGGTTGCCAGTAGCCGAAAAGACACGCCGTATCCCAGCCGTTGGTGTCCCGTCACCGTAGGCCATCTGGGCCGTTGATTTCAAAGATGTGAGGGGAGTTGAGGGGGGCAGTTGCCCCCATTTCCCTCTTAGTGCTTTTTACCAAATACGTACACAGAGAGAGAGAGAGAGAGAGAGAGAGAGAGAGAGAGAGAGAGAGAGAGAGAGAGAGAGAGAAGCTTACGTCGTTGTCTTCAGCGTCATCTTCGTTGTCTCCGGCGAGTTAAGGGGGTGCCATCCGTCGTGCAGCGCCGCCGGCTTACACCGCGACCTGTCGTTGGAGTTGCAAAGCGTGGTAAGTCCCGTTTCCCGGTTGTATGTACTGGTTAGCGACACGCTGTGTCTGGGTTTACTAAAAGAGGGGGGAAATTCCCAACCTTCTAGGGTTTGTCGATAGGCCGGGTTTTCTGGAGTCGGTACTTGGGGAAATAGCCCAGTTATTCAAACCCGTACTGCTTAGGATTGAGAACGAGAAACGATTAGGCACCATGGCCAACCCTGAGCACGTGAGTTTGGATTCGGAGAAGATGGACTCAAATAGACACGAAGTAGTGGGTCGCGAGGCCGGAGATGAGGCCTCCGTTAGTGGTTCTAGGGGATCGGTACAAGTTCTTGAATCGGGCCAAGTAGAGGCCGCCGACTCTGGTGCCATTGAGGGGGGAGAGTCGGGAGAGTCGGATGAGGATGATCCCGGGTACGAGGCCGTTGGGGTGTCCTCCGTTCTCACCAAGGAGAAGGTCGGGGCTTTGCGGGCTGCATATCAGATCCCACGGGGTTTGAAGCTCAGGATCCCGAAAAAGGACGACTAGGCCTGTTCGGCCAGGGAGGGCGAGATCACAGTATACGAGGGCGCGTTGGCTGGTGGCCTTTGGATGCCCTTTCCCCAGTCTGTCCGGAGGATCCTGCAGTGGCTTCGTTTGTCTCCAGGGCAGATATAGCCGAATGGATGGAGGATCCTGCTCAGTTGTTCTGTCCTCTGGCAGATCGTCCATAAAAGGGACATCATGCCAGAGGAATTCTTGTTTTGCTACCGGCCAGCGGAGAGGGGTGCGGGCTGGTGGTATTTCTCGGGCAGGTCCAAGGAGTACAACTTGATTGATGAGCTCCGTTCCTCGGTTAAGAACTGGAAGGACCAGTTCTTTTTCGTCAGTGGAGACGGATGAGAGTTTCAACCCTGGGAGACCGACTTCTCTGCTCGGGTCCCTAAGCAATGGGGTTACCCGAGCAAGAAGGGTACGTTCTTTCTCTACCGAACTCGGTTTCATTTCTTTTCTTTTCAAGCGTCAGTTTCCTGACCTAGGTTGCCTTGGGTGTTAGGTTGGGCGAAGCCCAGAGTATTTAAGGAGGTGAGGGCTGCCATAAGGAAGGTTCAGCAACACGAGGTCCATAGTCACAAAGACTTGGTCACCGCCGAAAGCTTGTCGAACTACTTGCTAGGTCCCGAGCCTACCAGAGAAGCCTTAGCCGCTGAACGTGAGAGGAGTGAGTGTTTAGTCGTTTGTAGAGCTTCTCAGTGCCGCCAAACTAACATCCATTCTGTTTGCAGTTGGCGCGGTCGTTGTTGACAGCTCAGTCGTTGCTGCCACTCCCCAGACTGTTACTCCAGCGCAAGATCAAGCGGTCGGCGAGACGAGCTTCAACGTTGCTTTTCTACGGAAGCGAAAGGCTGGAGGGTCCGAGCCCGAACCGAAACGTTTGAAGGATGCCGAGGCAGAGCCGACCAGGAAGATAGCGGCCTCGGCAAGGGTGCCCGAGGGGAGAACGACCGAACCGCCTCGCGTTCAGCCGCCGACCCTGCAGACCGAGAGGAGGCGAAGTACAGTCGCTACTCCCGAGGAACAAGCTCGGGCTGAGGCCACCCCCTCATCTAGGAACGTGTTCGAGAGCCCGGAGGAAGCGTGGGCGAGGGCTGCCGTTGCCGTGAAGGAAGTCGACCTCCATAGGGTCGACAAGCACAACAACAATCGCCTGGTGAAGGATATGAACCATGACCTCCTTAGGGTATGCGTCTTCTACTTGGTCCTCCTTCCTGTTCTCTTGTTCCATCCTGACACATGGTCTTGGCCAGTCTGTCGCCAGGAACATTAACATGGGCCGTCGCCTGGCGGGCCTGGAAAAGGTGTTCAATCACGAGAAGAGCACGTACGCCTCCCTCCTAGCTGAGCTGAACGGGCTGAAAGAGGAGATCACTGCGGCTCGCGCCATGAAGGATGAGATCGCCGTTGTCCGCGCTGAGAGGGACTCGGTGGTGTCGGCCTTGAAGAAAGCCGAGGACGAATACAAGAATCTTGATGCCACCACCAGTAAGCTTGTACTGGGCCTCTCGGGCGAGCAGACCAAGCGGCAGGAGCTGGAGAAGGAGAAGAAGGCCCTGAAGGAGGACCTCTTGAATGCGAAGAGTAAGGGGGTCGAAGAGTTCCAAGAGGGGGACGACTTCTAGGCGTTGTTAGCGCCAACCTTCCTTCAGGGGTTCGAGCATGCTAGGGGTCAGGCTTCAAGGAAGTTCCTTGGTTTGGACTTCTCCATTCTCGAGCCTTCTGAAGACGCTCCCCCAAGCACCGAGGCGGCCGTGACAGACGCACTTGCTCCTGCTCTTGGGACGGGCCCCGAACTTTAAACGGATGCCGAGGGAGGGCCTCGTGCTGGGTCTGAACCTGCTGCTGGAGACGCCCAGAAGGATCCTCAGCCTTCCTCAGAGCGAGTTCAGCAGGACACCGGGGGGAATGGAGGGGTTACTGGGGAGCCAGCTCGGACTTGAGTTGCCTCTTCATTTGTAAACTTTTTTTTTTGTACTCCTCTTTCCATTAATGAGACAACTTCTTCTTTATATTCCTTGTGTCTGCTATGTTTGTTGAATGCTTGCATATATTAACGAGGTCTTGACCGACAATAATAGCTGAAACTGTTCATTGTAGTGGATTTGCTCGGCGCTTGGCCGAGCAGATTCTTTCTTTGCCATTGCCACTAAAGGCCGTCTGGATGTGCTCGGCGCTTGGCCGAGCAGATTCTCCGTGCCATTGCCACTGAAGGCCCTCTGGCTCTGCTCGACGCTTAACCGAGCAGATTCTTTCTGTGCCATTGCCACTGAAGGCTCTCTGGCTCTGCTCGACGCTTGGCCAAGCAGATTCTCTGCCATTGCCACTGAAGGCCCTCTGGCTCTGCTTGGTGTTTGGCCGAGCAGATTCTCTGTGCCATTGCCACTGAAGGCCCTCTGGCTCTGCTCGCCGCTTGGCCGAGCAGATTCTTTCTGTGCCATTGCCACTGAAGGCCCTCTGGCTCTGCTCGGCGCTTGGCCGAGTAGATTCTCTCTGTGCTATTGCCACTGAAGGCCCTCTGGCTCTGCTCGGCGCTTGGCCGAGCAGATTCTCTGCCATTGCCACTGAAGGCCCTCTGGCTTTGTTCGGCGTTTGGCCGAGCAGATTCTTTCTGTGCCATTACCACTGAAGGCCCTTTGGCTCTGCTCGGCGCTTGGCCGAGCAGATTCAATGTGGGTTCCACGTAAGTAGATAATTTCTAGGTCAGTACACATAGACAATTTGCTGAACAGTTGCTTTTATTGATATTCTTTGAGGGTTACAAGTGAGAGCCTTTCAAGAGTAGTATTTCCTTAGGTGTTCGGCGTGCCACGGGTGTGGAAGCTTCTTGCCTTCCGAGTTCTTCAACCTATACGTCTCCTTCCTTGTACTACTGATCACCTGGTAGGGTCCTTCCCAATTGGGTCCGAGCTTGCCTTTTCTGGGGTCCTTGGTAGACTGATTGACTCTCTTCAGTACAAGGTCCCCAGTCGCGAAGTCTTTCGTTCGAACTCTGGAGTTGTGGTACTGGCGCATCTTTTGCTGGTAGGACGCCACCCTTATGGCCGTCTGTAGCCTTCTCTCCTCCAATAGGTCCAAGTCCACATTCATGGCTTCGCCGTTAGTCGCGGGGTCGAACTGCATCGTTCTGGGGCTGGGGAGTCCTATCTCTACCGGGATCACGGCCTCTGTTCCGAAGGTGAGCGAGAACGGCGTCTGGCCGGTGGAGACTCTTTTTGTCGTTCTGTAGGCCCAAAGAATGTTGTGGAGCTCTTCTGCCCACATGCCTTTAGCCTTTTCCAGCTTTGTTTTGAGGATCTTCAAAAGGGACCTGTTGGTGACTTCGACCTGGCCGTTCGCCTTAGGGTGCTCGGGGGACGAAGCATGGTGACTTATCCCTAGGTCGGTGCACAATTTGTTGAACTGCCTGCCTTCAAACTGTTTCCCATTATCCGTGATGACGACCTTAGGGATACCGAACCTGCACACGATGTTCTGCCACAAAAACTTCTTCATTTTCTCCTCGGTAATTGTCGGTAGGGCTTCTGCCTCCGCCCACTTCGTGAAGTAATCGATCGCGACCACTGCAAATTTTGTTTGTCCTTTGCCAAGCAGCAACGGACCCACAATGTCGATTCCCCACTGGGCGAAGGGCCAAGGAGTTTGGATTGGGGTCAGCTCTTGAGAAGGTAGTCTCGGGATGTTGGTGAACCGTTGGCATTTGTCACATTTCTTGACGAATTCTTGGGCGTCTCTCTCAATAGTGGGCCAATAATAGGCCGTTCGCAATATCTTCTTGGCGAGGGACCGACCCCCGGAGTGGTTCCCGCAGGCACCCTCGTGGACTTCCCGCATTATGTAGTTTGCTTCTTCCTCAGTGGCACAACGAAGCAGTGGCAAGGTGTGCCCTCTTTTGTATAGTATCCTGCCTTGTATGAGGTACCTGCTCGACCGATATTGAACCCGCCTCGCCTCATTCCGGTCCTCCGGCAGGGTTCCCTTCTCCAGATAATTCCTGATCTGGGTCATCCACGAAGACTCGGGCACAATCTGGTCGACTTCCGGGCTCTGGATGCTCGGCGAATCAGGAATCTCAATCGGAACGTTAGGATCGGACTCAATGGACGAGGCTATTCTGGCCAGTCAGTCGGCCTCTTCGTTCTCCAATCTCGGGACGCGTTTTAAGATTATTTTTGCGAATCTCCTGGCTAGGCTCTTCGCTACTTGACAGTATTGTTTCATGTTGTCTTCTCTTGCTTCGTACTCCCCTTGAACCTGTTCCACTACGAGTTGAGAGTCGCTTCGTACTATTATTTGTTCTGCCCCCATTTGTCGAGCCATTTTGAGACCGGCAAGGAGTGCTTCGTATTCGGCCACATTGTTGGTGGCGGGGAACTTGAAGCGGAGGGCATACTCCATCTTGTGGCCGTCCAGGGTGACGAGGACGACACCGACGCCACCGGAATCTTGAGTGGACGAACCATCAACGTTCAGGACCCAGTTGCTGTCTGGCGGGTCGGCGTCGGTGGTGGGAGAGGGCGGGTTAGTGAATTCTGCAATGAAATCCGCGGCCGCCTGCCCCTTGATTACCAGTCGGGGTCGATAGTGGATGTCGAACTGGCTAAGTTCTACGGACCATTTCACTAATCGCCCTGACGTCTCGGGCTTGTGCAGTATGTTCTTCAGTGGTTGGTCGGTGAAAACGACAACCGTGTGGGCTTGGAAGTACGGCCGCAAGCGCCGAACGGCGGTTATCAGCGCGAGGGCAAAGAGTTCCATCTTCGGATACCATTTTTCTGCTCCTCGCAAGGCACGACTGGTGTAGTAGACTGGCTTTTGGACCCCTTCGTCTTCTCGAACAAGAGCCGAGCTCACTGCTGTTGCTGATACGGCCAGATAGAGAAACAACTCCTCTCCCGGGACGGTTCGGCTTAGCAGTGGGACTGAGCTCAGGTATTGTTTGAGTTGACCAAAGGCTACTTCACACTCCACGGGCCATTCGAACGCCTTGCGTAGGATCTTGAAGAACGGTAGACACTTATCAGTGGATCGAGAGATGAACTTGTTCAGGGCAGCGACACGCCCGGCCAGCCTTTGAACATCTTTTGTCGTTCTAGGCGCCTCCATGTTGATGATGGCTTGAATCTTCTCTGGATTGGCCTCGATCCCCCTCTGTGAGACCATGAAGCCCAGGAATTTGCCCGAGACGACACCGAAGGCGCACTTGGCGGGGTTGAGTTTCATCCGATACTTGCGGAGCGTCTAGAACGTCTCTTCAAGGTCCCGCAGGTGATCGGTTGCCTGCTTGCTTTTCACCAATGTGTCGTCCACGTAGACCTCCATGTTACGGCCAATCTGCGATTTGAACATGAGGTTGACCAACCGCTGGTAAGTAGCCCCTGTGTTCTTCAAACCGAACGGCATTACGTTGTAGCAATAGAGTCCCCGGTCCGTAATGAAGGCCGTGTGCTCCCGGTCATGCTCCGCCATCCGAATCTGGTTGTATCCTGAAAAAGCATCCATAAAGGTTAGCATTTCATACCCCGCAGTGGAGTCAACGAGGAGGTCGATGGTTGGTAGTGGGAAACTGTCCTTGGGACACGCTTTGTTCAGGTCGGTGAAATCAACACACATCCGCCACTTCCCATTGGACTTCTTCACCATGACGACGTTAGAGAGCCAAGTGGGGTAGTGCGCTTCCCTGATGAACTTTGCCTGCATTAGCTTTTCCACTTCCTCAGCAACTGCATCGTTCCTGTCCGGCGCAAAATTCCTTCGCTTCTACTTCACCGGCCTGGCCTCGGGGTCGATGTTTAAGTAGTGAGCCGCTACCCGGGTGTCAATCCCGAGCATGTCTTCGTGAGACCAGGCGAATATGTCAACATTGTTTCTCAGGAACTCACGCAGTTGTTGCTTGAATTCCTCGGGCGCGGCGGCCCCTATCCTCACCGTTCTATTCTGCTCTGGTTGCCCTACCAGAATGTCTTCCAGATCTTCTGCTGGCTCTCCCCTTCTGATTTCTTTCTCATCTCTCGGCTCGAGCTCTTCGATGACCAAGGCCTCCCGGCTGGGTTCTCCTTTGAGGGAGGCCATGTAGCACTCCCGAGCCTCTTTCTGGTCGCCCCTTGCGCACTTGACCCCATCGTTGGTCGGGAACTTGATTCGAAGGTGATACGTGGAAGCGACCGCCTTAAATTGGTTCAGGGTCGTTCGGCTGATGATGGCGTTGTACGCGGAAGGGCAATCCACAACCAGAAAGTGCACCATTTTTGTCGTCCGGTATGGCGCTTCTCCAAGGGTGACCGGTAAAGCGATGGATCCGAGAGGGACCACCCGATCCCCGGTGAAGCCTACTAAAAGGCAGTTGGCCGGCTTTAACTTCTCTTGGCCGACCTTCATCTTCTCAAAGGCATCCCGAAACAAGATGTCTGCCGAGCTTCCGCTGTCGACCAGGATTCTCCAAGTTTTGAAGTTGGAGATCACCGCCGAGATGACTAAAGGGTCATCGTGTGGTTGGTGCAGCTCGGCGGCCTCTTCCTCTGTAAACATAATTACTGGACCTTGTGTCTTCGTCTTCTTGCTGGCCGCCCCGACCAACATCACTTCTGCTTCAGTTCGGATATTCCGAATGTGCTTCTTCCTCACCGAAGAGGATTCCCCTCCACCAGCGAATCCCCCAGCGATAACCCTGATCTCTCCAATGGGCTGGGTAGTTACCTCGGTTCTCGTCGGGCTGCGTCGTTCCGCCCGTGCTCGGTCTCGACCGGCCACATATCGGTTGAGCCTTTGCCGTTTTACCAGATCTTCTATCTGCCGCTTCAGGTCGATGCAGTCCTCCGTGTCCTGACCATGATCACGGTGGAACCGACAGTACCGCCTCTTGTTCCTCATATCTGAAAGCGTCTTCAAGGGCTCCGGCCATTTCAGGTCCGGATCGTCCCGGATCTCCATCAAAACATCCTTCAGCTTCGTCGTGAGGGGGGTGAATGTCTGATCAAGGCCGCGGTAGTATTCGCGCCTCTCTTCCCCCCGATTTCTCGATCGATTACGAGTTCAGCTCGTCTTGGCCTCCCTCTCATCGTTCGAGGTGCCGTTCGGCCTCTTCTTCTTCGAGCGCGAGGTGCCCCCTTCATTGTTATCTCGCCTCGCACTCAGGGCATCCTCCGCATTCATGTGTTTCTGAGCACGAAGCATCAACTCTGCCATATCCTGGGGTGGTCTCTTCGACAAGGAAAAGAGGAGTTTCCCACTTCTCAGGCCGCTTATGAACGCCGTGACAGCCACCTTTTCGTCGACAACATCCACGGCTAGAGTCTCTTGGTTGAACCTCCGTACATACTCTCGCAATGTTTCCTCATTCTTTTGCCTCACAGTTAACAAGTAGGCCGCCGGTCTCCTCTCCCTTTGAGCCCCAATGTAGTGGCTCACAAAGAGTTTACTGAGTTCTTTGAAGGTGGCGACCGATGCTGGCTTTATCTTATTAAACCAAGTTCGCGCGGAGCCCTTCAACGTGATGGGGAATGCTCTACACATAATCTCATCTGGCACCGCTTGGAGGTGCATGATTGCTCTGAATGTCTCCAAGTGGTCCACCGGGTCCTTGGAATCGTCAAACGCGTCCAATGTCGGCATTTTAAACTTTGGGGGGAGTGGAAACTCCATTACCTTCTGTGTAAACGGGGAGGCCGTCCGGCCAATGAGGGCGTCGACGGTGTTTGGGGCCTTTGCCTCCACCGCTGCTAACACTCCTGCCATCTGAGCCTGCATGGCCTTTAGTTGCTTGTCCCAAGCATGGGAGCTCTCCGGTTTGTCGCCTACCGTCTCCGTCCTCGATGGGATTGCGTGGCTCGATTGTGGTTCGTCAATGTTGGGCTCACGGCGAAGTAGAGGGTCCTCAACTAGCCCTCCATTGCCATTTTCGCCACCGACGGGGAGGACAGACGGATCCTTGTTGACCTCTTGTTCTTGTTGCTCTTCGGCTAGGGGGTTTGGCTGCGGTGGAATCTCTGGTGGAGGAGGAGGAGGGTGGTTTCGTTGAAGTAGCTCCGCGTTCTGACTGACCAGCTGCTGCATGCGAGCCATCATATCAGCTACTGTCTTCTCCAAAGCGGCTATCTTTTCTGCACTAGAATCGGCCATCGAAGTTCCTTCAGGGAGGGTGCTGATCCCAGACCCGGTTAAGACCATGAAATGTCACGAGAGAAGTCGTTTCCCACAGACGGCGCCAGTTGATAATGTAGTTATCTTGTGTTGGCCTGACCCCAGGTCCGGGACGAACTGTTCCTTCGTCGGCGAGATGATCTCCTGCACAAACCCACCGGTGTGGTGGTAGCCAATGGTTCTCCAGCGTTTTTGTCAGTTTCCAGTAGGTTCAAGTGTTGAAGAGAAAAACACACTCTGGGTTGTTGTGTATCACGTACTTATCTCAGGGGGCCAATGGTTCCCTTGTATGTTTGCATGGTGGGAGTAGGTGGTTCTCCCACGTGGCTGCTTCTAGTTGGAAGACCAAGACGGTGTCAGAGCACTTGAGAGGGCCACCTCCACACTCCAGGGTGGCGTGTGTCAGAACGGTGTCAGAGGCGTGACGATTGTTGCAGGTACACGCCATATCCATGTCCCTGACGTGAGACTGGAGGGCGGGTGTCAGAAGTGGGCTCCTACGGGCACCGCCAGGGGCCCACCAGATCAGGGGGTCGTTATGGGCATCCCCTCAGATCAGTAGGCTCGAGGGCGATCAGAGTGGGTGCCCGATCGAGAGGTGACCAAGCGACGCGCAGAGGGCTTCCGGTTCGGTCCGGGAATCCTCGTCACCACATATATTTCTCTTAAAACCCACAATCTCAGTTACATAATTTATGCCAAGAAAAGAGAATAGCAAATTCAGTCGAGTCTGGATAGGAAGAAGTTGGAGCAATTTTCTTGGTGGAATGATCTTATATTGAGAGAGAGAGAGAGAAAGAGAGAGAGAGATATATAAACCGAGCAAAGATTAAAAACAAAAAAAAAATAGATACTGGAATATCATCTCCTCCTCCGGCACAGGTCTTCCTTGCCAAAAGTTTGCATTACGCTGTGTTAGGAATAGATTTGGTGACAGAAAAAAAAAGAAAAAAAAAATTAAAAGAAAATATAACAAAAATCATCTTTTATTTGGTTTTATTTTTTCTCATTTAAATTTTTTTTTTAATTAATTTGAATGTCAAACGCAGCAGTGAACATACAATACAATTACATAACTATCTAGATACATATATTTTCCTTGAAAACCCACAATTCATTATCTCAGTTACATAATCTCTGCCATTCCCAGAGGAGTAAAACAAGAAAACTAAGGGAAAAATTAAATTCAAATCCTCCAGGGAACATAATTACAAGAGTACATAAACATAAATAAGAGTATAGGATTACAAGTAACGTGCATTACATCCATCCGTACAAGTACACGTGGATTAAATCCATCCGTACAAGTACTTATACTATAGTACTGTACATACAATACAACAATATTAACACAGAACATAGTTATAGAGTGAGAGAGAAGGGGGGGGGGGGGGGGGGGGGGGGGGGGGGTGGGGTGTAAAGAAAAGAAAACTACATCCCACTCGTTGAAGTAGGAGAAACAGCTAAGCCACCATGGCTACACGCGAAAATCAATCCCTCGCCCACGAGAAGATTTAAGTTGTATATGTATCTAACTGGTATATATGTACATATACATATATAAAAGTTTAAGTTGAGAATTTAGGATTTTTATCTACCATTGAGGGTGGTAAAATGGGCGAACATTGCTGTCCCGGAGTGTTCGTCGATTACCGGAACATCTGCCAGGTTCCTACTCTGTTCAGGCGAAGAAATTGGACGGTTATCGGCGGTGGAAGCAGCGGCAGGAGCAACCACGGCCGGAGAGGCAGCGGCGGCGAATGGTTTACTCTCATCCTCAACCTTGCCTTGTAATGAAGCCTCTTGCAGCTGCAAAGCATATTCCAAATTCCACAACACGTCTCCCATGGTAGGCCTGTCAACACCATATTCAGCCAAGCACTTCTCCGCAGCCTCGGCGAACTTGTTCATCGATTCAGGGTTAATGTTTCCGGCGAGGTGGGGATCCATGATCTTTTCCAGCAACCCCTTTCGCTTCCACTGCAATGCCCACTCTGCCAAATTCACCTGCTCTCTCGGCAGCGCCGGATTCAGGGCCGGTCTTGCGCACAAAACCTCTAGCAAAACGACCCCAAATGAATAAACGTCGGATTTGTCCGTCAGCTGCTGCTTCCTGAAGTATTCCGGGTCGAGATAGCCGAAGCTTCCCTTCACGGCGGTGCTGACATGGGCTTGGTCGGTGGCCGACGCGTCCTTGGAAAGCCCGAAATCGGCCATCTTGGCGACGAAATTATCGTCGAGCAAGATGTTGGTTGTCTTGACATCTCGATGAATGATGCCACGCGCTGCCCCGGTGTGGAGGTAGTGAAGCCCACGCGCCGCCCCAATGCATATTTCCAACCTCTGTTTCCACGGCATTGGGGGTAGATTCTTTCCATACAAATGGTCCCTGAGAGGTCCATTTGACATGAACTCATAAACCAAGATCATTTCTGCGTTTTCGTCGCAATACCCAATCAAGGAAACCAAATGCCGATGCCTGAGCTTCGATAGCATCTGAATCTCAGTCTGGAACTCGTTAATCCCCTGTTCGGATTGTGGGTTTCCTCTCTTGACAGCCACTTTAGTTCCATCATCAATTTCAGCAATATAGACATTGCCAAAGCCGCCGACGCCGATTACTGCATTTGGATCCCAGTTCTTCGTGGCCTCGCTCAATTCCGCGAAAGAGAAATACCGGCCTAGGCCCGTTGTTGATGAGAAGAATTGGCTCTTCCGTGAGCCTAATGAATTTTTACTTCCCATGAAGCTTGTGTCGCCGGCATGAAGTGGAAGCAACCATGAAGAGAAGCTATTCCTCTTCCGCCAATCCTGTGGCCTCTTCTGCCACTTGACGGCCATTGCGCCCAAACCCACGAAGGCTCCGAACATCATTGCGAACCCAACTGCAGCTACCGTGCCTCTGTTAACTCCGGCTGCCGACTTGCCGTCGACGCTAAACTCGCCGTCCAGGCTATTTACCGAATTGTTCATTTTCAAAACCTCGAGACCGTTAATAATGGCGTTCACTGCCCCGGTGCTTTGTCTGAACGGGCCAATCTGAATACTAAGCGGAGTAGATACCATCGAAGAATTGACGACGAAGTCTTTGAAGTAAGCCGTGGCCAAACCGCCTGTGATTGTCGACAAATCCACCCCGGAAATGGCCATCTTCCCATTTACATATACATTGAAGTAGAGATCATTGAGCGATTTGCTCACTATATCGCAGAAATGCATACGAACCAAGTATTGGAACGACAAATCAATATCCAGGTTCCATGTTACGTTGAAATTTGGGTCTTGGACATTCGCATCGGCCATCTCCACCGCCGATGCATAAACCGATTGTGGCGCAATCAGCGGCGACCCTCCTTCGATATACTTAATAACACTAGGAGCAATTGACACATTCTTAGCCATTTCTTTGTGCAATTGGTAATGCTCGTCGGTCGTCCAAGTCCGGCCGAGCGTGTCATTGCCGGAGGAAATTTGAGGACCCCCAATGTTGAGCCTGTACATGGTTTGGTAAGATTGAATGGCCAAACCCTTGAATTCCGCAACAGGAAAGAGAGTGGAACCAGAGTCGCCGATCAGGAGGTCAGGGGCCGAGACCAATTCGATGGCATTGACGAAAGCAGGAGCGCCCTTCACGGGTTTGAATGTTAAAGACAAACGCTCCGTCGTGACATTGACGAGGTACTCCTTGAACAACCAGGTGGTGGTGTTGTCCACGTTGAACTCGTGGATAAGAACCAAAGTGTCCGTAATGACACTGAATTTCGCGTTCTGGAGATTGACATCGGAGTTGTTGACCGGAAAGAAATGGAGACGAATCCAATGCCAACCTGGGCGAATAATGCGGAAGGTGTAAGTAGCGTCCTGGACGAAGATCCTGGCCGAGAGATAAACAGGGGAGGGCACATCTGCCGAAGGCACAGACACTAGTATGTCACGGCCTTCTGAAGTGAAGAACTTGCCGGAGCTTTGGTCGGACGAGAAGACCCGGCCATCGGAATGGGTGGTTTGGACATTTGAACCACAGTCAATCAAGAAATTGTCTTGTGGGGTGAAGGTGACCGCGGTGGAGGAGGCCGGAGCCGCCAAGACCGGGACAATGGGGACGGCAACAAAGATGCAGAAAAGAACCACGAGGATCGATATCGCCATTGGCGACCACGATGAGAAGAGTAAACTAAAAAGAATTAAATTGGTTTTTGGGGTCCTCTAGGTTTCTTTTCCACCTCCCAGCCCTCCTGTGAGGGGGGTGAATTGAAAAGAGGAGTAAATTAAGAACGATTGTGAGTGAAAAATGTGGTCTGGTTTTTGATTCATAGGCTATTTCTGGTTTGTTACTTGTTTTTTGTTGGGGTTATAAGAATAGGAGGAAAAATGTGATAGCCAGAATACATTTTGGATTGCCAAGATTATCGCCATGTTTATGGGGATGGAGATTTTGTTTCAGGTGTTCTATTTGCTTTGGCGCTCTATTCTTGGCATTTGCCAACAGAAATAGCAGAGACCAATGGTTGCAAGCTTGTCATAGTACTATTTTTGAAACGGTCAATATAGAATAGCGGCTACGTTTGGACTGAGAGGAGGGGAGGGTAAGTGCATGACTTCCCGTTTGTTTGATTGTTTAATAGTGGAAAAATTATTTAGTGCTTTATAAGTAAGGTGTCATGAGCTGTACTTTAAAATCGGGCTCATACCTTTATTTTTTAGTCTCGTGCGAACTTTATCATATCTGTATATATTGTATAGAGTGTAGAAATATAAATTTGGTGTCGGATGCACGCGTAAATTTTTTCATGTTAAGGTGTGCAGTATCCAAATTAGTCGTGTCCTAGCCCTATTGAGGAGAGGTATTGTAATTTTTTCGAAGGGCTAGAAAATTAGTTTAGGGTCATATATAAATGTATGTGAAAGAGTTTTGTCAAATTTCTTGTATATATTTTTATAAACTCATCATTACTTCTCAAAAGGGAGTCATGTTTACTTGTATCAGTTTTGAAATGACTTAAAAAGCATACATAGGGGAGGATAGTAAGGTGAGTCTAAGTCCCTAGCTTGTTGGTTGTTGTCTAACTAAACTCTCCACCTAATTGTAGTCTGGAATTGCTTTGTACATGCAATAAAAGTGATTTTATTACTTGCAAATTGTGTGTTATTTGCCTCTATTATTGCTTTAAAATGTTCTTAGCTTGTTGCTTCTAATTTGCTCACTTGTGCACCTTTGAGTGTGTGTGTTGGCTTTAATTTGCGAGGTGCCCCTTTGACTGATTTGTCTAGTATCGCCTAAGACAAGTGTCACATGGTCTTGCTCACTTAAAAGTGTTGGTCCATGACATTTGGTATCAGAGCACGGTGGTTGCTTGAAGGATCCGAGAGCCATGCCTCCAAAGAAGTCAGCACAAGATTGCCTCGATGAGATGGAGGTGAAAATAAAAAGGCTAAGATGTGAGACAGCGAAAAGCTTGGCTAGGCTCGGTGACTGCCTAGACCTAGTGGAAGTAAGCACGACAGCTGAGATGCCATAGGCTAGTGCCACCATTGGTGGGCTTGCCGACACAGAAGAGTTTTGGGATGAGGTAAAAGAGTTGAGAGACGAGTTGGATGAGATCAACACTAAGCTAAACTTGCTAATGCAGCCAGTCGATAACTCAGCCCCTCACACTTCAATTTTTGACACGGGCAAGGTACGCATTCCAAAACCTCGTGCTTATGGTGGAGCACGGGATGCCAAAGAGTTGGAGAACTATTTCTTTGACATGGATCAATATTTCAGGGCCGTCAAGGCCGACTTGGAAGAGACAAAGGTCACCAGGGTTACAATGTATTTGAGCGACGATGCTAAACTATGATGGTGGACGAAGCATGAAAAAAATCCTACAGGACTGTTGCACCATTGACACATGAGAAGACTTAAAAAGGGAATTGAAGGCCCAATTCTTCTCCGAGAACGTCGAGTACATAGCTCGGCGCAAGCTTAGAGATTTGAAACACACGGGCACTGTGAGGGAATATGTTAAACAATTCTCCGGGCTAATGTTGGACATCCGGGACATGTTGGAAAAGGATAAAATGTTCTATTTCTTAGAAGGGCTAAAGCCTTGGGCGCATGCCGAGCTCCAAAGGCAACGAGTGCAGGACTTGGCATCTGCCCAGGCCGCGGCTGAGCGCTTGACTGACTACACCTCTGAAACCTTATCTTTCTCCTCGAACAAGAAGAAGGATTTATTGAGTGGGTTAGGTGGAGGCGGTGGAAAGTTTATCAAGGCCAACAAGGGACAAAGTGGGGGAGGCGATAAGGGATCTTCTTCCTCCAAGTTCCAACCAAAGTCCCGGGCACCCATCACGGCAGGAGACAAGCCTAAATTCATAAAATGTTTCTTATGTAGCGGTCCCCATAGGATGTCTGAGTGCCCTTATAGACAAACATTAAATGCCTTACAAGCTTATTTGTTTAGTGGTGATGCGCAGGAACAGGACGAAGAAGAAGAAGCTGAAGGAGCCCTGCGGATGGGTGCCATGCGCTTGCTTAATGCCTTGAAAAAGCAAGCCGAAACAAAGAAGGCCTAGCCCAAAGGCCTAATGTTCGTGGATGTGCACATCAATGACAAGTTGACCAGGGCCATGATTGACACTGGTGCCACTCACAACTTTGAGTCGGACACGGAGGCAGCATGCTTTGGCCTAAAGCTAGACAAGAACTCAAACAAGATGAAAGCTGTGAATTTGACAGCTCGGCCCATCCAAGGAGTAGCCAAATCGGTGCCAGTAAAGTTACAGAATTGGGAAGGGTATGCCAATTTCACCGTTGTTCATATGGATGATTTTCAAGTGATTTTGGGTATGAAGTTTCTGCGGGATACCAAGGCCATTACAATGCCTTTTGCTAGCTCATTGTGCTTGATAAGGGAGGACCCCTGCCTTGTTCCCACCGTGGCTCAATCCTCCAAATGCAAGTTTATCTTGGCGATGAAACTTAAGAAAGGGGTGAAGCATGGGGAACTAACATTTGTGGCAGTTTTTTCAGTAAATGAGGAAATGGAACAAGGACCTGTACCGGCAGCTATCAAAAGGGTTCTACGTAAATTTTTGGATGTGATGCCCAAAGAACTGCCCAAAGCATTACCTCCACGGCCCCCGGTGGATCATGAAATAGAGTTATTACCAGGAGTGAAGCCTCTTGCTCATGGGCCATATAGAATGGCTCCTCCTGAGCTCACGGAGCTAAGGAAACAATTGGACGAGTTGATTGAAGCGGGCTTCATTCGCCCCTCTAAAGCACCATTTGGAGTCCCTATGCTGTTCCAAAAGAAGCACGACGGGAGTCTACGGCTGTGTGTAGACTATCGAGCTCTCAACAAGGTGACGGTGAAGAACAAGTATCCCATCCCACTGATCGCAAATCTCTTTGATCAATTGTGCAATGCCAAGTTCTTCACCAAGCTTGATTTGCGGTCGGGCTATTATCAAGTGCGCATAGCGGATGGGGATGAACTGAAGACCACTTGTGTGACTCGGTACGGGGCATTTGAGTTCTTGGTGATGCCTTTTGGCTTAACTAATGCCCCAGCCACCTTTTGCACGTTGATGAACCAGGTGTTTCATAACTACCTCGATAAATTTTTGGTGATCTATCTAGATGACATAGTAGTGTATAGTTCTAGCCTTGAGGAGTACGTGGAGCACTTGAGGACGGTGTTCAGGAAGCTATGAGAAAATCACCTCTATGTCAAGGAAGAAAAGTGCTCTTTTGCATAGGAGCACATAAAGTTTCTTGGGCACATCATCGAGCAGGGTTATATTCGAATGGACATGGACAAGGTGAAGGCAATTCATAAATGGAAGGCCCCAACTAATGTGTCTAAGCTATGCTCTTTCTTAGGGCTAGCCAACTACTACCGGCGATTTGTTGAGGCGTATTTAAGAAGGGTTGCCCCCTTGACTGACTTGTTAAAGAAAGACAAAGCCTGGGATTGGTAAAAGGAATGCCAAGAAGCCTTTGTTGACCTAAAGGAGGCCGTGATGAGTGAGCTAGTCCTGGCCTTACCGGATGTGTCAAAGCCTTTTGAAATGCAAACTGATGCTTCAGATTTTGCCCTTGGTGGAGTACTACTTCAAAAGGGCCATCCAGTGGCTTATGAAAATCGTAAGTTGAGTGATGCCAAGAAGAGATACACTGCCCAATAGAAGGAGCTACTTGCAGTGGTGCATTGCCTTCGAGTGTGGAGGCATTACTTGCTAGGGTTTAAGTTCGTGGTAAAGACTGACAACGTGGCCGTTAACCACTTTTTAACTCAGCCCAAATTGACCCCAAAGCAGGCTCGATGGCTGGAGCATCTTGCTGAGTTTGACTTCAATCTAGAGTACAAAGCGGGCTGCACCAATCACATGGCAGACACACTGAGTTGCAGGGCTGAGCTTGCTGCAATCAAGTTGGTGGCAAACCTTACGGCTAGCAAGGTAGCCACAAACATGCGGGAAAGGATCAAGGAGAATTTGCTAAAGGATCCTATGGCGCAAACTATCATACAGCTAGCCAAAGAAGGGAATACACGCCAGTTTTGGGTTGAGAACAACTTGCCTATGGCCAAAAGGAATCGGATTTATGTATCCAAAGCTAGTGACTTGTGAAGGGAGCTCCTGTGGGAGTGTCATGACACCTTGTAGGCTGGCCACCCAAGCTGGTAGCGAATAATGACACTGTTGAAACAGGGCTATTATTGGCCCAATATGAAAGATGATGTGATGGAGTATACGAAGATTTGTCTCACCTGCCAGTAAGACAAGACGGAGTGAACCAAGACAGCTGGGTTATTGGAACCTCTTCCTACTCCTAAGAGGCATTGGGAAAGTGTTTCACTTGATTTTATTGGCAACTTGTCGAAGGTTGGAGATCTGAGCTCTATTTTGATGATGGTGGACCGGTTCTCCAAGTATGCCACATTCATCCCAGCACCAAAGTATTGCTAGCAGAGGAGATAGCTCGTCTATTTTTCAAACATACTGTTAAGTATTGGGGCATGCCCCAAAGCATTGTCAGTAACCGGGATTCCAGATTCACAGAGACCTTCTAGTCAGAACTCTTTAAGCTTTTCGGTTCACAGCTCGCCATGTTGTCTAGCTATCATCCACAAACTGATGGCCAGACGGAACGCTTCAACGGGCTACTTGAAGAGTATTTGTGCCATTTTGTTAATGTACACCAAAGAAATTAGGTGCAATTACTTGATGTAGCTCAATTTTGTTTCAATTCTCAAAAAAATTTTTCCACTAACAAGAGCCCTTTTGAGATTGTTACAGGTTAGCAGTCACTGATGCCTCACACAATGGATGAGCCTTATACTGGAAAGTCTCCGAGAGCCTACAACTTCACCAAAGAATGGAAACAGGGGAATGAAGTAGCAAGAGCTTACTTAAAGAAGGCTTCCAAGAGAATGAAGAAGTGGGCAGATCAGGGAAAAAGACCGCTCGAGTTCCAAGTTAGAGACCTAGTGCTAGTGAAGCTGACGCTTGAACAACTTAGATTTCTTTGCAACTGTAATCGACGCCTAGTGCGAAAGTACGAGAGACCTGTTCCGGTTGTAGCCAAGATTGGGAAGGCGTCTTACAGGGTCGAGCCTCCAGTTTGGATGAAAGTACACCCAGTGTTCCATGTGAGTTGTCTCAAGCCCTACCATGCAGATCAGGAATATTCAACTTGTAACATCTCCACAAGAGCAGCCATCAACGCCAAACCACCAGTGCCGAAGCAAGTTGAAGACATTCTCACTGACAAAGTGGTCAAGGGAAGGCTCGCACGCTTGGAGTACTTAATGAAGTGGAAGGATCTTGGAGACGAGGAGATCAGCTAGGAGAAGGCGGAAGACTTGCAATTGTTCGTGGACAAGCTCAAGGAGTATCTTGCTTCAAAGTCTACGAGGACGTCGACCGCATAAGTGGGGGAGAGTGTCACGAGTTGCACTTCAAGGTCGGGCTCATGCCCTCATTTTCCAGCCTCGTGCCAACTCTATTATGTCTGTACATATTGTATATAGTGTAAAAATGTAGATTTGGTGTCGGATACACGCGTAGATTTTTTCATGTCAAGGTGTGCAGCATCCAAGTTAGTCGTGTCCTAACTCTATCGAGGAGAGGTGTTGTAATTTTTTCAAAGGGCTAGAAAATTAGTTTAGGGTCATATATAGATGTATGTGAAAAAGTTTTGTCAAATTCCTTGTATACATTTTTGTAGACCCATCATGACTTCTTAAAAGGGGGTCACGTTTACTTGTATCAGTTTTGAAATGGCTCAAAAAGCATATATAGGGAAAGATAGTAGGGTGAGTCCAAGTCCCTAGCTTGTTGGTTGCTGGCTAACTAAACTCCCTACCTAATCGTAGTTTAGAATTGCTTTGTATATGCAATAAAAGTGATCTTATTGCTTGCAAATTGTGTGCCATTTGCCTCGGTTATTGCTTTAAATGTTCTTAGCTTGTTGCTTTCAATTTGCTCACTTGTGCATCTTTGGGTGTGTGTGTTGGCTTTAATTTGCGAGGTGTCCATTTAGCTGACTTGTCTGGTGTCGCCCAAGACAAGTGCCACACGATCTTGCTCACTTAAAAGTGTCAGTCCGTGACACAAGGTTACGTGGTGCTCCACCTCACATATGAAATGGAGTTCACCACGTGGCTGTGCTTCTAGAGCACCAAATAATTTCTCTTAATAGAGACATTACTTCTTTAATTTTTTTTGGGTTACACGATTTTTAAATTTTTTACTCGATTGTTTTCTTTATCTCGTGTAAAACCACAATCTATACGAATCATGTAATCTTTATGCATTATAGGTCCATTTAGTATAACTTTTTTATGTTACTTTTTTGGTTTACAAGCACAAAAAAAAGTAAATTTTTTCAAACTTTTTTATTTTTATAAGCTAAGAGACAAGCAGAAAAGTAAAAACTAAAAAACTAAAATTTTTTGACTATTTTATTTATAAGCCAAAATAGTCAACTGAAAAAAAATTAAAAAAAAAAATCAAGTGAGTCCTATATAAATAATAATTAGTCATAAAATAACGTAAAGAATGATCAAATTTAAAATCTCATAATTACGATGGAAATAAATTAGCCACTTAGCCACCCGTCATAGTTGTCTAATGGAGAAATTATTCCCTCTCATGGAGCCCACGTCATTCTGAGAAGAGGAGTGGTGGCATTTTGCTTTTGGAGGAAGCAATAGTTTTTCGTGTCCAATGAGAGGGAAGGAAATGGGTAAAAAAAAAAAAATGGCAATTGGAACCCCTTTTATTCCACCTTTTACTGAACTCCAAAATTGTGAGGTTTAGAGAAAGTGGAGGATAGTTAGTAATTATCGATTGGCTAACGCTCTACAACAGATAATTTTAAAATTTATGTATATAATGATCTGATTAAATAGTAATTTTTTACTTTTAAAAAAGTCATTAACAAATCATTTATATATGAAACATACATCATAATCTTTTTTAATTATAAAAGTGTCATTAACAAAATATTTATGTACAAAACAGACATCATAATATTTTTTAATAACAAAAATATCATTGACAAATTATTTTGGTGGAATTTTTTTAAAATTTTTTCTGAAAGAATAGATCTTCCTTATTTATTTTGTCTTTACTTCTAATAAAAGTGAATTTTAGTAGTACTCTTCTCTCACATACATAATTTATTTCTCTTTGCTTTCTTTCTTTTTTTTTTTTTCATTTCTTATTCAAATAAGAGGAAAGTACCCTTCCCCCCCTTCTTTCGTTTCCCTTTCAAATATAGTTTTTATTGTTTAAGTTCTTGACGTTCTTTTGCAATGTGTAAAATCGTTTTGATTCATTGCTTTCTATATTTTTTTGAGTCGAAATAATGAGTTGGAATTGCTTTCTTATTCTCAATGTCTCATAGGGAAAATTAAGGAAAAAATTTAGGGAAAAATGCACTTACTATTTATGGTCGAAAATGGCCACAAAAAAAAAAAGAAGAAGTAATATATAGAATGTAGTCTTAAAATTAGGATTGTAAACCGAGTTGGAGTTGAGTTTTAAGATGTTTGGGCTTACTAATGAATATTCTAGTTTGACTCATGTTGGTGACACAATACATATGAAATCCGGACACATGTTGTGTCTAAATAAATATAAACGAAAATAAATCCGAAGAAAGTCATCATATTGAAACAAATATTTAATAATAGGCATATTGTACCACTCAAATTCAATATTTACACAATAAAAATTACGAGTAATTATACTTTACTATATGTGGTTCAAAAGTGAACACTTAATCTCTTATACTTTGAACTTAATTATAAAATGAATAAAAATTGTTAGAATTAATGACAATTCTAGCACATGATTATTTTTTTCATTTCATCCCTACAAAATGAAAGGTCAAAAAAAGGATTTTGTCTTTTTATGTTAAACTAAAAGATTGTCTTTTATAGGGACATTTTTTTTCATTTCACTAAATTTATTACAGTTTTATTTATTTTACAGATAAGTTTAAATCATAAAAAAGTTATGTATTTAGGTTATCTAATTTTTATTCAAATTACAAGAGGATAAAATGTAGTTACCCTAAAAATTTCTTGAATCATATTGCGATATAAACCCACTTATTACTTCGATTGGTGTTATTTGATTTATTCGAAGGGGGTATCTGGATGATAGATTTTTTTTAGTAGGTTATGGATTAAATTTATAATTTTTTTAAATTGTATTTGACTCTCACTAAAAAAATAATTTTTAAATCTAATATAAACTTAAAAAAACTTTTAAAATAATTAATATTTTAAAACTAATTTAAACTGATGACTTGCGAATTATTTAAAGAGTACCTTCCGTTCAATATAAAATGGCCCCTTGCTTGATAGGAAAGTCGAGAGTTCATTCCTTTTATCGGTTCTAATATAATCAGTAGCTCATTCTGTCGCCGACTGAGACATCGATGACGAGCGAGGCCGACGACGCCGTTCGACGACGTACCGCGGTGGCCGACTACCGGAAAAAGCTTCTCCAGCACAAGGAGCTCGAATCCAGAGTCCGAGGAGGTCAGATTTACCCCCTGACTAAACCCTAGTTTCTGGTTCCTTTTCCAATCTTGAAATGAATTCTTGTTCTTGATCTGATTATACTTTTCTAGGGCTTTTTGAACTCCTCACTAACACATATATGAACACTAGTATATGCAATGATACCTATAATGTTTGCAACTTTGGACACATTCGTATATGTATTGTTTTATTATTTTCCGTTAGTTCTTCTGTTTCGTTGCGGAGAAGATGGGGACAAAGAAGAAAGAAAGAAGAATCTAGGAATTAGGCTTTTTTGTTGTTTCGTTGTTCCAGTGCATAGAAAGGTAGGCTAGACCAGGAGTAATGATTGTATTAGGCGCTGTTGAGTGGAGGATTTAGTTTCTTAGGGTGAAAATAGGAAATATTTGATGCTAGTACTTTAATTTTATTAAGGTTACTTTTCCTTTGGCTTGTCTGTAACCAAACAGAGCATGAACTTTGTCAATGTGAAAACAAGTGGAAGATGAAAATTAAAATTCTAAGTCGTGTGTCTTTATGGTGTTTTGGTTCATGAAGTATTTGAAAGCTCCAAAACTACTCCAAAGTTTACAGCCTGTTTGGAACTTGTGAACTTGTGGAATGGAAGCGAAGAGAAGTGAAGGAAAAATAATTATTTTTTTTTCTTTCCAGGTTTGATTCTACCTAGGAAGGGAAGGGAAGGGAAGGGAAGGGAAAGGGAGGAAAAATGAGGGAAAAACAAGGGAAGGGAGGGAAAAACAAAGAAGGGGAAAATAATCTCTCTCTTTGAATTTCAAAGGGAAAATCGTCTACTTTCCTTTCATTTTCTTTGCAAAATCAAATAGGCGAAGGGAAAACACATTTTCTTCAGTTTCTCTTTCCCTTCCCTTCCCTTTCACAAGCTCCAAACAAGCTATTAGTTTAGTTTATTTTTATTTATTTTTTTTTTGCCCCTCCTTGGCATTACCTTGGCTGCTGGGAAACCCATCCTTTTAGTTGGAATCATCTGATTGAACCATTGGTATTCGTACCAGAATAGGATTGAAGGTTTTTCCCGGTGGAGGTGTTCTAAGTCTAAAACTTTATTGTCAACCTTTGTAAGTCATAACCTTGGTGATGGGGGTATGTTTTGAAACAAAGACTGCAAGATTGAGGTTCAAGGCTTGCTGCCTATTTGTGAGTCCAAAATTAACTCTTCCCTTACTGTGCTTGGTGCCTTAGTTTTTCAAAACTGATGCAAATGCTAACTACTAACTCAAATCTTTAACAGGATTTTGAAAAATGTAATTTGAGTTTGTTGCTGCTTGATTTTGTGGCATCAATGAAATAGTTGGCCTAAATTTTTGAGCTTAAGCTTTCCTCTGTCTTGTTGCCATGGATGTACAAAATAAAATTTCTAGAAGAATGCTTAATGTAAGCCAGTAAAATGAAGATTTGCAGTATGTGGAAATAATTTAAGTAGTCAGCAGACTCGGCAAGCTACTGAGACTGGAGTCTGGAACCCTTTATTGCTCAGATTTTATTGGAAATGTGGGTATCACAAATTTGATTGGTTGTGTTATTATTATACTGTTGATGGCAAGTTTTGTTAGAGGGCAAATTATACTTTACCCCCTTGTGTTTTGGCTCCAAAACATATCACCTCCCCGTGATTCAATGGTCGACACTAAGACATCTTGTGGTGGCAATCAAAGTGCAAAATGTAACAGAATTAACAGTGAAGTTACATTGACTGAAATTACCTTCTTCTTTTTGTACTTTCTCTACTTTGTCTAGTCCATGGCTTTACCACCAACCATCGAGGATGAAAACTATCATCTGCTGGTACTTACTTTCGCCATTAGCGGAGTCATCTCTCTCTCTCTCTCTCTCTCTCTCTCTCTTAAAAGGCATGGATATGGGCACGAGATACAGATAGAACATGATTGTTAGGAGCGGGGTTCACCGCATGTGGTAGGGCTCTACCTGCTACCCAACCTGAATAATTTAATAAAGGGACATGCATCCTTATTGGTACAGTGGTACTTGCATTCCCAATCCCCTCTATTGTCATCTGTTAGTACTATTCTAATTTGATTAGGAAGATTATAATTGGTAATTTCCAAATTTGTGGATTGTGTTGGCTAATGGTGATTGGGGACACCGCTTCTCTGCAATTACAAGTGATTTCTACATACTTCAAGTTCTCCACCTCTCTGTTATGCACTTCTAGTGAAGAAGTCGAGCTTTGTTTTGCATGTTTTATTCATTTGTTTGCTTAGAAGTTCAAATCTATAACCAATTTTTTGCTTGATGCTCTAATTTTTTTAATCATGATTATCTTATACCAGAAGTTCTACGAGTTTGACATGTCATGCTCTTTTGCTTTTTGAATATTTTGATGTTGACCAGAAACAAATATGAGTAGTGCAGAATTTGAGGGAGTGAAGGGCTCTGTTCTCTGGAATTTTCATAGTCACCAACACCAGATACTCCACTGGAAGCCATTTGTCATGCACTAGTATCGTTAATCATTGTAAAAATTCCACAACTATCATGTTTGCCTTACTTCCAAGACCTCTTTTTGTTTCTCTAGCTGGTTGTGTATTTAGTTGAGATTCTTGAGTGCAACTCAGTTTTTTGGGTGTAGTCACTTGCTTTGGCTTGTATAACGTGACTAATGACTGTGATATAGACATTTCTATCGGGACAAATATTGTGTTTTGATCTGTGGTTTATGTGAGTAACATTTTTTAATATTATCAGCAACTAATGAATTTTTTAGTGTATGTGTAATGGCTGCCACTAACTTGTGTTGGAATTGGAATGTACACAGTGAGAGAGAATTTGCGGGCTACAAAAAAGGAATATGCTAAAACCGAAGATGATCTGAAGTCACTGCAGAGTGTTGGACAGATCATAGGCGAAGTTCTTAGGCCTCTTGACAATGAACGCTGTAATAATTCTTTCTTGGTATTCTCTTTGCTTGTCTATTTCTAACCTGAACATCATAGATGTGGAAGCTGTCTATTCATGTATTCTCTTCCCTTTATTCCAATCCAGTTTCTGCTTCTTTTCCTCTTCCTTGAAAAGAAAACCCAAACAAGCTTCTCAGTATAGAGAGGGAACATATTCAATAGGTGATGTGGTTCATGTTACATGGACTCTGGTAGGGGTGTTGTGTGCGGGTGTGTGTATAGTTGGCTTCATTTAATTCTCATGTCAAAGGGCACTGGGACACCATTAGATTTCATATTTCTAAAGTACTTAATTTTATTATTTTAGGTAGAATATAGTTTGTAAATTAAAATAGAGCATTTTATGGGGAAATGGAAGTCTTATGCACGTTTATGTAGTAAACTAGATAACTTATTCATACTTGTTGGGTGCATATCCAACTAGACATATTAGACACAAGTCTCATACCCTTACCAAGTATTGAGTGTCCAATGCGGGTAGTTTTCAAATTTAGAAGAGTTCATGTAACATAGGTTGTTGTTAAGCATTCTAGTCGGATATTGATTCAGTGCCTGTACTGGAAGCTGTTTGCCAAAGTTTTTCTCCTCATATCATTGTTTATATTTCAATTTTCCATTTGCAAAGTGGAAGCCTAAAAATATTTTTCACTTCACCACATACTGATCTTTTGTTCTTCTGCTCCCCTGCCTCACCTCCATAGCACAAAAGCTTGGGAGGAAAACTATAGTACATTTGTGGAACTAATGTAATGTCACCTGTACTGTTTCAGTGATAGTTAAAGCAAGTAGCGGCCCAAGATATGTGGTTGGCTGCCGCAGTAAAGTGGACAAAGAAAAGCTAACTTCTGGTACTAGAGTGGTTCTTGATATGACTACTCTCACAATTATGCGCGCTCTTCCCCGTGAAGTTAGTACTTTCTGTGATGTGCCTTGAAAAGATTATTAATTGATTGGCTATGATTTCATTGATGATTTTTGTCCCATTTTTTTCATATTGTTTGGTGTTTTATGTAAATTGTGGTTCACTTTATTTACAGGTTGATCCAGTTGTGTACAATATGCTACATGAAGATCCTGGTAATGTTAGCTACTCTGCAGTTGGGGGACTGTCTGATCAGATCCGGGAACTTAGGGAATCTATAGAATTGCCTCTAATGAATCCTGAGCTCTTCCTAAGGGTTGGCATCAAACCTCCCAAGGTAATTTTATAGGATTTGGTGATTATTAATGTTGTGCCTTCTGTGTGGCATGATCAGCAGGTACTTATATGAAAATAATGTGGCATGATCAGCAGGGCTTAGTTGCTTCGGTTATTAACCATAGTTAATATGATGTTATAAGAAGTCAATTCTACTTGTGTCAGGGTGTTCTTCTCTATGGACCTCCAGGAACTGGCAAGACATTATTAGCTAGAGCAATAGCCAGCAACATAGATGCCAACTTCCTAAAGGTAAAGACACTGGTTTTTCTTAGTTTTGTTGTAGGCTGTTAACATGCCATTCCTTTTAATTTACTCTTTACACTATACATATGATACTTTCTACATTGGTAATACATGCAGGTTGTGTCAAGTGCCATAATTGATAAGTACATAGGCGAGAGTGCAAGATTGATCAGGGAGATGTTTGGTTATGCCCGTGATCACCAGGTAAGAACACATACATAAAATGTTTTCATTTTGTGTCATACTCAATTCAATGTAGTCTCTGCAACATTAAGAACTGAAAATGTTACCATATTTGGTTTCTTCTTGTTTAGCCTTGCATCATTTTTATGGATGAAATCGATGCCATTGGTGGACGCCGTTTCAGTGAGGGAACAAGTGCTGATCGGGAAATTCAAAGAACTCTCATGGAGTTGCTTAACCAGCTCGATGGATTTGACCAGCTTGGAAAGGTGCTATATTGTTTTTTTGTGGACTAAATCCATTATGTTGTGACTATATGTTGGTGTCATTATGTTTGCTGTATTTAGATTGCAGCCTCCCTAATTCATATCCATATGCATGATGTATCTGCATAGTTTTGTAATTTGAAATGAATTGAATTGCGTGTCCCAGGTGAAAATGATTATGGCAACAAACAGACCTGATGTTCTTGACCCTGCTCTTCTTCGTCCTGGGCGACTTGACCGGAAAATTGAGATTCCGTTGCCTAATGAGCAGTCAAGAATGGAAATCCTCAAAATCCATGCTGCTGGAATTGCCAAACATGGTGAAATTGATTATGAGGCAGTTGTTAAGCTTGCCGAGGTGGGCTAGATATGCTAATTGATTCCTTGTCATTTATTTTCACATCATCTGGCAAAAGGTTTAGTCAATTGTATTATTCTTCAGGGTTTTAATGGGGCTGATCTTCGTAATGTGTGCACTGAGGCTGGTATGTCAGCAATCCGTGCAGAACGTGATTATGTGATCCATGAAGATTTCATGAAGGTAAAGTTTTGTGCACTTTAGAAAATGCACTCTCTTCTTATTTTTAAGTTATATAGATGGAACTGGATGGTTGCTGTCATAAACAGTATGCCTCAACCTCATGGGTTATATAGTTCATCACTTAGATTAACCAGGGTTTTGTTGTTTTAGGACACCCCTGCAAGTTCTTATCTCAATATTGTGCCAGGAATCTCCATCTAGGGTGCTACTCCTAGATAATTGTGTTAGGGAGCGTGTTTGGATGCACATTTCTTTCTCTCTTTTGGTTAATGCAAAGCACTACTTTTGTCCTCGCAGTGTCTTCAATACCTACAGAAGCCAAAGAAAAAAAAATGATCACAAATCTTGTTTTTCATTTTCTTTCTCTGCTGCTTGTTGAAAAGAGCGTGTAAATTGGTGTTTACAAGGGGTTATAAAATAGCTATTTGATGAATATGTTCTCTTAAGATGTAGCATCATCTTCTTTATCACAAGTTACACACTATGTTTACATTTCAGGCTGTCCGAAAATTGAATGAAGCAAAGAAACTTGAATCAACCGCTCATTACAACACTGATTTCGGGAAGGATTAAAGCCTGGTGGTTAAACTTCTTAACTTGTGGGTGACTGCTAATGCAATATCATCTAAAGTGGGAAATGATACGTGGCTGGTAATGCAATATTTTTTGCACTAGGAAATGAGCCACTAGGGGTTTGGGTCTCTGAGGAACACTAGTTTGCTTTTATTCTTCTTGATTATATGTATTTTTTTTTTTTTGCGAGAACTTAATATCCTTGTTACTGGTAGTATACATCTTGAAATTGTTTTTTCTCCGATTTCTTTTTTGTTCTTTCTTAAACTCGTCGATTAAATGTTTTAGCATGCCAATGCACCGGCACCCCAAACCGTTATGCTTTATTGTTTTGCAGTGTGAAACACATGATCAGCCTTGAACTGGAAATTTGATAGGATGAACAGTTTTACCTGTGGCTAGAAACGCGAGAACTAAAAAAAAAATGTTTTTGAAAGGAGGAATGAGCACCTACCATTACAACGTCCTTTCTTTATCCTTTACTGAAATCAATTCAGAGTCTAATATCCAGAGCAGCTGAGGCCATTGAGGTAAGATTCAATTCTGCACCTTATGATCTTTGACATCCACACAGAGTTGAACATCAAGGGCATATCTTTATCATGAAGCGAATGGTAAAGACTTGATTACCAAAGTCAAATGAAGAAAAGGGCATAGGCTTTGCTAATAAAAGTTTTACATTTGAGAGAGAGCCTTGCAATTGCTTGTTTAAATACATTATAAGAAGACACAAATTGCAGATCGTCTTAACATTTATTGCTCCATCTTCTATCAGTCTATTTTGTCTCCAAAGCCCCCAGTGATTCTGAATGTAGTTACTAAAAGCCATAAATAGAAGCTGAAAATTCGTACCATCTTAAGTTCTTTTTAGTTAAATGCCAATATTTATGGCCATTGCAATGAATCGAGAGCTTGTTGGTGAAGCTGTTTATCTCCAGCTGCCAACACATTAAAACCTGGAAATAAGACACGTAACATATGTACAGGCTGTAAGTAAACTAAGGCAAGAAACACAAGTGCCGCCAGACTCAAAAGCTACAATATCATCAACTTGGTTCTTCACTTCGACCAGGATCAGACAACTCAAAAGGCTCACAAGGTGAACTAGATACAGAGAGAGCTAAATAAAATCATACTTGTTGCACATGAATCTGAAGAAGCTTCCCACTGAAGTTTATGTCCTTTCCAATCAGTTATAACTCCTCCAGCGCCTTGTATCACGGGTATCAGTGAAAGGAAATCGTATGGCTGTAAGAAAAAGTGCAATCTTGTTAACACGAGCAACAAGCTTGTACACCACATAGGTGTGGCCACAGGCTCACGGCCTGCTAAGCCTGTGCATTATTTATAAGACTTACAAAATTTTCAGGCCTGATAATAGTAATGAACGGACTTTAGAATTTTGTTTGAAGCTCAACTTAGCTCAAGAAATATGTAGAACAATATATTTATATATTTTAACATATTATACATATTTAAATTTTATGTTATTTAACTTTGTTTTTGGAAAAAAAATTATTTGTTAAAAAAAAAATAATTACAAGTTTTAAACACTTGATTTTTAAGCAATAAAAAAACATAATACAACTTTAATTAACATGTCATTTATGTTGAATTTGTGATATTTTTTAAAAAAAATTTTTAGTTAAATGGGTGGGCTTGAGCATCTAATTTTATTTTCATCGGGCTTGAAATTTAATTTCAGCCCGATAAACAGGATTATATAGTGTAGGCCCATTCAGCCCGCACAATATCCACCCTTACATATAAAGGTTTCACATACAGTGACAAAGAAAGTGCCAAAAGTAAAGTATTCTTGAGTGAGATTATCTACTCCGTAGCACCCAGTCCATTTATTTTCCTTCTAACAAATCGGATCATAAAAGATAGTCCCTAATCCTCCATAAGGAATAGGCATTTCATCTTGGAATGACATATATGCAAAGAACTGAAAGAGTACAGCTCACCTTAAGACCAGACTCGATTACAAGATCCACAAAACCCGAGGCCAGAAGAGCATAAGCATAACAGTCACAGCCATACAATGGCACTTTAACCTGTGACCATAAAGAAGGCACGGAAAAGAAAAGTTCAGTATCAAATAGACCATAACTGTTTTCCACATTGAAAAGAAAATAATATTGTCATGTATCGATTTAGGTTGCAGTATCAACAAATAATGATACAAGTGAATGTAACAAATTACCACTTGGTGCTCACTTAGACATTGTGATATGCAAAAAACACATGTAGAAATAATAATAAAAATCCACTAATCAGAAAAAGTTAGATTACTAGAGGAAAAAAGTTTCTCAAAGGAGTACAAAAAAAAAAAAAGAAAAAAAAGAAAAAAAGAGTTTCTTGCATGTGCTACAATGCAAAAGTTCGTTACATTAACTAGTTAATCAGTACTGAATAGCATAAGGAAAAGATATTTGATATTGTTCTTCAAAAGCTGTAGTTTTACAATATGAAAATGACATGTCATCGTAGCTTCAATTGCAATATAGCCACTATTACAATTGAAATAAATGTTTCATGACTCAAAAGATTTCATTCTAAATCAAGTAGCCTGTTAAATATTGCAAATGTCTAAACCAAATCACATTCAATTAGAACTCTTTTAACTTTCTATTAGAAAAATAGATTTGAAAACAAAATCAAACAAACATAGATCTAACAAATCAAACTACAATTCATTTCACAAGAAAATGAAAGGACATATCTATAGAATCAATAAAAGGAAGGGAAAAAACTTGAAAGATCGGCACTTCTCAGACCCAATATAATGCCTAGCCAAAATGCACTGGTCCATCCCAAAGATCCTCAGATGTCTCCAAATCTCAAAGCTTGAGCAAATTTGTCACAATGATACAAGAAGTTGTCCAAGAGCTTATGGTAGCAAATATCATTGCCAATATAGAGCTGTAACAGTGTGATCTAAGTTATAGTGCATTTATGTGTTTAAATTCACCATTCACTAACACAAAAACATGATATTTCAAAACCATTCATAATTTCTCTTTCTCGAAATGTAATTAGATAAAGGAAAACCTTATTCCTAACTCGAGAAAATGCCAATTCAGCATCTCCACTGAAAAGATGTGGACTAGTCGTGTACCTAAATCAGAAAAGAGCAAAAAATAAGAAAAAGGAGAGAGAAACTATGGAATCTAGTAATCTACCAGTCATAAAACTCATAGGAACTACAAAGTTAAAAGAAGAGGCCTAAAAAAGCAGAAGCCTGAGACATAGATATAAGTTTTTGCTTCCTGCACCCCAACTTTTGTCCTTTCTTTATTTGTTTATTTTTTCCCCGGAAGAATCATATGAGGAAATACATACAGATAGGCTTGTGAAAGCTTTGCACAGTCGCGTGTGGAGATTTCTTGTCCGTTCAACATTGTTCTCCTTCCACTTATCCCAACCCATCTCTCCCTTAAAACAGGTTGATCAATTATGCCAAGAATCTGGAAACAAAAATATAGAGATAAAAAAACTTGAAGAATATTATTAAACAAGTGATCACCTAGACTCACTCAGAAAATTGTTCATTTATTAGCATAATATTGGGCCACAATGTATGGCCTCTGTATATTGAACATGGATGACAAGAGAAACATAACTAACTAATATAAGCAGTATTCTGTATGAAAATGATGGTACGGATAGATGATAATAGAATTGTACATAGCTCTTTATATTTTCTCCAACAGTAATCATCAGAAATGGCAGATAGAAAATTGTTTGTTAATTGTACATAAACAGGATGCTTTTATCCGAACCCTTAACAAGATGTCAGTCTAAACATCTCAATTCATTAATTGTTGCCATTTGCATATTGAAATCGCATCTTATGCACTAATAAAGCTAATTATTTCCCAATTTTCAGCAGAGAATCAGATGGCACATGATTCATACCGGTTTCCCTTCGTATAGCAGAGCAATGAGAGTGCGAAACAAGGGTTTGCCTGGAACACAATAGGAGTACAACATCACTCTACATATTTCAGAGTTCAAACTTAATAAATATAAGTTCAAAAGAAATACAAAGAGGAAATACCAGTAATAAAACTTTTTGTTCCATCTATAGGATCTAAAACCCAAACATATTCTGCAAATTTCTCTTTATACCTCCAACCATTCTCCTCTCCAAAACTGCAATTTGTATTCTCCCATAATTTCAGCAAAAACAATAAAACTACAAAGGCTCCAGATATTCCAATAATAAATGATACAGAATGCTTACCCCCCATTGTTTATCAGAAAAGGAAGTAAAAAAAAAAACAGACAAAAAGATACCAATACTATGTTTGGAACTCGGATTTATCAAGGGCAAAGAACAGAAAAATGAAAAGGAAAAAGAAAATGAGAGGAAAAAGAGAAAAAAAATGAGAGATTCCAAATTCTTCCTTATTTCCTTTTTTTATGCTCTTTTACCCTCCGTTTTCTCTGAAAATCAAACATATAATATAATTTCGTATGCTTTTCCCTCACCAAATCCTTGATCCAAACACAACGTAAGTTTTATGTATATGAGAACCGACAAAACAAGTATGTAGATGCTACTGAGCTTGATAAAATGGTTGTGCTCAGCTGAATAAAAATTATCAATTCTTCTTTTCCCTTTTTTAGAACCAAAACGAATGAAATATAGAACTAAATTTTGTTTTTTTTCTCTTACATCAATTCATTTGGCAAAAATTGGTAAGTTATGGGGAAAAAAATATATATTACAGTCGACTAAATTATGTACTTCCCTTCCACTGAATGAGTGGGAAGTTCTCTAGTCTCTACTACAATTGAAAGTTCACAAACTAATTACTTTAGCTGAGCAGATTATGCCTTTTTTTCTTCATTTTCTCGTTTTGGAGATAAAACTGCCATTACAATATTTTCCTCCAATTTCTAGGTAATCAAACAGAGTTATAACGAAGAAAAGTGGCTGGTTGAAATATATACGAATCACATAAAATCTCACTTACATTGCGTGAGAAGGAAAACTCTCTTGTATAATCGAAACCATTGATTCCTCAGCCGCCTGATCAGCAATCGTCACAGGACCTAAACCAAATCGATCACACACAATAACACTAAACATCCAGAACACAAAACAGTCCTACAAATTCTTTTGAATCTTACAACTTACTCGAGTCTTCCTTGTCGAGAATGTCGAAGCTTTTGCGGAAGTACTTCCGAATCACTTCGCCGGCAGCGTCGGCGAGCTTGTTACCGACTGCAGTGAACCGATCGAGTTCGGATTCTTCGAGAACTGAGCCGATATTTTCGATTTGATCTGAGTGTTTTGAGTTTGAAGTCATTGTTAGAGTGAATTTGGATTGGTGAGAGATGAGGGGGAGAGTTAGGGTTGAGCGAGGGAGGCTGGGAGAGAATGGTAGGGTTAGAATTCGATGGTTGAGGAGAGAGAGGGAGGGATTTGAGGAGAGAGGAAGGAATGTGGGATTCAGAGAGGGAGAGTGAGACTGAGAGAGCATTTGCACAGAGGGGTCTTTCAAATAGGCGGGAAAAAGGTGAGAGCTGAGTCCCCAGAGAGAGACAGAGAGAGAGAGAGAGTGAGAGAGTTGTAGAAAAGAGGAAAGCGGTGAGTGCGGGACGAGTGGAAGTTGACGTGTTTTGCACCGTTCGATTGCGGAGATGATGAAATCAATTTTGATTATGTCATTTAAATGAAATGCGATTATATATGGGAATTTAATAAGAAATTAGGGGGTGTTTATAAGGTATAAGGTATAAGTTTCTTTTAAAAATAATTTTTTAAAAAAAATGTGATTAAATATAAGTTTTATTTTTAAGCGACTCATCCAAACACATTTTCAAAAAACTACAAACATAAACCATAAACTACTAAATAAATTATGTTCAAACACCCTCTTAATGTGAAAAGTACAGTGAAATTATTGGCATAAATATATAATATGATAAAAAAACGTGTGCAAATATTGTATTTACCAAAAAAATATTAAAATATATAAATTTTACTCATAAGATTCAATTTTAAAAAATTACCAATATGGTTAACTAAGTATTTGATTTTGAATGGACAAAACTACCCTTATTTTAATAGTTTTCTTGATTTCTTGAAACTATCTTCAACGTACTATTATAGATTTTGTAATTTTCCTATGAATTTCTATCAACATGCTGACTAGGTTGGCATATTTATTTGGTTTCTAATATCATGTTAAGTTCATTTCTGTCATTAAATTCTTTTATGTGCTTGAGAAAGAGGAAAACTAATGAATATTCTTTCTAACGGGTTCCAAACTATTTTTTTCACAATAATGAGGGAGGTAGACTATAAACAAGCTAAAGGGGGTGCTAAGAGTGCAAAAGGAAATCAACAAACTTGAAAACAAACCAAATATTGTTTTGATGGGTTGAATTAGTTTGGAAGTGTTCGGAGTTGATTTTGATGTCATGGACGGATCTATGTAGTGGCCAAGGGAGGCCCCAACTTTCCCTCAATTTTTAAAATTATGCTTAAACCTCATAAGTTTTGTACATTTATGACAAAAATTAGTGTTTTGACTCTCCTTAAATTTTTTAAATTATATTTATATTCTACAAATTATATCTCAACTCACCGAAATTCAAAAAAAAAAATTTCTTCAGCCCCTCTCAAAACAATTTCTACATCCGCCATGTCTAATACCACCAGTTACAGGTTAATTAAAAAGACCACTTTGATTTAGAGATCCTTGCACCCACTTATACGGCCAATACCATCCTAGTACATGCCCGATATAGAACTTAATTACATGCCTACGAGAAGTTCAGTCATTTCGAGTTAAGAAGATATGAAATAACTGGCTTATAGACTTAGGAATCAATGGCACTTTGGAACATATAATAAATGCAGAATGGATAAGGTCTTCAAAAATTCTACATTCAATGGTTTGTGGCATATAGTCTACCAATTAGGCCCTGTTTGTTTTGTGTGATAACTGATAAGGTTGTGAAGACTAATATTTTCCTATCCGTCTGTATTTTGCATTTGATTATAAAAAAAGAATCAGAATAAGCAATTCGACAGGTCTTTTTTCCAGATATATAATTGATTGAATAATCCGAGTAGGATAAACAATTCAGAAATTTAGAATTAAATGTCAAATTACAAAATTACCCTATTCCGTATTTATAATCCATGATTTAGCTTTCCGAGATTTCTTATCCCTTGTATCCCATCTGAAAAAATAAATGTGGTCTTAGTGCATTGTTCATGATCATTCAGTTTGCAACTTTTCTTATTCCTTGATAATTTCAACAAATCAAACAAACAAATGCAATTAATACAACAATTCTCCTAGGGTTTGTTTGATCATCTATCATGAACAAGGACATATAGCAACAACCATTTAAATTTAAGCTACATAACCTCCACCTTTAAGACCATGCCGTCTTAAGGTACTGCTCACTAGATTAATTCTGTCTAAATTATGAAGGATCAGGCCGCTGAATCTGAAAAAATTGGGTAAACATAAGTGAAGATATATGTAAATAACTTCCACCAATGTATTGGAAGTGTTCGGAGTTGATTTTGATGTCATGGACGGATCTATGTAGTGGCCAAGGGAGGCCCCAACTTCTCCTGAATTTTTAAAATTATGCTTAAACCCGATAAGTTTTGTATATTTATGACAAAAATTAATGTTTTGGCTCTCCTTAAATTTTTGAAATTATATTTATATTCTACAAATTTTACCTCAACTCACCGAAATTTTTAAAAAAAATTTTCTTCACCCCCCTCTCAAGAAAATTTCTACATCCATCATGTCTGATACCACTAGTTACTGGTCAATTAAAAATACCACTTTGATTTAGTGTTCCTTGCACCCACTTATACGTCCAATACCATCCTAGTACATGCCCCATATACAACTCAATTACATGCCTACGAGAAGTTCAGTCATTTCGAGTTAAGAAGATATGAAAGCACGTTTATCACTATAAAAATGTGGGCATGAATTAACCCAGGCGCGAGATGGTGGAGCTTTATAGCCAAGGCATCCATGTCAAGAAAGCGAAATCCACCGTTTCTTCACAGGAGTCCATGCACACCACTGTGCCACCAAAGCGCTGTTTCCATCATTCCATGGAATTCATATCTGGCACGAACCTTGGTCTTTCTAATTCATGAATTTAGAGGCATTTTAAAAGGTTGAATCTGGAATGAAAATGAACATAGAACCAATCATCATGATGTTACATACCCACTGCTCGAGCGAAAATGAGCTAGTGTGCCCTGAATGGAGGAACCAGTCATCCACCCACTTGGAGTGGCTTCCGACTTCCATCACGATTGAGGATTCAAATGATACACTACCTCTTCATATATAGCACTATTACTCTTCTTTCTCAAGCGATGTGAAATCTCAACACATAATTTTAGAGTCATTGTCGTAACTTACCAGATCTCATTACCACTCACGACGGCTCAAGTCTCATATTTTTACTTTAAGACAAAATACTCACTATAATAATTTTTAATTAAAAAATTTTCTTTACCACATCATCCTGATAAAAATTTCTCTATCAATATCATTTTCCACTTGTAATATGCTTGTCTCAACAATAGCAAACTCAATGGAAACATTGGCTGCGAATATCTTATATGCATGTTCTTTGCAGTGTCTCACATAAGGACAGTAAACCTATAGTAATGACATCAAAAGGCAAAGATGGGTCACCATAGTCTTTAAATCTACAAATCACATAGCAAATTCATGCCAGTGCTCTAGTTAAGATGTCATCACTAATCTTTCACACACATGTATACTACAATGCATCCATTCCATACCCGGAAAGGAAAATACAATTTTTTTTTAAAAAGAATTTGTAAAAAAAATCTTATTAGTATAATACAGCAATAGTGTTTTCGTAATGAGTTTAATTTTAATGCACTGATAGTGTGAAACTTTATTACACAAAACAGGCACTAAAATGTAATATGTTCGGCAGGCACTAAAATGTAATATGTTCGTAAGTCTTTATGTTGTACTTAAATTTTAAATTTTAAAAGACTAGCACTAAAATGTAATATGTTGGTAAGTCTTTATGTTGTACTTAAATTTTAAATTTTAAAAGACTAAAATGGGATGTGTCCATAAATCTTGCTTTTTTATGTTGGACTTAAATTTTAAATTTTAAAAGACACGTATCACACTCTGATGCTTTGCTTGTATAAAAAAATTTTACACTATCATGCTTTGTTTGTGTAAAAAAATTCTACACTATCAGTGTATCAAAACTAAACTGTTTCATAATTAAGAGAGCCATCAGATGAATAGATATTCTGTTTAGAGTAAAGCCTTTCATTCAACTAGCTATATCGTTGTACATGAAATAGATTTTCTTGTTGTATAGCAAACCATTGAAACCAAATGTAGCACACAAAACATTCACAACACTTCTTTTTACAGAGACTCCTCACAAGCTTCAAATTAAGCTCATAGTTTATACCTAGGTGCACAGTCAAATAACAAACAGACACTTTTTTTGTTTTTGTTTCATCGGAATTAATAAAAAAAACAGACATGACTCGATATGATATGAACATCAAAGTACATGGTTCTAGTGGTTGTGGTGGCCAGGTAGCTTCTCCTTGATCTTCTCCATAATACTCTTCTTCTCATGCTCATGGTGCTCAGGAGGGTACTGTCCCGGAGGAGTGGTGCTGCTGATGGTGGTTGGGTCGGCGGCGCTATGTGCATGCTCGTCCTTGTCTTTGTGCTTTCCACCAGTCAACTTCTGCTTTATTTTCTCCTTCAGTCCCTTCTTCTTCCTTCTCCCACCTTGCTCATCATCCTCGGACTACAACCAAAGGGGAAAAAAAGGGAAGAAACTAAGTGGGCATCATTTGAGCACTGTCAAAAGTACTAGTAACGAGTTAAAAATAAGAAAACGCTTTTGATTTTGATCAGATTCGCACTTTCAACTGTCAGTTGGTTCACCATGTTCGGCTTTCTGGGTTGCAATTGAGTTAAAAGTGTCTAAATTACATCTGAAAAACTTGCAAAAAATGAATCATTATGATATTTTCATAATTAACGACCATCACAGTTTATTTTAAAGTGATCCTACTCAAACACGTCAATTCTGGATTACAAATTTTTTGATTGTTTACCATTACCCCAACATATTTCATCATTCTATTCCATTAAGAACCATTATTTCAATTTGATAAATGTGCAGTCGAACCCATAACTTATATTCCTTAGAGATGACCTCGAGCAGGAGTGACTCAAACTCCCAACTTCAGAGTTCGAATCAGCTTCAAAAATAAGTTACTTAAACTAGTTGACCATATGGAGCACCCAGGAAGATGACATCCCTAGGAGAGAGGCGAGAGAAAAAAGAAAAGAGCAAATGAGTCAACGGGTTAGTTGAGTTAGTAAGTATTAGATATTTTGCTTGCACTACTTAGTCTCGACTCCTGCTATTAAGTATCGCTATAAACTCTTATTAAAATGAATGGTATTTTACTTTAGAATGGAGTAACCTCCTCTAACTAAAAAATTTTTTTTACTCGAAAAAACAAAAAAGCAAATGAAGAGAGAGCAAAAAAAAAAAAAAAGAAAAAAAAAGAAAAATTATTTAATAATTTTATATTAAAAAAATAAAAATTAGTTTTCCTTCATTTGCTCCTCTCTTTCCCTCCTTTTCATCAAACAAAACAAGAATATTTTTAAAAAAATTTTCCTTCTCGTCCTTTACTCCCCCAGTTCTAAACAGGCTGGTAGTAACATCGTGTTGAAAGCATGGCGTTTGAATATCTTACCGAGCTCGAGCTTGAACTGGTGGAGCGGTCATGAAGCTTCTCCAGCTGGTGCACACCTTCGGCACCACCACCGTCAGTTACTTCAATCTCTGTCACGCCACCATGCACGGCAGCGCCAGTCGTTCCAGTAAGGGGGTCACTACCACGTGTGCCGCCGGTTCCAGTAGCTGTTACACCAGCACCAGCTGCTGCAGGCACGGCGATGCTCTCACTAACCACAACGCCGCCATCGTACGTTACGGCCTCCACAGTCGTGGCAACGCCGGTAACGTTCGTGGGGTTACCGTACTCGTCCAAGGTGGTCGCAACGCCGGTGAGGTGCATGGGGTTACCGAATTCGTCCGTCAATTGAACCGGGTTACCGTGTTCGTCGGTCAGCTGTATCGGATTTCCGTATTCATCACGAACGTCAGCCATTTTTTTGAGAGAGTTGAAAAACACGGAGGCTTTTGAATATACAGAAGATCGAAACAGTAAGGTTTGGACCTTAGGAAGGTACTCGCTAGTGTCTGCAAATATATAGCCAAAACAAGAGAAACGGTGCACGATTAATAGCTTTGCCTTTTGCTTTCTTTCTTTCTTTGCATGTGACTATGGATGTCACACGTGTTGAGTGCTTCCAAGAGACATTCAAAGATGTCGCCACGTCAGGAAAGCTAGGCCACCTGTCACTCCTGTTGGAACAAAGTCGATATATATATATAGACATATCATGATTTTGGGTATTGGATTGGGATGACCAGAAGACCGGATCAAGCCAGCCACACGTGAAGCTTTTTGGGTCAATGGTTGATCCTCGTCGGTGCTGATTATGATTAATTCCTTTGCTATGGTTTTCGTTTTCAAAATTATTTTTCAAAAACAATTTTAAATGAGTAATACTATTTAAGCAGAAAAATTTATACAAAATTTATTACCAAAATAAAAATATTGAATAAAAAACGTTTTCTTAAAATAAAATACTTATAATAATAATTTTTAATTATAATTTTTAAATTTAAAAAAAAATTCACCAAACATATTACCAAGACTTTGGCCCTCCAACCTATGGATATGCATATATATATATATATATATAATATGACAAAAGCAACTCATGCTGTTATCAGCTATTAGGTAACCATATCCAAATGAATACAGCTTCCAGCTCCAGAGGAACCACACCTGAAGGACCAGAAGGTCCAGAACCAAAGGCTTGGCATAAGCACCCAAAGAACTAGGGGCACACCCCATTTAAGCTGCAAGCTCAAATCAACAGTCACTCCATTTGCTATAATGTTAAAGTAGTTGTTCTGATTACAGTCTGAAAGATAAACCCACACTACAAAAGCCCTGAAAAGAGTGGGCAAGATATCACCTTTCTTGGTAGAATTAGGTTATCCAAGTCTTGAAGAAATTCTTCGGCATAATTTTCATGAACTAATCCATGCAAATGAACAAATTATAATCGTACAAAACAAAAGTAAGATGACTAGCCACTTCACATCACAATTTCCATCTACTATTCTTCTTCTTCTTTTTTTTGTTCTATATATTGAATCAATCCTTCATTTATGTATTTTCTTCCCTTCTTCTTTACAGTGTATCTTCAGAAGCTAAGCTATTCCTGCTCGAAATTGCAGACTACAAATGCAGAAGTTTATCAACAATATCCAGATGAGTGATGTCCTGCTTCCTTTATAGCTAACAGGCCAATGAGACTCTGCGGAAAGATCAATCGTGGAACCTGTAATACAAAAAATTACTGAGTCTAATCCCACATGAGGAAAACCAAAATAAAGTTAATAATTGAGCAGCTATGCAAAGCCTAAATTATGACTACACAACTATTGTTGGCAATATTTATTATGGACTGAGGTACACTGATAAGCAAGTTTAATTATACATATATAAAATAACAGTATGAATTGTGTAATGAAAAATACGGCACAAAAAATGCAAACAGAAAAGCATTATTACTGGTATGTACATGATACGGATTTTTGTGAAAAGCCCATGACAAAAAATATAGCTATATAGACATATTATTTATATTACATTATGAATTAAACCAAGCACCATCTCACAAGTCGATTTCAATGGACCACCCTAATCTTCTTTGCTGTTAGGAAGTTCATTAAAGTTTGAACGACTATAATTCTGGCGTCATTGGATTTCTCCATTGATCTCAAAATAAAGAAGATTATAACCCAAAATCTAATTCTTTGCAAGACTTTGACAATTTGTTTTCTAAAAAGAATTGAATTTCATAATGTGTTTTATGAATGAGTATTCATGTTTAATACATTTCGAGGCAAATCAACGTGTTTCGCGTAAGTTTCTCAATTAGACATCAAACATGAGGTTTTTTTTTTTTCCTTTTTTCCTCCAAAAACACATGTATACAGGTATTGAACAAGTATAAGACGAGTATTATTTACTAACTAGGACATATAAAGCAAACTGACATATGTAAGAGACAGAGATGCTCACCTTTTAAGAGCCAGAAAGCAGCTCAGTCCTTGCTAGACTTCAACCAGAAAAGTCCCTTCTTTCTAGTAGAGTGATTCTCTGACAAGGATCTAGTTCCCTTTGATCCGAACGAAAAGTGTCGCCTCAAGAAAGGCTTTCCTGTGGAGCTCTTCATGCTGGAACTGGAGGTCATCTTGAGACCTTTCCCCTCAACTCCACTACATTTCTGACCATCATACACAACAGAATCACCATCAAGATCACTATTCACAACCCGGTTCCTTGATCTTTTGTTTCTAGCCTTCAAATCCATCTCTGCTCTTAATGCTTTTTCCGACAACTTCAAGGCCTTCTTGTCCCCAAAAGTACAAACCGGGCAAGCAGGGTCATACTTGTTGATTTCAGGTGTCATATTCTCCAAGCATTCAGCATGGTAAGCATGTCCACAAATTAGAACAGCAACTACAGCAAGGTCATTAGTAGCAATAATTTTCTGGCTACCCCAAGAAGATTTCTCAGTTAAGAGCTTCGAGCAAACCCCACAGGTTTGCATATCAATGGAAGGAGAAGCTGAATGTTGGCTACTAGATCTGGTCATCTTCTCACGATTGAAGCCCAAGGACTCACTATCAAAAGACCAGCTCTCTCTATGAGAAGTTGCCATGAACTCAGAGAAGGCAGGTATGGACCAACTATCTGAAGACCCACCATTAGAGCCCCTAGTTGATTCATTGCTCCATCCCGGGAGCAGAAAAGATGTTTCTTCAGAAATTGAGAAGTTTGGTGACTTATGTCCTGGAATACGCCTATCAGATACTTGTCGTAATAGCTGGTGTCCTGGAGAACGACAGGGCCACCTTGATGGAGTTGAGCTTGCAAGAAGGAGATGGCTTTGGGTTGACAAAGGAGACATAGACAATGACGAAATTGAATGCACTGAAGGTGACAGTTTTGTGGGAGATGGATCTGAAACTACAGGTGATTCTGTTGACTCCTTCACCTAATGTGAACAGAGACAAAAACAAAAAAAAATGTGAGACTAAAGAAAAAATTCTCTCTCAAAAGTTATGGATGGCCCCACAGTGTTCTTTAATAAATAAAATCCATCTGTTATGTACATACCTCTGTGGGAAAATTTCTAGAGTTTGATTGATCTGAAACACAAGCAGAAAAATATCAAATACTACACAACATAAGGAGCTGCCGATGCGTTGGACATAAAAAGTCAAACAATCAAATTAGGAATGCAAAGAGCAAAAGATCCTCAACAGGGAGTGTGCTGCAAATTTTTTTTTTTTTTGGGGTGGGGTGGAGAGAGAGAGAGAGAGAGAGAGAGAGAGAGAGAGTCTGTGCTGCCAATTGATAGGCATAAATTTACAATGATACCAAAGAAACAGGAAAAGTATCATAATTCTCTTTCTTCTATCTCACACAACAGGATACTGAGGGGGAACAATACACACCCTCTGAGAGATGAGAGCCAGGCACAATTAGAGAGACAAGAAGTAATATTCCATTATTTTAAATTTCAGAAGACACCCTCTCGATAAAGAAAATAAATTTTGCAGTATATAAAACATCAAGAAGGAAATGGTATTATTATGAAATGAACAAAAGAAGAAAAGCCAATGAAATGCTCTGCCAATACTGCATCGACCCCAGAATGTGTCAGTTAGAGCCATCATCTAATTTTCTGATTCTTTTAAGAGAATAAAAGTACACCTATCAAAAGTTCATTGTAATGCCCATCTGAACTATTCCAGTCATAAGGAAAAAGTATCATAATCAAAACTATTACTCTGCAAAGTCTAATGCATGCCAAAGGACAATAGGCCATTATTGACTCTAAATCTATAAACAATTTACCCTTCCTTGAGAAAGCAGCAATGTTTATATCTATAAGATCAAAATGTGCCATGAAGACATAAAAAAAAAATTGTAACATTTTAAGAGATCAGTTTGAACTCTACAAAAATATTTGTTAATATAAAATGTGAGGGCCAGTTTACCTGGCTCAATAACAACATAGAGAATGTTGAGTAGAATAAACAAAGCTCCAAATTTTGTCACACAACTTCTAACCTCTTCTCAAAGGATAAAAAGCATAACACATCAATTTAAGTAATCAATTTCAATTCTTCATCTAGCATCATCGTTCTTAAAAAATGAGTACGTGCCTTAAAATAAACACTAAATCTGATACTGATTTTCAAACAACTTTTAGTGGGCGAAAGCAATAATATGACAACAAATTCTCAAAAATAACATTACACTCAGAGGCCTTTCTATAGAGCTAACAATCGCTTTGAGTGGTTAGAGGGGCTGAAAATCATGATCCTTGGAAGTTGGAAGCCAATTGCCAAGGTATCCAACACAAATCCGGTACCCCATATCCGCAAGTATTAGAACCACTCTATAACAAAAAAAACTTTCCACTCAGCCTTCCTTCCTGGTACTTCCACAGCAACAAAAAGAAAAAAGACAGGAAAAAATGAAAAAGAGCCAGGTTGAACTTTCCGAACAAAAAAAAATCTTCCACACAGCCTTCCTTCACTTCCGCAGCAACAAAAAGAAAAAAAGACAGGAAAACATGAAAAAGAACCAGGTTGAACTTTCTGTCATAATCTTCCTTGAAAATGGAGGAATGCTACACCAAATCAAATTGAAAAGGCTTCTTGTTTCCATATTACGTCCTCTAATTAACTGTTAATAACGAAGATGACATGCCATACAAAAGCCATTCTTGCATTTCACTACATACTTGTCAATTACCGGTCAGACCGTCTATTCTTTAATAGATTTGTTGGATTATTTTACGGTAAGGATCATGTCCTTTCAAAACTTTTTCTACCTTATTTTTTCTCCTCAAACTTATAAGTAATTTGGTTAGAATACTTGAAATCTATCACAGAATTTCAATTACCAAGTAACCTTAATGAAGCTAACATTGAATAACTCTTCACTCACTTCTCTAATTCAGGATGATATCTCTCCATTTAAGATGATAGCATGATTCTTCGATCATGTGGCCAGGTTTTCCTGAACATCTATTCTTCCAGTAACTAATCCTGCAGATCTGCCCTTCTATTTAAATGGTCATGTTCATTTGACAGTATGGGATCTCAACTTAAGTATTACCATAGGTCCATAGTCAACATTAATGCCTTAAAGAGAGTGAAACGGTAAGGCTTTGCAGAGATGGAATGCTAGCAATATTTGTCAAGAACACCATGATATAGTGACTCCTCAAAGGAGATAAACTGACTAAGGTGCATGGTTTGACACAACACAAAAAGGTGAGCCCATCTAACATTTGTTCGTGGATGATGGGATGAATAGAGGATGGAAGGGTCTTCCATTTGTGCAGATCTGTCTAGCTATTAGTGATGTCGCCAAATTATTGGCATCAAATCAAGGTGCACCTACATTAGCAAACACTGATAGTCTGATACAAATCTCTAGCAAGTAGATGTGAAATATCTTTGGAGAAAATTTCACGAAATCCTACAACACTTCAGCCTTGTCACTTTCAAGTTTTAAATAATAAATTTTCTTTTTGATAAGTATTTAAGTAATTGAATTTATTAACATGCCTACTCACATCTTTCTTAAGTTGGAGATCCACTCATCCCCCTTCTTCTCATCCTTTTTCCATGCCTCAATTAAAATTTATTTTTGAAGATTTTGCTCCAACAAATCTTAACTCTATTTCATTTTATAGTCAGCCAGACCTGTTCCATTTCTGGCACATAGCTCAAGAAGTGAATTGCTCTTCAATAGACCTAGCAAGACGGAATGCACTATCAACATTTAACTCCTTGATCATAGATCTAAGAGAAATATTGAAAGGATGACACTAAAATGGACGTGAACTTCTATTATTTATTTATTTATTTTTTCTGTGTGCACGCGGGCCGATTTGGGGGCGGAGATTAAGGCTGTGGCATGTTCTTTAGCACACATCAACAAGAAAGAGAAAAAAAAAAAAAGAGCTTCCACATAGAGATTTACCTGATAAAGGAAGCCTCAAAATTTCAGAATTACTTTCAGAGGTTGGGGACTTTTGCCATGTAAGTGTCCGAAAGCTGTCCACTGGACTTCCTTCTTCTGAAGCATATGCAGTTTCTACGGGTGTTCCAGATTTAATCTCCAATCCATCATTCCTGCCAACTCCATCAGAAAAACAATTCGCAGAAGTTTCTTCCTCTGCTACTCGCCCTCGGTTATCCCACCGAACGCTCCATGATGGTGAATGTCTATCGTTTCTTTGTAAAACTTCACTGCTTGGTCCATTTGTTATAGTTCTATCTCCAGCAGCTACACAACAAGCGGATCCCATGCTCACTCATATACACCACATAAAACAACTAACACAGCAATTGTAACTTGAACTGATACGTCCAGTGGATTACTCTGAGACCAACTTCCAAAACCTAGTTATTCCTCTGAAAATGAAAAGTGAAAACAAAAGAAGTCAACAATCAATATCGTGATCAATTATGAATAAAATGTACAGATAGAGAAGCATGTGAAACAGAAGAAACTGTCAAACATCTTATGAATAAAATGTAAAGCTTAGAAACAAACCGTAACAAATTTGTAAACATAATATATTAGTCTTGATTGAAACACAAATCCCCCAGTATTAAATAACATTCACCCGTCCAGTCAGTTTCCAAACAGAATAGAAGACAAGGAAAGAAAATGCTTAAAAAGTTTCAAGATTTCATTTTCTTGTTCCATCCAAAAAAACAAACAGAGAATTACAGCCTGTCATTCAAAACTTTGTTAGAAAAGTTTCTTCACTACACAAGGCTATAGTTCTAAATAGATGAAATATTACAATACTAAGAAGATCATTTCCATCGAAGAATCAAATCAAATGATGAAACAAAAATAAAAAGGCCAAACACAACAAAATCACTGGCTGAAAACTAAAGTTTACTTTACCATAACTTCTGCTAAGAAAATAATGCGGTTCCCAATTCTAATAAATTTTTAGAGCTTCCAACTTCGACTAAACCTGAATAATTTAGAGACGCAACCAAATGATTGGCACAAAATTCTCTAAGTCAAAAACAATAATGACAGCCAAATCAACAACCTACTGTTCAACAAAAGCCTACTCAACGAATTTGATAAAACAGTTCATTCTCCAGCAATCACTACCCATGTCTTTTTTAGGTAAGTCACTTCCTGGGAAAAAAAGTTTTGTATCCACATACACCAAACAGAAAACAAAAACGATATAGAAAAAACCCACATATATTGGCGAAAAACACACAACCTTGAGTCGATTTAATCTGCTAATTTGCAGGGGGACGTAGAGTCAGTCCACGTCCCAAAACCCTAAAAATAAAGAAGAACCAAACAATAGAGAGGCCAGAGAGATTCGAAATTAAAGGCGAAAAAACAGTAATCGCAGTCAAAAAAACGAAAACACCAAGTATCACTCGAAAACCTCATGATTTCCATATTTGTCTCTAATTAATCTGTTAGATGTAAGTCGTCATCGCACACATGGACTCTCCACATAGAAACATGTAAGAACCGGACACTGACGTGATCGAACCATACCTGTTTATCGCCAAGGCCGCCAGAGAAGAGAGAGAAAGTTAAGAGAGAGACTGTGTCTGTGTATAACATATAGAGAGAGAGAGATTGTTCTAATTCTTCTTCTTCCGAGTTGCCGGATAGAGAGAGAGGAGTGAGGTCGTTAACGTTTCAAAAACTCCGTCAGTGTCTGCTGGTGTATGTCCGCTAGAACCGTTACTTGTGACGGAGTTGAGGGGGAAAATCCAGTATGAGAACAGTAAGCTGATACAAGACACCACTTGCGTTACAATTTTTCCTTCTGTGAGTTTAATGGGGTCCCTATTATCAAACTTAAATCTGGATAATAATAATTGATATTACCGTACTACTAAATATATTTTTTTTTTATCACTGGCATATTTCAAATTTATACTATAAAAATTAGGCAAGAAAATAGGACGAGTTAAGTTGAGTAGCGAATTGTTTACCTGTGTTTGGATCCGGATTTGTTGAAAAAAAAAGTATACAAAATTACATTTATATTTAGTTGTGAAAAAAAGTAGAGGATAAATGAAGATAAAAATAAAATAGATAAGAATTTGAAATCTCTCATTTTCTTTTCTTTTCTCTCTCTTTTTTTTTTTCTTTTTTTTTTTCTGGATAAATTTGGGATCCAAATATAACATTAAACTATATTTGAAATTAACACACTTGAAGATTGTAATTAAGCTTTGTCTTATTTATTTTTCTTACTAACTTCAAGTGTATTTTAATTGAGTTGATCATGAGCTAAATTCAAATAATTTAATTTTTTTTATATAATCTTAAAATGTTTATTAACTTTTCAAGTGAACTCAAATTTTAACCAATTTTAAAATGTGTTTAATACTAGTTTATATATGTCATGAATTAATCTAAAAAAATATTTTAATGAGCCAAGCACAAGTTGAGTTAGAATAAGTTGATTTGTTTTAAAAATATATACTTTATCACCAAATCAAGTTAGAGTACTGTTAACATTAGGCGCGCCTGATGCTCGCTACATCAGCTGCGGCTCACCTGTTGTTGGTGGCCACAACTGATGTGGCAAGCATCAGATGCACCAATAGCTGGTGGGCCACAACTGATGTGGCGAGCGCGCACCTAATACTAGCAAAATCCATCAAGTTAAAGGTGAATACTATTGTATATTCACCTTCACATATTAGTACCTTGTGATGGAAATGTGGTATCGTAGTTTTTTTAATGCTCTGTTTAGAACTTAAATTTTTGTTTGAAAAAAAAAATGTAAAAGAAAATTAAACAAACTAAAAGAGTAATTTTATTATATTTTATATATATATATATATTTTTTTATTTTTTTAACTAAAAATTCGAATTTCAAACTAAGCATAAAATTAAAGTTTGTTGATCCCATCAAAAGGTAACTGTAACTCGTGCCTTCTGCAGTACGCGGAGTGCGTAGTACGCATTCCATGCCTTTCCACTTGAATCACATCGCACGAAAGTATCAAGAAGTTAATTTTGAGGAAGATTCTTAATTTTGCTTTTCTGCATGATTATAATACAAAGTGTCATACACCTTTCCATTATTTTATTTAATTTTTCTTTGGTTTTATGATTTGTTGAGGAAGAGTAAAAGGAGAAAGAAAAAAAAAAGAAAAATGAAAGAGAAAAATTTTCTTTTGGTTTTATTTTATTAGGCTAAGAAAATAAGAAAAAAATGAATAAACAAAAATTTTATGCTTTTGGTTTGATTATACATAAAAAAAAAAAACAAGTACAATTAATTTTATTTTACTTTTATTTTTCTTTTCACTTTAACGAATTATATATCCAAACATAGTATCGGAAGTGAATGGAAAGAATTAGTGTTCGAACATTTAAAATCTTTTAAAGTTAGAAGGAGGGGGACAAAAAAAAAAGCAAGGCTGACTGAAAAATCAAGAAGAAGAAAAGCCCTAATTGCAAATTCATTAAACTTGCAAGCAAAAAAAGTATTAATGCTTGTTTGGAACTTGTTAAAGGAAAACGAAGTTAGAGATAAATTATAGAAAAAGTTTTTTTTTTTTTCGGTTTGCTTTTATAAAGGAAATGAAAGGATAGTACATTTTTCTTTTTTGAAATTAAAATAAAAAAATAAAAAATAAAATTGATAGGACATCCATTTGGTAGAATTTTTTCTCAGCTTTTTTAGTTTGTGTTTTTTGAGTTGTAAGTCAAAAAATCAGTTGTCTCGCTTTTTTTTTATAATTATCTTAGTTTATAAAAGTCAAAAAATTCAACTATAAGCCAATAAAGTCAAATAAAAATAAGCTCTACTAGACGCTATTTAGGAATTTATTTTGGTACATCATGTTCGCACATGCATCGCTTAGGAGGAATTGGGAATTGCGACAAAATTTATGGGTCCCACTAAAGTTGCTTTCCTTAAAGTTACACATCTCTTGATCTTGCCATCACAATTTGGAATCTACTACTTTTCTATTATAGGCCTGGATGGACTGAATTAATCCTCCAAGGTCCTAATATGTTCCTTCGGTTGGTAGGGCTAAACTCCTAGGTAAGTAAACCCCGATATTAAGTAACAGCTTTTGCAAATCATAGGTGAATGCCCAAGGCCACTGATGTTATCAACCAACCCAAATTTTAAATTTTAATTAATTATCAATATATATATATATATATTATCACCGAACCACAATTTACCACAATTCTTTGGTTCTTCGAGGCATCAACTTTTTCAAGGGTAAATGTATTTAATTAAAAAATTTATGAATAATTTTTGTATAGAATGATGTGATTAAATAAAATGAGAACCTTTTATTTTAAAATATTAACATCGATCATTATAACTCCTAATTATAAAAATATTACTTTTACATTCACATAATTCTGGTAGAATTTTCTGTATAAATCTTATGGTGGAAATAACATTTTTTTCTAAGAAATTTTTTCATATTAAAATTATTCTCAAACCAAAAAAAGGAAAAGAAAGAATTGACTGTTACCATTTAACAAGTTTTATTAAGTAAATTTCCCACATAAGTATTAAAAATTATATTAGTTGAAGTTTTTTCAATATTAATCAATTGTTTGAATTGTTGGGAAACTTTTGAAAACACAATTTTCTAGTTTACACTAGGCGTCAACTCGTGCAATGCACGGAGAGTAACCTTTGTTCAAATCTATAATAGAAATATTATGAGTAATTAATCTATAATTAAAAGCATTAAAAGACTACAATTCAAAATTAACAATCCTAATTTTATGGTAATAAAACAAAATAAAACTCTTTAAAGTGTTAACATTATTCACGGAAAAAAAACAAAAAAAACAAGTAAGTATAGCATCCCCAGTTGATAGATAAATTTTTTATTTAATTTTAATCATATAAAGAATAACAACTATTTGGATTGGACTTAACTACTTTTTAATTTGTTCTCTTCTACTGCAGTAATTATTTGGACATGATTTAATTACTTTATAAGTATAGGTTGGTGGCTTGATAA
>CM065379.1:53370817-53558317 GCA_033060915.1 Euryodendron excelsum | reverse complement strand
AAATGTCAAGTCAATTTCATAAATCAATTATTGTATGACAAAACTCCCAACTTTAGTAAATGTGCAAACATGGTAAAACCCTAAGTTTTCACTTAAACTATTCAATAATGCATAAGATATTAATTAACTAACACATTATGCTAAATATAACAAGAATCAACCAAGAAACTCAAGAAATTAAATTATAATTAACTCTCAAGTTTAAGTAAAACCTAGAAATCAACCTAAAAATCCTATAGGTAGGTTTTCTACCCCAAACAACATGTATAACTCAAAAATATTAACCCAATATCAAAACCCACGTGTGACCCCCTTACTTCTTGAAGATTGAACTTAGGATAAGACCTTGACTTTGCCGAAATGACGAACCGAAACCACCACCGCAAAACCCGTGAAGAGTGGAAAAAAAAACCTTAAAGTAGCAATACCAAAAAGCTTCTCTAGCTATGTGATAATGGTGGAACAAGAAGGAAGAAAAATGAAAGAAGAGAGAGAGAGAGAGAGAGAGAGAGAGAGAGAAGATGGGTCGGTTGCCGTGAGAGAAAGAGAGAAAGAAGATATTTGTTTTAAAATATTTTAGGGTAACTATAAAATAACCCCCAAACTTATACATAATAACAACAAAGGCCCCACCAACCTATTGACCATTTGACCCCTTTTGACTTGATCCCTTTTGACCAGTCATTACATCCTCCCCAACTAAGAAAATAATTTCGTCCTCGAAACTCGAAACATAATTAACTGGTCCACCTCTACCTCTAACACTTACACAAACAATGCTACAACGAATGAATGTAATGCCCCATAATTCAGTAACACCTGAGCTAAATACCCAAACACAAAAAATGCACCCTGTAACATCGATGTTTTTTTAATAAGACGCATTAAACAATTGCTCAAAAGTAGATAACCTCGGTATGCTCCTCAAGCATCCATAAACATAAACTGGCACCATGCAAATTATATACATATCACAAGTATCAAAACCAATTATGTAGGAACTTCCCAAATATGTTATAAGCATATATCATACCGGTGTGCTTCACAAGCATCTGTAAAGTCAACATGCTTCAACAAAATATATGTCCAAACCATAGAGTCACATATTACCAATCATAATCTCGTATATCCCTGAACCCAAGTAGCTATTTCATGTTAGACTACCCACATCATCACATTCCCAACACGTATCATAAGATATATATATATATCATCCCAAACAATACATCAAACTATCCAATCACGTTATGGTGTTGTCCAAGTATATCACATTTACTATAATCAATCATGCATAAAAATGTCTAAAAACATCATAAACCATCATCCAAATCAAATCCATGTTCACAATTCATACGACATGTAAATCAAACCTTCAGTGTAATAAATAACATATGCTATGCAACCAATACGCGTATGCAAGTCCAAATTCAAGGAAAAGCCTCTCCTACGATCACGGGTATTTGAAACTAGTACTCTAATACCAAGTTGACACACTCCAATTTTATAAAAGCCCAATTTTAAAGAATAAAAGGTATAACGTTGAAAAGTGAAAGTCAAAATTAGGTTTTAAAATTCATTTTAAAGATAGTTTTTATTTTAAAAATTCCTGAAACAAAACTAGGTGGGTCCATTTGTAAACTGGGCTAAAACCATTTCTAAACCTATTTAAAATCTCAACAAAATATTCTTTCTAAAATTAAGCAACCAACCAACAATTATTTTAAAATATCCTCCGAACATTTTCTTATATAGAAAATCATTCACCCAAAGTGTAAACTAAGTTTCTAAATGATGTTAAAAAAAGGCGTTCAGTTATCAAAGAATAAAATTCAACCAAAAATCTAAAATCAATATTACACAGTCCCCTTGAAAATAAAGAATAGAATAATTCCAAATAAATAAAATATAAAGGCCTTAATTGCTCGGCTACTCAGGCCAACAATCTACTTGTTTGGGGTTCCACCTGTAACTGTTGTAGGGTAACTATTTTCACTGCTCAAGTAGAAGGTTATGCTATCAAGCTAATAAAGATGAGGTGATATGTGCAAGTGTATAAATAAAAATGCATATATAGAATGCAATTTCAAACCTAACTCTCAAACCGATTCCCAATGCTATGGACCAAGCATATAAATGAATCGAATAACCAATTAATGCTTATTCAAATTACAGATCTAGTATTTTTTACATATACAAGAATAATACAATAGAACAATAGAGTACACAAGGTACACCCATCTAACACAACATTAGATAGCATTTACATTTACCAAATGAAAATATAGAATGATGTAGCCCACAATAAATTAAATATCTACAAATTAAGCATTATACGTTAACATTTTTTGCCAAAACACTATCACCAATAGTCTTTATATTTTTCTCAACATCAATAAGGTTAAGTTAACTCTATAAGACCAAAACTAAAATGATAAATGCAGAAGTAAATAAATAAAAATATCTAAACTCACCCAAGTCCAATCCCAATACAAATATATGCATGCATGCAACCGACCGTACTGAGGAGAAAGTACCAGTCCACCAATAATCTCATCTGCACTTTATGGGCTGCACCCAAGGGACGTGTGCATCCCGAGTAATTCCAAATGATTCCGCACTTTATGGGCCTCAACCCAAAGGATGTGTGCATTCTAATGATTCTCAATAATTCCTCACTTTATGAGCCTCACCCCAAAGGACGCGTGCATCCCAATGATTCTAAATAATTTCACACTTTATAGGCCTCACCCCAAAGGATGCATGCATCCCAATAATTCTCAATAATTTTGCACTTTATAAACCATCACCCAAAGGACGCGTGCATCCCAAGTAATTCCGCACTTTATAGGCTGCACCTAAGGGATGCGTGCATCCTGAGTAATTCCAAATGATTCCACACTTTATGGGCCTCAACCCAAAGAACGCGTGCATCCCAATGATTCTTGATAATTCAGCACTTTATGGGCCTCATGATCTCTCCCTAAAATGGTGATACTTAACCACAAGTACATGGCCATGATGTAGTAATAATTTCTTGTAAGTACGAAGTCGATCCCACAAGGAAGATGGTTTATATAAATAGAAAAACTTGCAGCGGATCAAAAATCTTAGGAAAAAAACTCCAATAAACAAAAAAATTTAATTTTAGGTTAAGAAAAGATTTGTTATCTAATTTAAACTAAGAAATAAAGAAAAAGTCATGGGATCAATGATTACACTCCAATTGTGTAATCTTAATCCCCTAATTAAGTGTTTGTTAGCCTAAATATGTTTATTAGAATAGGTTTTTAGTAATAAATTATTCTGAACTACTTTTCTCATTATATTGTAGGTTTTCGAGCTAAAACGAGGCAAATGGGCGAAACTTGAGGACGACCAATCGATTAGTCATTCAATTACAGCGCCTGATCGATCGGTGATGTCGAAACGGCCTTTGACAATGAGGAAAATGAGCAAACTTCAGAGAGGGCATTTTTTCAAGCGATCGCATGTTCGATTGGCGACGTCGGAACGATTTCAGTAGTGGAGCAAAGGGCAAACTTCAAAGAGGTGCATTTATCGTTCGATCGGGCGTTCGATCACTCGTGGCGATCGATCGGGCATTCGATCAATGATTCGCCGTTCGATTGGTCGTTTGATCAGTCGCCACAGATCTGGAGTATAAAGTTGAGAGTGCAAGATCCAAGGGATGGATGGTCGGGAAAGTTCGGAAAGTTCGAAGGAATGTTCAAGATTTGCAGCTTTGGGAGCATTTTCTAGGGTTTTTCTTGAGAGATTTTGCAATCATTAGCTAAGTTTCATTATTTCTTTGTCTTGTTATTCATTACTTTGTTTTAGGATTGTTGTTATCATTCTCTTTGTATTCAAGCTTAACTTTCTTGCATTTTCTCATACTTTCTTGGTAACCAAACACTAGATTTCTTGTGTTTAATGTTAGATTTCCATCTCTTGTGTTGTTGTTCATCAAGTTCTATATTCAAGTTTATGTTTTCCTTCATTTTTTTGGCACTTTCTCGCATTTTCTCGGCAACCAAACACTAGTTTTCCTTGCTTAATGTTAGATTTGTATTCATTTATACTTCACTTCATGGATTCAAGTAGTTAAATATATCTTGGATGTGATTGTGAAGATCCACCAAGGATCTTTAAGAATTTCAATAGAGGTTTATGAACTTCAAAGTTTTATTAATTGTTTGAATTTATACACTCAACTAAATATGAACTCAAAGTTTTATGGTTAAAATATTCCAAATCAAGAATCCACGGAGTGATTCTTGATTTGAGTTATAAAAATCCTCTATTGAAACTCTTATTGTGAATTGGTGGATTGAATCAATCATATCCAAGCTTTTCCTTAATTGCACACAAACTAGATTTAATTGTTTTCATTAGATTTAAATTTCTTTCATTAGCCAAAAACAACCATCATCCAAAAATCAACAAGTTTTCAGTCTCTTTTTATAACAAAAAACCCATTTGCAATTCATAACGATAAGTTCCATTGCTAATTGAGCGTTGTTTGCTATATTTGTAGAATTCCCTTGGGAGAGAACAATACTGGATCTTTCGGTTTATACTTCATCCCGACCCCCGCATTCAAGGACGAGTACCATCAATTCGTGTAGCGCATATACTGAATATAGATTCACACATAAACGTTACTGAACATAATCAAACATCCAGGTTTTCGAATGTTTCTAGAACGAAGAAGAAAAGAAAGAAGAAACAAAAATTTAACTTTGAAATCCAAAATTGTACCTTCTTTGTGTATCCAAGATCTTCAATTGATCTTCATAATTGATCACAAGATAAAAATATTTAGCTACTCATCTTCGTCTATGAAAACTTGAAGTAATTGAATAAGTATTGGAAATCTTGATCTTCATGCCAAAAAGACGATAGACATCTTGAATCTAAATCTAGAAAGTGATAAATTGAATTGAAAAACAATGTATTTAATTACAAGAAGTGAAAACCTAACTATTCTAACACTACTCCTACTCCTAAAACCTATAAAAACATCCTCTCCTTTTTAGGGTTTGATTACAAGTATATATAATTAAGTTTGGAATCCTAAACCAACAAGGAAACAAAAAAATTCAAAATTGTGCTAGGTCATCATCCGAATGACCAAAACAATGTATTTTTTAAATTCCGAACGATGAAATAGTAAATCTTGAGAAATCTTTTGTCCATCGTCTGTACGACCAAAACAAGGTATTTTTCAATGTCCGAACGACCATTGTTCTAGGGTCCGCATGATGTTCGAACGACCACTATAGTAACCAAAACAACTCTCTGAATCTCCATCCGTCGTCCGAATGGCATCGAAACGAGGACTTCAGTGGTCAATTTCTAGGCACCTTTTTAGCTCCATTTCTTATAGAAATCAAAATAGACTTAATTAGTACTAGGATATAACTAAAGAGGTATATATAATCATAAACTAAGGGTAACAAAGCACAAGTTAAGATCTTATAATTGCACTTTTGGAGCTCAATCACACCCCCTCCCCCCCCCCCCCAAATAGATTTTTGCTAGTCCCTAGTAAAACAAAAAAAAATAAAAAGATAATCTCCATTTTTGTTGGGGTCACGAGTGTATTCAGCCTATGCACCAAGTCTTTAAACCCCTAGGTTACCCCTAGTGGACGAGTGGTGTATCGTGAGAGCTTGCAACAATGGATACCCACAAACATCTATCCATGTCATGTCAACATGATATCAAAGAAACACGAAACATGTATTAACCTTATTTAAGTCAAGTCTCAATCCACTTAGATCTTGAATCATTGTAAGGTAAAGGCATAAAGAATTGAAAAAATAGAATACATTGAAGTGTACTACCAATGACATATGACTCTAATGTCTCGTAACTCGTACAATTATGTCCTTTATGCTTCGACCCAAGTCTCACAAGGCATACAGTCAACTTTGAACATGAACACACAGAGTCTCTCAATGGAAAGCTCATTTTAAGGGTCAATATACAAGACATGCAAGTAAAGCAATTCTGAATAAAAAACTAATAAATTGTAAGTGTATTGACTTGGCACAGTTTCATGAAAGAATATTTATTGTTTAAGCACAATTAGAGAATTGACATATAATGATTTATATTCAAAAGAATTGATAACTCATGTAATTCCGGATACGCTAAGGCCATGTGAAAGAAGAGTCGTGAATAGAGAGAGAGAAAGCTATATTAGAACTTTAACACGTGCATTGCGCACTACACATGATGATCAATATGCATTCACTTCCAGTTTCCCAACTTTTCAACCATATTGAACTTTTCAACTTCCTTCACTTCTTTATTGCTTTTTTTTTCTTCTTTAATTTTCTTTTTCATCCCTTTTTTTTTCTCTTTTCTTTACTTTTCAACTCCATACACTTTTAAATTCACAAATATATAAGAGATGCACCAACTCTGAAATTTAGTATTGATAAACTTTTAAGCTCATTTATACATGAGTATTGAGAGAAAGAAATAAACATGAACAGCTCGAAAGGACTAAAATGGCTTCAATCTAATATCCGAAGAACATCAAGTCAAAACTTTAAGAAAGTATAAGGTGTCCAGAACTCCAACTACTATATAACACGCAAATCAAAATCAAGCATAATGAAGCTATTTAATAAATGAAGATCAATAAAATAACCTTAAATAAATGTAAATCACTCTCAAAAGATGATAAATAGGCTCTAAAGTTCACAAAGCATAATCTCTACCTTATAAGGATATGCATGCACAAGAGAGATACATAAGATGTCATATAGTATGCTAGTGCACAATGATGTAAACTCTTTTTTATAATAGATTTATGACAAAAACTTGCAATGCATCACAACACCAAGGTAAATCAATCATTAACTCAAACATAGTTTAATGCATGAAACAAAGTACCTCATCATCATACTACCAACAACATGGATACACAAATGGTTCCCCAAGATAATTCCCAAGACTTCCAATCATAATAATAATCATGAAGAGGATATGAAAAAGTGTGAGAAATACAAACCAAAGTACCAAACCATATCATACATCAAACCTTTACTGAAAACTTCCAAGTCTCCAAAAGATAGATCAATCATAAACTAATACCTAAAAGTTACTCAATAAAGTATAAAAAGGTTTGATAGAATAGAACTATTTTAAAAAAAAAATTTATTTTATTTTTTGTTTTTTATGGGTTTTTATATAAACAAAAAGAATAAAACAAAACAAAAAGACAAGTAGTCTTTCCCACCCCCCAACTAGAATGATGCAATGTCCGCAATGCATCAAGCAAAGAGAAACAAAAATATGAATGCATGAAAAAAGGATGGAAAAATCCGGTGGGACAACACCCTCCCCCAACTAGGGAAGAATTCTAAAAACAAAACAAAAGGGAGCAAAAACTACCTAACTACTCCTATGTTGGCCCAAATGGCAACCTAAGAGGGGAGGTGAATTGGGTTTTTTAAAAATTAAAGACAATTAAGATTAATTAAAATTAATCTAATCAATATAACAGTGAACAATCTATATATAATGCAATGTAATCAAAAGAGGAATGAAAAATAGAGCAATAGAAAGCACACCAAGAATTACTAAGGTTCAACCACAATTCGTGGTCTACGTCCTCACCCCAAGATCCCCTTGAAGTCTTTCTCCACTATGCAATCTCCAATTACAAGATGAATGTTGATTTACCAAATGCTTAGCTCACTTTTACATAAGAACTTCTTCCCCAAGTTCTTTCAGCCACCAAGTGGTTTTGTCTAAGATTCACTCAAACTTACAAGAGTTTTCTTCAATAAGAGAACTCTCAAACTCTCACTTATAGGTTTATAAAGATGTACAAATGAAATTTAAACTCTCTATCAAGAGTGGATAGACAAATAAAAGCTCACACTATGAAGACAAAAAAAATGTTCAGATTTTTCAGTTTGATCAGTCAGTGGTACTTGATTTTCTTGTATCTTTTCTATATAAATGTAGTTGGAAGCTTGCATATAAATCCCTGTATTGATTTCGTTCGTTGGAGGTTGTTGGGGCTCATTTAATGAAAGTCTAGTCCGTTATAACGTTAGAAAAACTAGCTGTTATCTCCCAAGTGTCGACACTTGGTTCCATGTGTCGACATATCTGGTCTACATTTTTCAGATGTTGTCCACTGTCTCCATGTGTCGACACTTGATCATTCTGTCTTCAAATTTTTGGCTTCTGTCTTCATGTATAAACACATTACCCAGAAATCTTACTTCTGTCTTCCCATGATCAAGTTCAACTTTAACACTACTATAAGATCTTCAAGGAGTCTTCTCTTTGGAGCATGATGATTAATCAAAGTCTTCAATTCACTAAGGTTGTTCTCTATTCAATCTGGATTGAATTCATCCTTTGATAATCATCTTCTTGGTTTCCACACTATCAGAATTTTACTTTATTATTGCTGAGCTCTTTTTCTTTGTTGCCGATCTATTTCTTTCGTTGCCGATCTTTCTCTTTCATTGCCGAGCTATTTTTTTCATTGTCGAGCTTTTTCTTTCATTGCTGAGCTTCTTCTTTTATTGGGATCACTTCAATGAGACTTCTATAAGTTTAATGAAGTCTATTCTTGAACATCTTCATTTTCTCTGATTACATATCATCTTCATTGAGTCTTTACATCCCAGATGAAATCTTTACTTAGATTCTTTGTAGAGATTATGCAATTGCGATGAATTCTCTTCTCAAACATCTTCAATATCTTCTCAATCAAATTATCTTTAATTTATCTTTGCATACTTTGATGAAGTCTTTATTTAGACACCTTCAATCTCTTCGAATTCAAGTCATCTTTATTGAGTCTATACATACTTGATGAAATCTTCATTTGAACACCTTCAATATCTTCGAATGCAAATCATTTGTTTGAAGCTGGAATAGGTGTCAATCTTCTGTTTTGGTACATTGCATGACTCTTAGAGTGCATTACTTGATCTTAGCTTGTTGTGCATTCACTCTGACATATATTAGACTTAAAGTCAAACTTCTAAGTCTAAATTATGATCTTTATTAATCTACACACTAAGCAAATGTATTAGTGAAATAACACAAAGTTTAGTTATCATCAAAATTAACATAGGGATCAACCTTGAGTCAACATCCTACACTACCAAAATACACAAGAAAAGACTATCCAACATCACATCGAGTGTGTTTCAGTGCATAGAGCCACTTACCATTTACCATTAGTAATGAGTTCACAAGTAATAAATATGTATAAATACGCATTTTGAACCCAATGTCGTAGAACATAGTCATGCAAGTTTTTAAAGAATGAAGAATGAATGAAATCTCTTGTATTATCGGCGTGGTAAGGCCTAAGTCTTTCTTTTTCACGGAATCCCCACACTAGGACTCCTCTCTCTCAAATCCTTCTCTCTCACCCTCTAATGGCATCTCCTCCTTCACCTCGTTAATAGTAGGCGTAACTTCCCGTGGATCAAACACTTAGGGAAGAATAACAACCCGTCGTATATCCTCCTCCGTATCATGGTCCACCTTAAGAATGTCTTCTCTTGGATCAGACTCCTCGGGAATGTTAAGGTTCTTTATTTTGTGGTTAGTCTTAAGGGTGATAAAGGAGAGACCTTGGTCATAACTACTCATATATGGAATTGTGAACATCTTATATGTAAGATCATCTTGAGGTTGAGTTTGAAGCTCTTCCTTCTTGCGATCCATTGCCTCGTGTGTTAACATGGCCAACTGTTGAGTTAGTTCATCTAATTTTTGACGAATTTGTGCAACAACGTAAGGTTGTGCCTCTTTATTAGTATCCTTGAACCCCGAGGACATACCTGTGTGATAAGGCATATAAGATGAATGCATGTTCCCTTAATTCTCTATAAAAGGTTGATAAAATGATAAAGAATATGTCTCGTGAAATGTGTAAGGTGAAGTAAAAGGTGTATATGAATCATAAGTATATGGTGGAGATGAAGGTGGTGCGTGGTAGTACAGTTGTTGTGGTGGTTGTTCATAAGAAGCATATGGCGAAGCTAGAGAGCTCCACTCCGAATAGTTTATAGGTAGATAATAATCTTGTGGTTGTGCCGTGTATGAATAAGGACTATTACTAGGATAATCCATGAATAATATGTATGCAAGACCAACCAACAAATGTACGAAAATAGCCTATCCTCCTAATCCCATAACAACGATGCACCAACCCAATGTAACCAAAAGAAAAAAACAAAAATAAGTGCTTAAAATAAAAGATGGAACGAAGTTACCCAAATAAGCTATAAAGTTTCCTCATGTTTGTAGAATGATGATGAAGTGCTTCCTCCAAAATAGAATCTCCAAGGCTCATCCACCAACGTAAAACGCAGCTTCCTCGGCAACGACGCCAAAAACTTGATCGCTTCGTAAAAATGTGATACTTAACCACAAGTGTACGACCACGGTGTAGTAATAATTTCTCGCAAGTACGAGGTCGATCCCACAAGAAAGATGGTTTATGTAAAAAGGCAAACTTGCCTCTAATAAACAAAAAATTTAATTTTAGGTTGAGAAAAGATTTGTTATCTAATTTAAACTAATAAATAAAGAAAAAGTCTTGGGATTAATCGATCCAACCAATTGAGTCTCTTGGAATTCTGAAAAAGATAATTTAGTAACTCAAATCCTTCGACTACGTTGCAAGTTTCAGATCCGGAAGATTTAGCGATAAAACCATGTGTTCTTCAAAACTTCAACTTCTAGAATAAATCGGGTTATTAAAATCAAGGACAGGTACCATCGATTCGCACAGTGCATATACTGAATATAGATTCACGCATAAACTTTATCGAACATAACCAAACGTCCAGGTATTCGAAGGTTTCTAAAATGAAGAAGAAGAAGAAGAAAGAAGAAACAAAAATTTAACTTTGAAACCCAAAATTGTATCTCTTTTGTTCATCCAAGATCTTCAATTGATCTTCACAATTGATTTCAAAATGAAAATATTTAGCTACTCATCTCCGCCTATGAAAACTTGAAGTAATTGAATAAGTATTGGAAATCTTGATCTTCATGCAAAAAAACGATAGAAATCTTGAATCTAAATCTAGAAAGTGATAAATTGAATTGAAAAACAATGTATTTAATTACAAGAAGTGGAAACCTAACTATTCTAACCCTACTCCTACTCCTAAATCCTAAACGTTCTCTCCTTTTTAGGGTTTAATTACAAGTATATATAATTAAGTTTGGAATCCTAAACCAACAAGGAAACAAAAAAATTTGAATCTGTGCTGGGCCATCGTCCAAATGACCAAAACAGTGCATTTTCCAACGTCCGAATGATGAAATAGTAAATCTTGAGAAATCCTTCGTTTGTCGTCTGAACGACCAAAACAAGGCATTTTTCAACATCCAAACGACCACTGTTCCAACGTTCAAACAGCGTTCGAACGACCACTGCAATAACCAAAATAATTCTCTGAATCTCCATTCATTGTCTGAACGAGGACTTTAGTGGTCAACTTCTAGGCACCTTTTTAGCTCCATTTTCTATAGAAATCAAAATAGACTTAATTAGTACTAGGATATAACTAAAGAGGTATATATAATCATAAACTAAGGGTAACAAAGCATAAGTTAAGGTCTTATAATTACACTTTTGGACTGCAATCACCTCACCCCAAAGGACGCGTGCATCCCACTAAATAAGGCACCAAGCCTTTACTCTAATACAAATCCTAGGGTCAAGGCTTCAAATCCATACCCGACCAAGTTCAAATACCGATAGACTTTAACTAATGTCTAGACCAATATTTACACTACACAAAAATAAAGCCAATAACATCCAAATCATCCAATCCATAATATAATCTTTTATAATCACCCAACATGCCCATAATAACACCAAGGGAATATAAGCATTCTAACCATTCATTTTATACCCATTTTGCATTATCTCAGGTAGTTAAAATTGTCAGGCATAAATTACATATACGTGATTCACCCAATATCAAGTTAAGATCGACAACACCCAATCTTGCCTCGACTTTAAACTTGAGCCCAAGCCATCTCAACAACCAACACAATCTAAAACCAAAGCCATAATTATTTTAAAGCCTAAATTAGGCATCCAACAACAAGCAACCAACATGAATCATATCAAAGCAAGTAGACACTCACTTTAAATTACCATTTCATCAAAATGACCTCACATTATGATAACAATAGCTCTAGATATGTTCTAAGGGCAAAATAATATCTCAAAAATGTTCAAATTCTATTTAAATCATGAAACCCAATATGCCAACTTGCTTATTTTATTCAAATGATTTATATAAATTCTCTTATGCCTTTAACATCAATTCTAAAAACATCCTAGGCATAAATATATTTTTAATTATCCAATTTATGCCCATTTTACATTATGTCAAGTAACCGAAATTACCAAATTAATTCATTTAGGCTAACCAATGCCTAAGCATAACTCACATATATATAAATCATATAAATGTCAAGTCAATTTCATAAATAAGTTATTGTACGGCAAAACCTCCAATTTTAGTAAATGTGCAAACATGGTAAAATTCTAAGTTTTCACTCAAACTATTCAATAATACACAAGACATTAATTAACTAACACATTATGCTAAATATAACAAGAATCAATCATGAAACTCAAGAAATTAAATTATAATTAACTCTCAAGTTTAAGTAAAACCAAAAAATTAACCTAAAAATCATATAGGCAGGTTTTCTATCCCAAACAACATGTATAACTCAAAAATGTTAACCCAATTGTAAAATTCATGTGTAATTGCATCTACTTCTTGAAGATTGAACTTAGGGCAAGCCCTTGACTTTGCCGAAATTACGAATCAATACCACCACCGCGAAGTCCTTGAAAAGTAGAACAAAACACCTTAATGTAATAATACCAAAAAGCTTTTGTAGCTATGTGATAATGGTGGAGGAAGAAGGAAGAAAAATGAAAGAAGAGAGATAAAAGATGGGTCGACTGCCGTGAGAGAGAGAGAGAAAGAAGATATTTGTTTTAAAATATTTTAGGGTAACTACAAAATAACCCCCAAATTTATACATAATAACAACAAAAGCACAACCAACCTTTTGACCATTTGACCGCTTTTGACCGGTCATTACATAACCAACCATATATATCATAGTCACAATTTGTTCATGTTATCCAGGTTTTCAAATTGTTTTGAGAATAGGCCGAGTCAAGTTGACTCTCCTGAATTCAGGTTGGCTTAGAGTATACATAATAATAAATTTCAAGTGATAACTAAGGAACTGATGGATATGCACTACTTTGCCCTTGGAGGATTGCTAATGCTTACCGGCACGAGCGAGAAGAGAGTAAATAAAGCAAAAGGTGATCCCATGTCTTCGATCTGCACCGAATAGAAACTGTTTTGAGCTCCGTCTCTAAATTTTGCATGGGGTATAACTACCGGGAATTTATAGATTAGTTGAGATATGGTCGACCAATAGATGTCAGTGCTCAATATCTTTTATTTTTTTTTTTTTGTGTGGTTGCTGACGTGTTGCCATTAATCAACTATCAAATGATAAGATATATTATGTATATTTCTATATATATAATACCAGCAGTAAACTCGTGCTATGTATAAAATATAGAGAATAATTTTAAAATTTAAAAAAAAAAATAAATAATTAATATTATGTTATTAAACTTTATACTACTAATATGAGTTTACTAAACAGTAAATTACACTTATTACTTAAAGCTAAAAATTATCCAAATCTATGCATCCAAATCATAAAAAATTCTTCGCAAAATAGTTGTAACATTCACTGCGAAGTTACCAAAAAAATCAAATTACATTAGAGTCACATAATTAAAATAATTTTTGTTTTTTATTATTTATTGCATATTTCAAAGTTTTGTTTTATTTTGATTAAATATTTTTTAAAATAGAATATTCTAAAGGTATTAAAAGTATATAAAAAAGAAAAAGTTAAAAGTCCTTTCATATTAACATAGGTAGAATTAAAAAAATTGTTTATGGGTTCATTTCGATTATTGAGGTCATACACCTCAATCACTGTTCAATAATTTAAAATTTATAAATTATACTTTGATGAGAAAAAATTTATACAATAAATTAAGTTTCATTGGAGCTTGCCAAAATCTTGATTTATTTTTGTTATTGCTTTTAAGCATATTTAAAGAGATGCGATTGATGAGTATTTATAACAAAATGACAAATTTATCAATAATAAGAGTTTTCTATAAATAACAAAAGAATAAATGATGCATGAGTAATAATTTTGTGACATGTGTACTTCCTATGATAGTAATTGAAAATTAATTTTTATTTTCATTAAAATTTTTGTGAAGGAGCATATTTGAAGGAATTTTGATAAACTTGCCATATTGATTAAGAGTCAAAACAAAAACAAATATAAAGTAAGACCAATAAGTTGGAAAATTGGATCAATATTTTTAACTTTAAAAACATCATTACCGAGTAATGAAATATATAATATAGATTGATGGTTATGATATTTTTAAGAAATTAAAATGAAAGTTTAAAGATTATTTATTTCGTTTGTAAATTATTATTATTATTTTTTAACTAATCATTGAAGACACAAGATTGGATATTTTAGAATAGGAACATAAAATTAAAAAAAGAAAGAATTAAATATTTCAACTTCAATGGTCTCATAACCAATTGTAATAACATATACTATAAATTTATTTGTATTTGACTTTCTAAAAATAGCAGAATTTAAGGAAATTCAAAATAATATTCATAATGTTATTTTTAAATTTAAGGAGGAGCTTTCTAAAATTATAAAAGACGGATTTAAGGAAATTTAAAATAACAATTCTAAGTTTTTAAAAAATTAAGAAAAAAATTTCTAAAATTATAAAAGATAGGTAAAATTTTCCAAAGTAATATAAGGTTACTAAAGTTTAAGCAAAGATTTACTAATCATTAATAAAAAGTAAAAGTTTTTATAACTTATAGTTAGACCAATGCTATTATGACATATGTAAAATTAGTAATTTATATGTAGACAATGAACTGTGGACAATAAGATTACTAGGGATGTCAATTGGGCTGGCTTGGCCCGACCCAGGTTGTGGCCCACCGAGCTCAGGCCGGACTTTGAGAGGTTCTGTCATTTTTTAGTTTGGGCCTGGCCAAAATGTGAAATGGAAGGCCCAAGCCTAGCTCATGACCCTTGGGATAGGCTTTGGCTCAGGCTTAGGCCTCGGGCCTTGAGCTATGACAGACTTTTTCGGCAGGTCTTTAGGTCGGGTCTCTTTGGCCCAATATATATATTTTTTTTGTAGCATTATGTTTTTAAAACTAATAAATTTAGTTATAATAAATTATACACTATGATTCTATGAATTAGAAATTTATTTGTAAACTTATATATATTTAATTTCTTTGAATTTATGTAAAAAAAACTTTACACTTACATTTATTATTGTATAACTAATAAGAATTATTAAGGTAAATTATTTATACAATTACATTTATAAAATTAATGAATGTGCTTAAGAAAAATGAATTTGAAAAAGGGGAGGTCATGGGTATGGATAGGTGGTGTTTAAAAAAAATTTAAATTGAATTTGAAAGAAAAGGAGCCATTTGGTTTGGGGGGGGGGGGGGGGGGGGGGGGGGGGGGGGGGGGGGGGGGGGGGGGGGGGGGGGGGGGGGGGGGGGGGGGGGGGGGGGGGGGGGGGGGGGGGGGGGGGGGGGGGGGGGGGGGGGGGGGGGGGGGGGGGGGGTGGGGGGGGGGGGGGGGGGGGGGGGGTCAGGGGTTACAGGCTCGCAGGCCAAGCTCAAACTTCCAGAAGGGGAGCCCAGGCCTGCCCATAGGGCGCTCGGACGACCCATGGGCCTTGGACTAAATTTACATCCCTAAAGATTACCTAAGTTTAAGCAAAGATTTACATGTGTATGTGTGACTATGTGTGTGTGACTGTGTGTGTGGACAATGAACAATATTCTCATTTCTTATTAGCCTTGCACATCAATAATTTAGGAAAACAGATAGGGGTGTGTATGGGTCAGGTTGGGGGTCGAGCTTGTGCTAAACCTAGAATTGACTCGATTTTGATCAATTTTAGATTTTTAAACTCAGAACCAAACCAATATTCTTAGGAAACCAAACCGAATCAATACGAGTCGGTTTGAGTTGGTTCGGTTCTATTCCATGCCTCGGGTTTGTTCGGGTCTATGTCGGTTCGGGTCGGGTCCACTCTTATTATGTGAAACATAGTTTCTTTATTTGAAACTAAATAAAATAGGAATAATCATGCATCCTCAATTTTCTAAAGTAATTAAATAATAACATATAAACATATACTATTAATAATGACATACAAATAACAATAGTTTAAAGATATATATGTAATATGCCTCAGTTCGGTTCTCAGGTCAAGTCGGGTTCATAAAATATAAACTCAAGAACCAAACTCAATTTATCGGTTTGGTATTTTTTAGACCGAGAATTGAATTGAACATTTGACAGATGCTAACTAAACTGACCCATAGAAGTTGAATTGGTTCGATTCTCGAGTTTTTTTAGTTCCTTTGAGCACCTCTGCTTTTACCCAAAGGCAGTTTTTAGATGGGTTCAATATCTTTTCTATGTTTCGTGCAACTCAAGGCTACAAGTGACGAAGGACAATAGATTAATTAGTTTCTATAGGCCACGCTGAAATGGAAAGTCGTGAATTAACGGATCAAAATAAGAGAAACAGGTCTAGGCTCCTGAAACAACGGATTTCAAGCCTTGTAGGGTTCTAGTATTGATGATAGAAGGAACTACAAATGGTATTGGATAGGACATTACACCCGGTGTTAACTCCCACCCGTTAATGAAGGATGTCGTGATGGATAGGGCTGGATATAAACTTAACCTTTGTATTATATTTGCAAAGTTAGTTCTCAAATTTGAACACTCATATTTGTGCATCGCAGCGCGAGATTTTACCATTACGCCAACGGCAAAACATACAAGTGTGATTATTGTTCTTTGAGAGTAATGGTTGAACAACATAAATCTATAAGCAGGGAACACAAGAATCTACATTAGGAATCAGGCGCATTAACATGAAGGAATGATTTGTTTTCAGAATCAATTTTAGTCTTGGGAACATTGATAATACTGTTCGAGTATTGTCATTGACACTTAAAGAATGCTAGGCATTAAAACCCAAGTGAGAAATGTATTTTCTTTTTAATATTGCTACATTTTGTCTTAGTCTTCGCTAGGGATTCTAAATTGGTTTCATCTTATCAACTCGATCCAAAATAGAGTAAATTTACTAACTACTTGATTCAATGAATCCCCATTTAAGGGACACCTTACAGAAATCTTTGTATTCTTTATTAAGTTTGGGGTCTCAGTGTCTTCTCTCTCAACATACTCTGATTTGTTTTTCTTGATTCTTATAGTGTCTTTAATATACTAGCTTGAACAAATAAATGTGCTTCTTTGATTGATTAGAAACCAAAATATTCACATTCTTTATATTAATGCATTCATGATCGACCAATTCAAAAATATTTGTGAAATATGAGAGAGCATGAGCTATTGATAGTCACCCAACAGATGTGGTGATAAGATATACGTGTATATTATAGACATGTATATGTATGAATGAACAATGAATAATTTCCTTCCTTATTCAGATGTGGTAGACAAGTCATCGATTCTATTAAGGTCAATATTTAGTTTTATATATTTTTTTAGGATTTATGACATGTTGCCAAATGGTGAGGTTCAAAGATTCGTGGAATATGACTTTGTGGGCTACTAATAATCAACCATCAAATTCACGATAAAGACAAAATTAGTTTTTTTTTCAACTGAATCCTTGGATATCATGCTTTACTAAATGCTGACTCATATCTGAAAAAATATAAACCGCCATTCCTAATACATGAATTTGCCAAAATACTTGTAAGAGTGTTGTTTGGATTGATCACAATTCACAAATCAATTTTAATCCTAATCCTTTAGTTTAGTGTGTGTAATATAAGTATGTCAAAAGTAGATATTTAAGCAATCACATCAAAACAAGACACACGAAATTTTAGCGTGAAAAACTCAATAGGATAAAAACCACGGGACTTAATCTAGCCAACCAAGTTTATCAAGAATGAATACAAAAGAATCAACTTACAATCTAACCTTACATACTCTCAATCTTTAGGTGCTAAATCTGCATGCTTGCGGGTGTGCTCATCTTTTATTGACCAAATCCTACAATCACGTATCAATCCCTTAATATAATTCTTTAATGCTTAATTGAATGTCGAGCTCCACGACATCTTTAGAATCTTCCAAGAATTGAACTCAAATTCATTAGTGTCCACTTCGCTGAACAAATATCAAATACTAATACCAACGTTAAACGGTTACAAGAGAACTTACAAATAAATCCCCTATTGATTACTCAACTCTCTTAGTTGTCTCGAACTTGTTCGACTTCACGATTCACCGTTATCGTATCCCTTAGTACGAATTTGTAGCCTTGAATTCTATCAAGGTATCAACCAACAAAGAATGAAGCTTGATTTTGCTAAGAATTTAGTTGAAAGCCTCTTTTTTAAGTATATAAAATGTTTTAGAACACATTTTAATGCAGCTCTTCTCATAAAAACCCTCCGAATACAATAGAACTTCTCTAATCATTCTCTCAAAGATTTTAGGCTTATTCAGCTTATTTTTTTGGCTTCTCATAGCCTCGTATTTATAGTGGAGTCATTGTAGGATTTGTAAATTTCTAATCTAGTTAGAATCCTTGCCAAAACAAAACTTTCCAATCTAGAATTTTCTGGAAACTCTTTCTTATGCAACTGCTCACTTAGAAGCCCCAGAACGGCTTGCCAAATGTATAGGACACTTAAATTCATGCCAAACCCGTATCTTTCCAATCTAGCCAGAATTTTCCGTTTTGATGGAGCGAAATCGATCGAAGTTTATCGAACTAATCAGTCAAAACGCTCCCTCTATGAATCTTTAATCGAAGGCGATCGCAAGTGATCGAGATCGATTGAAATACTCTGGTTAACATCCTATCTCTGAATCTTCAATTGAAGTCTGTTAGGATCAATAGATAGGTATCGAAACTCTGTGAGTTTTGCCATTCACTGAATCTTCAATTGACAACTATCGAATGGTATCGAAATTGAATTTTTTTTAAGTCTTCAACTTATTCTTCTTCCCAAGTATCTCTTAGCTAATGCTTTGAATGAAAAAAAATATTTTAGAGCACAAATTCTTGCATTGAATGCTTGTAATAGACACCCAACAACCCAAATTACAAACAATTAAAAGGATCACGAAATTTGCCAATTACATGACTTTACAATATTCATTTTTTTATGCATTTTTACGGTATCCTTTGTTATGTTCCCTCAAAGTGAAAAATACATACTAGACATTTAAACATAACGTACGTGCCAAAACTCAAACGTGAAAAAAAATGTACATAACCAATTTGATCCTTTTATTCGATCAACATCATAATTAAGCTCCTTATTTTGTATAACACCATCACTCAATACACAGTCAATCTATATAACACAAACATGGAGCATCTCCTTCCAAATTACATAGCTTTAACAATACAGGACAAAGTACTATATGAGAACTCATGGCATCTCTCACTCCTTATTTTGAGTCAACATCATCACACTACATATCTTTGACAAGTGGCTTCTCCTCTTTCGAACCAAGAAACGGCTCCTCCTCCACCAGAAGATTTCTCTTGTGATTATCCAGAATTTCTATAAACAATCGCATTTGGCTCTGCTTCGAAATCTTTGACGGATGGCTTCTTCTCTTTCAAGCCAAAAAAAGATTTGTCTTGTATTATTTTGGCGAGAGGTGACGGATGGATGAGGCGGCCTTGAAGTGCTTCAGGCATGGGTTGATCTTTCATAATGCCTCGCCAGTACTCTGCTGGGTCTTGTCTTGCATCAAAAGTGTTAGCAGACTGTTCAAGAAAGAGACACAAGGAGTTAGAACTTTTATCACATGAAAATAACTTAGCAAGGACGGAGTTAAACATATCCATGTCAAAGTTTTCTCATGTTATCCATGTTCAATAATGTCCTTAGAGGAATGCTAATGCTTACCTGGACGAGTGAGAAGAGAGTAAACAAAGCAAAAGGCGATCCCATGTCTTCGATGATCACCGAATAGAAACTGTTGAGTTCCTTCTCTAACCACTTGATATTTATAGGTTAGTTAAAAAAAATATAAAAATGAATTTCTTTGGTGGAATATAAATTAGAAAGCAAAAGATTCATGTCGGTGCTATTAATGCTTTATGGCCGATAAGTAGATGTCAGTGCTCAATGCCTGTTTTTGTTGAAAAGTAAAAATAAAAAATGTAAATTTGACCATCTAAAAGTCACCATTGTTGAAAGAATCACCATTGTTGAAGGAACCACCATTGTTGAAGAGTACCCACCATTGATGAAGGAAGTTGTTCCTTTCAAATTCTCCATTCACACTATGTATTCACATTTGACTTGTATCTATAAATAGGGAGAGCTGTTTGTGGCATTGTATCAATTTAAGAAGAAGGAGGAGAAGTGAGTTAGAGAGAGAAATAAAGAAGGAGAGTTCTTTCTAAAATTTAGAGTTGAATAAAAGAGTGATTCTTGGTTGTGTTTTACACCTTTGAGTATTTATAATTCAATCACCACAAGTGGTTGAACATTCTCCTCTACCTAACAATGGTATTAGAGCCAAGAGAAAGTATGTTCTGTAGTTGCCCTTCGAGGGATCTTTCACATCAGAACTCCTAAGGTTCTCTTCCTTTTCTCCGACCACTACTCCGGCCATCCTCTGGCCGTCTCTCCATCTAACTTCCGGCAACCTTTCAAATTCAAATTCCAAAGTATTGTTTGAGATATTCAAAACCAAATGGCGAACGGGACTATGCAGGCGCTCATCCTAAAGCTCACAAAGGAGAACTACGACAACTCCTGCATCCATGTCTGACACTCAGTGAACAATCCTCCGCGCTGACCAAAAGAAAGACTACAAGGCTAAGTCCATCATCTACCAAGGCCTTGATGAGGCCACGTTCAAAATCATCACCTTCGCTTAGACATCCAAAGAAGTTTGGGAGACTCTCCACCAAACATAAAAGGGTGCTGACAAAATAAAGAGGATTCACCTCCAAACCCTATGCGATGAGTTTGAATCCCTACAAATGAAGTCTGATGAGTCCATTACCGAGTACTATACTCCCATAATGTTAGTTGCAAACCAACTGAGGAGGAATGGAGAGATTCACACAGACATGAGAATATGTGAGAAAATTTTACAATCTTTAGATCCAAAATTTGACTACGTAGCCGTTACTCTAGAAAAAACTAAAGATCTAGAGACTATGTCAGTAGAAGAGCTTGTGGGATCGCTACAAGCCTACGAGCAGAAGGTCAACATGAGAGGTAACAACAAATCATTGGAGCAGGCCCTACAGTCAAAACTATCTTTAACCGATGGGAGATACGAGCAAGGGAGGACATCACACCGAGGACGAGGGCGAGGTCAAGGATCTTATGGAATAGGATCTGGATATTCTGAATCTAGAAGAGGAGGTAGAGGCAGACAAAGATCCACTAAAGGAGGACGTGGACAACAGAACAATGTCCCGAGATGAAGAGGACGTGAAAGAAGAGGCAGTTACAATAACCGTCAAACCATTGACAAGAGAAACATCGAGTGCTATAACTACCATAAGTTTGGGCACTATAGCAACGAGTGTTAATCAAGACCACTGACAGAGAAGGTTAGCGAGGAGACTAATCTTGCAGAAGCCAAACCAGTTGCTGGAGAATCGTTGATGCTGATGGCACACAGCTTAACCTAGGACCAAGATGTTTGGTACCTCGACTGGCAGAAAGAACCTATTCACTGAACTTAATGAGAAAGTTCAAGGAAAGATATCATTCGACGATCTCTCTAAAGTTCCAGTCCGAGGGAGAGGCGAAGTTTTGATCAAGTGGAAGGGTGGAGATCACGCTTTCATCTCCAATGTCTACTATATGCCAGACATGAAAACCAACATCTTGAGCCTAGGACAGCTCATGGAGAAAGGTTACCAGATTAGCTTTAGAAATAAGCAGATGCTGATCTCAGACGCTCAAGGAAAGTTGGTCATTCAAGTTACTATGGCAAAAAATTGAATGTTCTTTCTCGCCATCCATCACGACACACCAAAGTGTCTGAGGGCAGCCATCAATAACAAAGACTGGCTATGGCATCTGAGGTATGGACACCTAAATTTTGAAAGCTTGAAGTAGTTGGAAAGCAAGAAGATGGTGTACGGCTTACCCAACATTTACCATCCGAATGAGATATGTGAGAGTTGTGTTCTGACCAAGCAACACAAAAACAGCTTTGGAAAGTAAGCTGACTGGAGATCTACCATGCCGCTCCAGCTAGTGCACACAAACGTATGTGGTCATTTGAAACCAATTTCAAATGGAAAAAATCGATACTTCCTTACCTTCACTGACAACTACAGCAGGAAGACTTGGGTCTACTTCCTGAAAAAGAAGTCTGAGACATTTAACAGATTTAAAGAGTTCAAATCTCTTATGGAGAAAAAGAGTGGCTACCGTATCAAGTCACTCCGATCAGATTAAGGAGGAGAGTATACGGTAGAAGCTTTCCAGGAATTCCTTAGACAATAAGGAATTCAAAACCAATTCACACCAACCTACACTCCCTAGCTGAACGATGTAGCTGAGAGAAAGAACTACACCATCCTTAAAATGGCTAGAAGCATGTTAAAGGATAAAAATATACCCAAAAGATTCTAGGCAGAAGCGGTGTTGTGTGTGGTCTATCTGCTCAATAGGTGTCCTACCAAGAGTCTTGCTATAAAGACACCACACGAAGCTTGGAGTACTTACAAGCCTAGTGTGAGTCATCTCAGAGTGTTTAGCTCCATAGCCTACACCAAGATCCTAGAAGCAAAAAGGACAAAGTTAGACGATAAAGAAGAGAAGTGTATCCTTGTTGGATACGGTGATAGAACGATGGGACGATATCCCATAGTTAAAAAAAATGAATCCTAGAATTGGGACCAAACTGAAGCCTCCGGAGATATAGAATTGACACTTGAGGAAGAAGAACCTGCACAAACAAGAGAAGTGGCTATCGAGCCAAAAGTACCTACAGATCAGCAGACACCTCCACATGGTTTCCACTCACCATGGAGGAATGAAGCTCCATCACCAATCGAGCATGAACTTTCAGACTGAGGCCGAGAGGAGCTCATACCCTAGCTGATCTGTATGAACATACAGAACCGATGGAAGATTATGTCACTCTATACTGTTTGCTGCTTACCAGTGATCCAGTTAGCTTTGAGGAAGCTAACGAAGAAGACAAATGGAGAAGAGCAAATGGATAAGGAGATTGAATCCATTGAGAAGAGTAAAACTTGGGAGTTAACTACTCTCCCGAAAGGCCGAAAGACCATTGGGGTGAAATGGGTCTACAAGACCAAGAGGAATGCCCAAGGAGAAGTCCAGAGATACAAGGCGAGACTTGTCACTAAAGGCCACAAGCAGAAGGAAGGGATCGACTATGGTGAAGTCTTTGGCCCAGTTACCCGAATTGAGACCATTAGATTATTGATTTCATTAGCTGCACAAAATAGATGAAAGATTTACCAACTAGACGTGAAATCAACATTTCTGAATGGCTTTCTTGAAGAAGAGATCTATATTGATCAGCCACCTGGATACATGAAAAAAGGCAAAGAATATAGAGTGTACAAGTTGAAGAAGGCACTATATGTGTTGAAGCAAGCTCCACGTGCCTGGAATATGAGGATCGATGATTATTTCCAAGTGAATAGTTTTGAGAAATGTCCATATGAGCATGCCCTATATATGAAGATGGAGACAGACAATAGCATGCTGATTGCTTGCCTATATGTTGATGATTTGAACTTCATCGGCAATAATCCAGCGATATTTGGTGCTTTCAAGAAGAGTATGGTCAAAGAGTTAAAGATGATGGATATAGGCCAAATGACTCATTTCCTTGGCATAGAAGTTGTGCAAAGTGAGAAAGGAATCTTCATCTCCCAAAGTAACTATGCAAAAGAGATCCTAAAGAAGTTTGGGATGGAAAACTGCAAGTTTGTGACAACTTTGTTTGAAACAGGATTGGAGTTGAGAAAGAACGAGCAAGGAGATATTGATCCTACCTATTTCAAGAGCCTTGTTGGAAGCTTGAGATACTTGACTTGTACCAGACTAGATATACCATATGGAGTTGGACTAGTCAGTAGGTACATGGAGACTCCTGACCAGTTCCATCTGAATGCAGCGAAGAGAATACTCCGTTATGTCAAGGGTACCATCAGTGATGGTATGTTCTATTCATCAACTAGAGATTGCAGACTTATTGGCTATTCAGATAGTGATTGGGGGAGAGATTTGGATGAAAGAAAGAGTACGATTGGATTCACATACTTTATGGGAGATACATCATTTACATGGTCATCAAAGAAGCAACCCATCATAACGCTGTCATCATGTGAAGCTGAGTATGTTGCTGCCAGCTCAGCTGTTTGTCATGGTATCTAGATTAGAAATGCTCTGAAGTACTTGGGATTTTCACAAGATGATCCCACAGAGGTCTACATCAATAATCGATCAGCGATTGCTCTTGCGAAGAATCCAATTTTTCACAAGAGAAGCATATTGATACTCGGTATCATTTCATTAGGGAATATGTCAAGAACAAATAAGTGGAATTGATTTCTTGTAGGACCTTTGATCAGATAGCTAATATTTTCACCAAGCCACTCAAGTATGATAACTTTGCAAGACTAAAGACAATGCTCGGAATGACAAAGGTAGAAGAGTCAAGTTTAAGGGGAGATGTTGAAAAGTAAAAATGAAAAATGTAAACTTGACCATCTAGAAGCCACCATTGTTGAAGACCCACCATTATTGAAGGAACCACCATTGTTGAAGAGTACCCATCATGGATGAAGGAAGTTATTCCTTTCACATTCTCCATTCACACTATATATTCACACTTGACTTGTATCTATAAATAGGGAAAGCCCTTTGTAAAATAAATTGTCTGAATGATTTTATTGTATTCAGCCTATCTATATATATACATATGAGTTACAGTAATCAATCCTTTTATTGAAGGGATTCGGGAATAATACAAGGATCTGATTATGAAGAAATCAATCCCTTGATTGAAGGGATTGATGAGAAACGGAAAAAAATAATAAACACATGTTTAATGAATACACGAATCAGCTAACACTCCCCCTCAAGTTGGTGCGTGAGGATTAAAAACGCCCAACTTGGATATGAGCTTGACAAATTGATTCTTGCCAAGAGGCTTTGTAAAGATGTTAGCAACCTGTTGCAGGGAAGGAACATAGGAGGTTTGAACAGCACCGGCTTGTATCTTTTCTTGAATCAAATGGCAATCGATTTTGATGTGTTTGGTGTGTTTATGATACACTGGATTGGCAGCAATATAGATTGCTGCCTGATTATCACAATAAAGCATAGCTGGTTGGGGATGAGCAATAGCCAAATCATCGAGAAAATATCGCAACCAGGTAAGCTCACATGTAGCAGCAACCATGGATCTATATTCAGCTTCAGCAGAAGAACGAGACACTGTGGGCTGCTTTTTAGTCTTCTAGGAGATGGGACTGTCACCAAGGAATATACAATAGCCAGTTGTGGAGCGACGGGTGCTTGGACAAGTAGCCCAATTAGAATCACAATAGCCTCGAAGATGAAAGGCGCTAGTTGAGGATAGCAAAATACCTTGTCTAGGTGTTCCTTTCAAGTACCTCAAAATTCGCAAGGCAGCATCAAAATGAGGTCTGCGTGGCTCATGCATGAACTGGCTAAGGACATTGATAGAGTAAACGATGTCTAGCCTGGTAATAGTAAGATAGATTAATTGACAAATGAGCCTTTGGTACTGGGATGGATCTTGGAGCAATTCACCATCACCAGGGTTAAAGCGCAAGTGTTGTTCCATTGGGAAATCTGAAGTTTTGGCACCTAAGTAGCCAATATCTTTAAAATATCCAGTGTATATTTCCTTTGGCATAGAAAGATTCCTTTAGGAGAACGAGCCACTTCGATGTCGAGGAAATATTTGAGTGGGCCAAGATCTTTGATGTGAAACTTGGTTTTCAAGAAAAGCTTTAAAGCATCAATGGAGTTGGAATCATTCCCCGTGATGACGATGTTATCAACATAAACAATGACAAAGGTCTTCTTAGTGCTAGAGATTTGAGAAAATAAAGAGTAATCAGCTTTGGATTGGGAAAAACCAACTTCAATGAGAGCACTAGAGAACTTAGCAAACCAATTCCGTGAAGCTTGTCTCAAACCATAGAGCGATTTATGAAGTTTGCATACACGGTTCTCCCCCTTTCGAGAAAAGCCTGGTGGAACATTCATATAGACTTCTTCATCTAAATCTCCATGTAAGAATGCATTGTGGACATCCAGTTGGTGCAAGGACCAGCCTTGAGTAGCAGCCATAGCCAAGAGAACTCGAACAGTAACCAACTTAGTCACTGGAGCAAAAGTCTCATGAAAGTCTAGGCCCTCTTGTTGAGTATATCCTTTGGCGACCAAACGTGCCTTGTACCTTTCTATACTTCCATCAGCTTGATATTTGATTTTGAAGACCCACTTGCAACCAATTGGTCGTTTGTTAGGTGGAAGGGTTGTCAAAGACCAAGTGTTGTTATCCTCTAGAGCTCGTATCTCATTAGCCATTACCTCTCGTCAGTTGGGATCTTTGACAGCTTGAGAATATGAAGTTGGTTCGATTAGTGAAGAAATGCTCGCTACAAAGGAACGGTGAGGGGCAGAAAATTTATTGTAGCACAAGTAATTTGCTAAAGGATACGGAGTGCTAGGTGAACATACCTTTGAAGAGTTTGACAAAGTGGGATAGACAATCATATTGGAACAATCATAATCAGCAAGGTACTTTGGAGTAGTGTGAGTCCTAGCTGTTCGCCTTAGGTGAACATCATTGAATGTAGGAAAAATAGGAGAAGAGTTTTCAAGAATAGGAGCAGAAGAAAGGGGATTAACCATAGTAGATGATTGAGAGGATGGGGTGGGAGTGGTTGCCATAGGCAAAGGTGAGGGAGAAAAAAATGAGGTGTCTTCTATGGGTAAAGGAATGACAATAGTGGAGGTTGGATTGGATTTTTGGGTTTGGTAAGGAAATAATGTCTCATGGAATTGGACATCATGACTAACAAAAATTTTGTGGGTCTCGAGGTCAAAGACTTTGTATCCTTTTTGGGCATGTGGGTAGCCAAGAAAAATACAACGTTTGGAACGAACATCGAATTTATTAGTAGGATGGACATTATGAGCATAGCAATGACATCCAAAAACCTTCAAGGGTTTGTAATTAGGCTTAGAGTGAAAAAGGACTTCATGAGGAGTTTTATTTTGAAGCAAAGGTGTGGGCAATCTGTTTATTAAATAGGCAGCTGTGAGGACACATTCACCCCAAAAAGCGTTGGGAAGATTTGCTTGGAAACGAAGAGCCCTTGTAACTTCTATCAAATGACGATGCTTTCGTTCAACCACCCCATTCTGTTGAGGTGTGTCTACGCAACTGTGTTGATGTAAAATCCCATTACTAGAATAAAAGGCGTTCATCTCATCACTAAAAAATTCGCGGCCATTATCTCTCCGGATGGTTTTGACAATGACGTTGAATTGATTCTTAACCATAGCACAAAAAGATTTCAAGAGATAAGATGTTTCAAACTTCAAACGCATTAAGAAAAGCCAAGTACATCTACTAAAATCATCGACAATAGTAAAAAAGTGATGGGCACTGGTACGCCTCCAGATGTGCTTCACAACCGGAGTCACTCCGCAAGAGTACGGAGGTCGCGCATGTAGTAAAAATCGGAGGATCCGGTGTCGTTCTCTCCCAAGGGAATTCTGCAAATATAGCAACAAAACTCAACTAGTACGGGCACTTATCTTGATGGATTGCAAATGAGAATTCTTTTCTTTTCCTAACATAAAAGAGACCGAAAATATGTTGGTTTTGAGATGATGGTGGTTCAATGCTTAATGCAATAACTTAATAACTAATGAAGACAATAAAAGCTAGTTTTATGTAATTAGGAAAAAGCTTGGACATGGTTATTTCGATCCACCAATTCACAACAAGGGTTTCCAATGAGAGGTTTATAACTCAAATCAAGAATTACACCTTTCATTCTTGATTCAAAAAATGTCGACTATAAAAATGTGGGTTTTTGTTTGATTGAGCATAAAAAGGAAATCTATGATTGGCACCCTAGAATCAAACCTTAGACATGTGCAATACCTATACCAAACATTGATTTGTGCATAAATATTGCCAAGGGGTTATGAATCTAAGTTTTTCTAATGAATCTCATGCTAAATCAAATGAAACCATAGAATTTTAAGGATATGACTTTAAAATTCATACAACCCATTTTCAACCCTTTGAAGATCTTTGGTGGATCTTCACAACCACATCCAAGGGATGTTTAGCTACTAGAATCCATGTCAAAGAGCATAAAAGAAGACAAATCTACCATTAAACTATATAGAACTAATGTTTGGTTGCTAAGAAAGTGAGGGAAAATGGCAGAAAAATGAGAGAAAATGGCTAGAAAGAGTAGAGAAACATTCACTTCATATATATCAAGCATTCAATTACAATATCCAAAAGCAATAAATGACAACAATACAAAGCATTAAAGTAAATCTAACTAAAAACCTTACAAAATAACAAAAGACCCCTTTTGGAAGCTCCTCCTCTGTCCAGTTCTGCAGAAAAAACCCTAACACCCTTTTTGTCCCGTATATACAGCTTTTATACTCTGCAGAAAAATAGAGTTTGTACAAACCGATCGATCGGTAGGGCGATCGATTGAACGGCCGATCGAACGGTCATGCGATCGAACGCCAGATCGATCGCAAAACCGACCTCTCTGAAGTTTGCATTTGTGTCGTCTGTTGAGGAAGTTCCGACATCACCGATCGAACGGCCGATCGATCGGAAAAACGCCCTCTCTGAAGTTTGCTGCAGAATGTCGAGCAGAGATCACCGATCGATCAGTGAGCCTGGCGATCGATCAGCCGATCGAACGTTCTGTGGACCGTTCGATCTGGCGATCGATCGGTCATCCTCAAATTTGCCCATTTGCCTTGGTTTAAGCTCCAATTCCTGTAAGAAGTGCACAAAAAGAATTTTAATGCATTTTAGGAGTTAAAATACTAAATTAACACTGAAATTCAACTAATCAACTAACAATTTAAGCCTAGAGATTACTATTTCTGAGAGTAATCAACATCCCCCAACTAAGCCTTTGATAGTCCCTATCAAAGTATGAGAGGAAAAATAAAAACATACACATGTATTAACCTTATTCAAGTCAAATCTCCATCCACTTAGGTTGTGAACCATCGCAAGGCAAAGGCATAAAGCATGGAAGAAACAAAACACATTGACACGTACTACCAATAACATATGACCCTAATGATTCAAAACTCGTACAATTACGTCCTTGATGCTTCGATCCAAGTCTCACAAGGCATACACTCAACTTTGAACATGAACACTCATGGTCCCTCAATGGAAAGTTCTTTTAACGAGTAAATGTATAAATCATGCAAGTAGAGCAATTCCGAAACCAAAAACGAATAAATTGTAAGTGTATCGACTTGGCATAGCTTCATGAAGGAATATTCACAGTTTAAGCATAATCTGGAAAATTGACATTAATGCCTTATACACAATTGAATTAAAGATTCATGTATCTTCGGATATCAAGGCCATAAGGGTGATGAATGAAAGAAGAGCCATGTAAGAAGATAGAAAGTGGTAAAAGGTTTCAACATATGCATGCACATTACACATGATGATCAATGATAGTCACTTCCGCACTTCCAATCTTTTGAATCACTTTTGCAATCTTCCTTCACCTCACTTCTTTTGTATTTGATTCTTTTTTTTCTTTTTTTTTTTTGGGGTACACCTTTTCATCCCTTTCTCTCTATATATATTTTTCTTTACTCTTCAACTCCATACACTTCCAACTTTACAAATATAAGAGCAATGCATTTATTGGCATTGACAATTTTTAAACTTATGCACATACATATAAACATTAAGAAGAAGAAAAATACACATTAAATGGCTCAATGGAATGAAATGGCCTATGCGTTTAGAATCCGAAGAATACAACAAATCAAAACTTCAAAAGTGTATAAGGGGTCAATAAATCTATCTAACACTTGAACATGTAAACCAAAATCAAATATAATGAAGCTATTCAATGAATGAGGATCAACAAAAATAATCTTGAATAAATGTGATTCACTCTTCAAAGGCGATAAATAGGCTCTAAAGCTCACACGGTAAAAATCTCCACCTTATAAGAACATGCATGCATAAGAATAAGACATAAGGCATCACATAACATGTTAGTGCACAACAATGTGAATTGTCTCTTATAATGATTTTATGCCAAAAACTTGCAATGTATCATAATCTCTAAGGTGGGTTAATCATCAACTCAAATTTTAATCAAAAACATGGTATGGTACTTGTCTGAAACAACCTTGACACCTCCATCACAAAAATTCAAAAAGAAATGATATCAACAATTAAGGACATAGCAAAAGTGTCAAGTTATAGAAAAGGGCGATACGAATACCATACAATACCCATTACCTCAGTTGAAATAATACATGCGATATGGATATCAATCAAAAAGTATACTTGTAACTAAAATGCCAAAATATACCCGGAATAGACAAAAGAATACAATAAATGTATACAAAAAGGGGTATGCCACAATAAGAAAGATCATTATACAAACAGCTCAAAAATAAATACATCCACTATAATAAAAAAGATTTAGATACATCATATGAAATGAAATGCTATGAAGTGCACAATGCATCTAATCTAACTGGAGATCCGAAAAGAAGTCCCTATCATCATCCAGAGGAGGCTGTCCAAGGTGTTGGATAATCTCCTGGAGTCGAATGGACTGTGTCTGCTGCTGCTGCTGAATGTCAGTCAGCTGAGCCTGAAGTGCAGCAATGTCAGTGTCCTGGAGATCTAATCTAGCCATAATGTCGACCTGCCACTGCTGGCGCTCTGTCTGCTGAGTGGTCAGCTGGTCCTGGATGGCTGCCAAAGTCTGAAGTAACGTCCCCTGAGCTGGCTCCTCCTGATCCTGAGCCTGAGCCTGAGCCTGAGCTTGAGCCTGGGGCTGCGCTGGCTGCCCTGTCTAATCCTGTCGCTGCTCCCCTGATTGGGTCTCCTCCTGTGTTTGAGAAGGCGGCTGCTGAAAAGATGAGTGAGTTGAACTAGCTGACCCCCCCTTCTTCGCCAACTGCCCTGCCGCCCTCTTCTCTGTCTTCCAGTCTATGTCCGTCGAGGAGGAAAGCAGGACAACATCTACAACGCTAACCCCAGCCACCCTAATCCTCGCTGTCAGAAAGCAACCAAAAGGGATACTGGACTGGGGAGTAGCAACCTAGGTCGCGGCCCACAATGCCATATACATGAAGTGGGGCAAGTCAATAGTCATGCCCGTGCCAATAGCCCACATCAACTGCCCCCGCATCCTACTACACTCCACTGTCCTCCCGAGTGGAAAGATCGAATAGCATGTCCAAAGGAACAGCGGGTGATATCTAGGGGCAAGCTGCCTAATCCTGATCTGGGAAGCGGTCCAGGACTCTCCCGGTGCTAGAATCTCGGCGCACATCTCCTCATGAGATGGTGGGTGCTCCCCATCATAAGAGAATTGAGGGTTAGCAACCCTCGGTAAACCAAACTGCTCAGCAAAGGAATCTGGGGTGATAATAACATCCCTACCCCGAACCCAAGAGCGAATAATATGCCTGTTGCCACCAACGGGGTCCAATGAAATGTTAGCCATGAATTCTGCCACGAGGGTGGCTAAGTACTGGCCTCTAAAGGAAGCTAACCCTAACCACTGGCGATAGGTCAATGGCTTGAGCCAACCATATGGCTCACCATCAAACTGACTCACGGTCCAATGCCTCTCCACTACTACCTTACGGGCACTCCACACCCGTCCAAACTCTCGCTCCTGATCTTTCCCCCGGAAACGAGTAGTATCATACTCTCCCTCTCTCTCCCTCCTAGCATGATCTCGCTGGAGCTGCTGAAACTAAGCCAGAGTCTGAGAAATCCCCGCCCCAACTGTACCCTCAGTACTCCTAGTCTCGACCATAGCTCTCTAACTAAGCTAAGTACAGCTGGAAATGAAAAGAATGGACAAAGATCGGCAGAAGAAATACCTCTCGAAGAGCAGAAAACTATGAAAAGGCAAGGCAAAGTCCACCAAAGTAAGCTGGCAAGGCCTCGCTGCTCCAATATATAAACAGACTCTCAAAACTCTCAAATACTCGCGAGCAAAAGTGAATGAACAGTGAAACTATGGGATTATATAGGCAGCTCTGTCACCGATCGATCGGCCCTTAAACCGATCGATCGCCTCGCGGACCGATCAAAATGGAGCGCCACCGATCGAACGGCCGATCGATCGATACCGCTTCCTTTCGATCGGTGCGGTAATAAATGCCATGCCCGATCGATCGCTAGTCTTCACCGTTTGATCGCCCGATCGATCGCAACGTACACGATCGATCGGTTTAGCCCACCGATCGATCGCAAAAACAGCCTCTCAAAAGTTCTGCAGAAATTCACAGAATTTTCCACAGCAACATGCAAATGGTGCCCCCCCCCCAACTGGAATCATGCCATGACCTCAAGGCATGAGGAAAATGGACGAGAAAAAGAACGGGGTGGGCGGGACTCTCGGGAATACGAATGTACACAACTAACTTCCAAAAAGAAAAGAGAAAGAAACCTAAAAAAAAAGGAAAACAATAGAACTACTCCTAAACTATAAAACACGACAAGCTAATGTCACTCAAAGGACGGTGGATCAATGAGATCCACACAATCCAACTCCCCTTGGAACGACTCAAAATACTGCTTTAGCCGCTAACCATTCACCTTAAATGACGAGCCATTCGTGAGATTTTGCACCTCAATGGCTCCATGGGGAAAAACTTCTTTCACAAGGTATGGCCCGGCCCACTTACTCCGCAATTTGCCCGGAAATAGATGCAAGCGTGAATCATACAATAACACTTTTTGGCCAACTTTGAAAGTTTTTCGAATGATATGTTGGTCATGAAAGTGTTTCATCCGGGCCTTAGCAATTTTTGCATTTTCAAAGGCATCATTACGGAGTTCATCTAACTCATTGAGTTAGAGTTTGCGGTGGGTACCTGCAACATCAATATCCTCATTACATTGACGAATCGCCTAATATACTTTATGCTCAATTTTGACGGGAAGATGATAGGCCTTCCCGTACACAAGTCTATAGGGTGATGCGCTAAGAATAGTTTTATAACCCGTGCGGTATGCCCACAACCCATCGGTCAATCTAAGAGACCAATCTTTCCTATTTGGATTAACGGTTTTCTCAAGAATCCGCTTGATTTCCCGATTGGCCAACTCTACTTGCCCTTGCGTTTGAGGATGGTATGGTAATCCAACCTTATGGACCACTCCATACTTACGCATTAAAGACGCAAAGGGCTTGTTACAAAAATGCGAACAGCCATCACTTATCACGGCTCGAGGCATGCCATACCTATAAAAAATGTTCTCTTTAAAAAATCGCAAGACCACTTGGTGGTCATTGCTTCAGGTGGCAATTGCTTCCACCCACTTGGAGACATAATTGACCGCAACAAGAATAAAAAGGTACCCACACGAGTTAGGAAACGGTCCCATGAAATCAATTCCCCAACAATTAAATATTTCTAAAATAGTAATGGGGTGAAGAGGCATCATGTGCCTCTTAGAAAGTGTCCCTAACCGTTGGCACCTATCGCAAGCAAGACAAAAGGTATGTATATTCTTAAACATGGTGGGCCAATAAAGCCCACATTGCAAAATTTTGGCCGTGGTTTTCTTGGAGGAGAAGTGTCCTCCACAAGCATGAGAGTGACAAAACTCTATTACTTGTTGAAATTCATGATTTGGGACACACCGGTGAATGATTTGGTCCGGACAATACTTAAACAAGTGAGGATCATCCCATAAAAAATAGCGCACATTCCGGAAGAATTTACGCTTGTCAATGGATGACCATGTGGAAGGAACCTCACCGGTGACAAGGAAGTTCGCAATGTCCGCAAACCAAGGGGTTGAAACTTGCTCAACGGCACTTACATGCATGAGATGCTCATCCGAGAAGTGCTCCTTGATAGGGGTTGGGTCCATGGATCACCCATTTAAGGGAAGTCGAGACAAGTGGTCCGCAACTAGATTTTCAACCCCTTTTTTATCACGCATTTCAATATGGAATTCTTGGAGCAAAAGTATCCATCGAATGAGGCGCGGTTTTGCATCGGATTTTGTGAGGAGATACTTTAGGGCCACATGGTCGGTGTAGATGATGACCAATGACCCAATCAAGTAAGACCTAAATTTGTCTAGTGCAAAAACCACCGCAAGGAGTTCCTTCTCAGTTGTGGTATAGTTGATTTGAGCTTCATTGAGAGTTCTAGAAGCATAATAAATGACATATGGCTTCTTATCAACTCTTTGTCCTAGGAAAACCCCCACGGCATAGTCGCTAGCATCACACATTAGCTCAAATGGGAGAGACCAATTAGGTGCTCGAATGATTGGGGCTGTGGTCAAAAGTCCCTTCAACTTGTCAAAAGCTTGTTGACAAGAAGATGTCCACTCAAAAGGAACATCTTGGGACAAAAGATGACACATGGGCCTAGAGATTGCACTAAAACCCTCAATGAAACGCCGATAGAAACCGGCATGCCCAAGAAATGATCTAACCTCCTTCACACACGTCGGGGCGGGTAATTTTTGAATGAGTTCAATTTTTGTTTTATCTACTTCAAGCCCTTCGGTCGACACAATATGGCCCAAAACTATACTACTTGTAACCATAAAATGGCATTTCTCCCAATTGAGCACAAGGTTACTCTCCTCACATCTCATCAAAACTTTTCATAGATTACCAAGACAACCTTCATAAGTATCCCCATAGACGGAAAAATCATCCATGAAGACTTCGATAATTTGCTCAACCATGTCGCTAAATATGCTCATCATGTACTTTTGAAATGTCGCCGGTGTATTACATAGCCCGAAGGGCATACGTTTATAAGCATATGTGCCAAAGGGACAAGTGAATGTTGTCTTGGCTCGATCCTCAAGGGCTACATCAATTTGATTGTACCCCAAATATCCATCTAAAAAACAATAGAAAGCCTTACTGAACACCCTTTCTAGGACTTGATCAAGGAAGGGTAAAGGGAAATGGTCCTTTCGGGTCACATTATTGAGGCGGCGATAATCAATGCACATTCGCCACCCGGTTTCCACACGGTTTGGCACTAACTCATTGTTGTCATTTCTTATCACCGTGACACCCGATTTCTTAGGCACCACTTGGGTCGGACTAACCCATTTCGAATCGGAGATGGGGTAAATGATACCCGCATCTAGCAATTTTAAAACCTCACCTTTAACCACTTCCTTCATATTGGGATTCAATCGCCTTTGCATTTAACGAATGGATTTAGCCTCCTCTTCTAAAAAAATGCGGTGAGTGCACACGAGAGGACTAATCCCATGAAGGTCGGCGATAGTCCATCCTAGGGCTTTTCTATGTTTCCTAAGCAATGTTATCAACCCTTCCTCTTGGCTCCCACACAAGCTAGAGGAAATCACAACCGGGTACGACTCCCCATCCCCTAAAAATGCATACTTTAAATTGGAAGGCAGAGGCTTCCTCTCGGGAATGGGAGGCTTCTCCTCTGAAGGAATTGGTTTCTTGGCACTAAGGTGGAGGGGTTCAAAAGGAGGCGTCCATTGACCCACATCTAAACACTCCTCTCTCTCACCCTTTAAATGAGAAAATTCACTTGACGCCATGCCCTCACTGTCAAGTGAAGCATGCGGTTCACCTCTCACTAATGCTCTCTCCAAGGGGTCCTCAAAAATCTCCCGCTGAAAGTGATCTTGAACTATGCTCTCTATGATGTCTACCTCCCGGATATCCTCACATTCCCCCTTTTGTTTGGCAACCAAAAAGATGTTAAGCTCGAAGGTGGTGTTGCCAAAAGACAATTTCACTAACCCATTCCTACAATGAATGATGACATTGGAAGTAGCTAGGAAAGGGCGTCCCAAAATCACAGGAATTTGGTTGTGAGTTATACAACTCTTAACAGGTTGGGTGTCTAGGACAATGAAATCGACCAGAAAGCAAAAGTTATCAACTTGGATGAGAACATCCTCGATGATACCTCTTGGAACCTTTATAGAACGATCCGCCAATTGCAAGGTAACTCGAGTAGGGCTGAACTCTCCTAGGCCAAGTTCCTTATACACTGAAAAGGGTAAAAGGTTGACACTAGACCCTAAGTCTAACAAGGCACGATCGATCTTGGTATTCCCAATGGTGCAAAAAATGGTAGGACATCCGGCGTCCTTGAATTTCGGCACAGTTTTGCATTGCAAAATCGCACTTTGATTTTCGTTCATCATGGCGGTTTCCTTGACATGCAACCTTCGCTTAAAAGTGCATAAGTCCTTTAAGAACTTAGCATAAGAAGGTATTTGCTTGATTGCGTCAAGGATAGGGATGTTGACCTTTACTTGTTTGAACACTTCATAAATTTCTGCATTTAGAAGTTCATTTTTTGGTTTGGTCAACCTTTGCGGGAAGGGAGCATGTTTTACTATGTCCCTTCTCTTATCCCTCTCACTTTCACTCAAAATCTCAATGGGGTTGGCTAAGTTTTCCCCCCCTTCTCTCAGCTCTTTTTTCTCTTTCTCTTTTTCTTCTTGGCCAACACTCTTCCTAGAAGTCTCATCCCGAGGTGGGATAGTTTTGTCAATGGTCTTGCCACTTCTAAGGGTGGTTATGGCTTGTACTTGGTCATGACTCGAACTAGGGTCACTCTTACCCTCGGTTACGTGCACTTGCCTAACCACCGGGTTAGGTTGAGGTTGAGCTGGGAATCTTCCCGGGACATTTTGGGTTGAAGCTTGTGTTAATGTAGACATTTGCTTTTGAATGTCCTCAAGTAACCTAAAGTGTTGGTCTAGCACCTTCTCTTGTTTATCAACCCTTGAACTAACCCCCTTCATGTCATTGGCAAGTTGGTAAATGTTGTCCTCTATGGGCTTCCTATGGAGGGGTTGGTATGGCCTTGGTTGATTTTGGAATTGGGTCACGGGTGCTTGTTGGTAAGGTGGAGGTGGATGTTGTGGTTGGAGTGCTTGTGGAGGTGGATGTTGTGGTTGGATTGCTTGTGGGGGTGGAGGCGCTTAGTATGATTGAGGGTTTTGATACCCTCCTTGGTAGTTGTGGGAGTTTGAAGTCCCTTCATTGTTTCTCCACCCAAAGTTGGGATGGTCTCTCCATCCCGGGTTGTATGTGTTTGAATAGGGGTTACCCCCTCCTCTTGAATATTGGCCAATTGCGTTAACTTGGCCATGCAAAGCCTCCTTCACACCCGGAATGATTGGGCATGAAGAGGTGGTATGGTCCGAGGTTTCACACATAAGACAACATACTTCTCTCGTCTCCTCACTCTCTACCGATTGAACTTTTTTCACCTCAAGAGCCTCTAATTTTCTTGCCAAGGTAGCCACCCTAGCATTGACACCATCAACTTCCTTGAGTTGATATCTTCTCACCCCTTGTTGGATTGAGCGACCCTCAGGATTTTGGGTCCCGGTAAGTGTCCAATCTCTAGCCTTATTTGCCAAGTTATCAAAATAATCATATGCCTCATGGGGTTGCTTATCAAAAAACATCCCCGCACACATAGACTCGACAAATTGCTTGAGTTGGGGTGTCAAAGAAGAATAAAATGTGTTGATGACATGCCAATCGGCAAAACAGTGATGGGGGCAAGAATTTAAAAGGTCTTTGAACCTCTCCCAACATTGAAAGAAAGTTTCCCCCAACAAAGGAGAAAACTGAGAAATTTGCCTTTGAATGGCCTCGGTTCGATTTTCAAAAAAAAATTTGCTCAAAAATTTCCCTTGGAGAGTAGCCCAAGAATGGATGGACATGGGTCGCAAGGAATTAAACCAAGTCTTAGCTTTGTCCTTCAAACAAAACAGGAAGAGTTTCAACAAAACTACTTCCCTTGGACATGAGTTGTCCATTGCAATTGAACAAGCATCCTCAAATTCCTTAAGAAAAATGTAGTGTTGTTCCGAATCCATCCCATGGAATTGAGGCAACATTTGCATCATTCCCGACCTAATATTTAGAGTGTTGTGATGGGGCGGGAAAACAATGCACGATGTTGGTGCTTGCCTTGGTGGGTTTAGGTAGTCCCGTAGAGTTCGTATAGGGGGGGCCGCCATGTTGCCATGGTGGCTCCCTCTTTCAAACTCCTCATGACCTTCTGGGTTGAGTTAGACATTTGGATGCAAGGGTTGAATGTTAGGTAAGCCGGGTTCATTGGGATTTGCCATTGGAATGAAACCTAGGTCGACCACTAATGGTAAGCTAGGTATTGGTGAAGATGTGCTTGTGCTCTCAATCCTCACAAGGCGATGATGTTCATCCCTCGTGAAATATCACATGCAAGAATGAATGCATACATAAGGTTGGACCGATTGGGTCGTTCAACACATCATACACAATTCCCTAGGCCGGACAAAGGCTTTTTTCAATTCTAGGCCGGACAACGGCTTTTTCTCAATTCAACTCCGTAGCTCCAATCTCCACATACAATAAGCGTACCACCAATTTGAAACTTGAACACACTAGCCTAACTCCACTAAATACTCCCGAAGAGGGATAAGTTCCTAATAAAAATGCAATGCAATTATACTATATCAAACAAAAGAAACTAGAGAAAATAAGAAATAAAAAAATAATCCTAAAAAATAAAACACCTTAAGGGAAATGAGAGTGCACCAGGGCCCGTAGCCCGTAGATGCTTCCCTCGGGGGTGGTGATGAAATCCACCCTTTTTGTGTGTGTGTGTGTTTTTTTTTTCTTTTGCTTGCTCTTCTTTTTTTTTTTTTTTTCAATTTTCTTCCACAATCCTTAGCTTTTGTCCGGTGTAGCTTTTGCCTATGAATTCCCTGGCAACGGCGCCAAAACTTGGTACGCCTCCAGATGTGCTTCACAACCGGAGTCACTCTAGAAGAGTACGGAGGTCGCACATGTAGTAAAAACCGGAGGATCCAGTGTCGTTCTCTCCCAAGGGAATTTTGCAAATATAGCAACAAAGCTCAACTAGCACAGGCACTTATCTTGATGGATTGCAAATGAGAATTCTTTTCTTTTCCTAACATAAAAGAGACCGAAAATATGTTGGTTTTAAGATGATGGTGGTTCAATGCTTAATGCAATAACTTAATAACTAATGAAGACAATAAAAGCTAGTTTTATGTAATTAGGAAAAAGCTTGTACATGGTTGTTTCGATCCACCAATTCACAACAAGGGTTTCCAATGAGAGGTTTATAACTTAAATCAAGAATTACACCTTGGATTCTTGATTCGAAAAATGTCGACTATAAAAATGTGGGTTTTTGTTTGATTGAGCATAAAGAGGAAATCTATGATTGGCACCCTAGAATCAAACCTTAGACATGTGCAATACCTATACCAAACATTGATTTGTGCATAAATATTGCCAAGGGGTTATGAATCTAAGTTTTTCTAATGAATCTCATGCTAAATCAAATGAAACCATAGAATTTTAAGGATATGACTTTAAAGTTCATACAACCCATTTTCAACCCTTTGAAGATCTTTGGTGGATCTTCACAACCACATCCAAGGGATGTTTAGCTACTAGAATCCATGTCAAAGAGCATAAAAGAAGACAAATCTACCATTAAACTATATAGAACTAGTGTTTGGTTGCTAAGAAAGTGAGGGAAAATGACAAGAAAATGAGACAAAATGGCCAGAAAGAGTAGAGAAACATTCACTTCATATATATCAAGCATTCAATTACAATGATCCAAAAGCAATAAATGACAACAATACAAAGCATTAAAGTAAATCTAACTAAAAACCTTACAAAATAACAAAAGACCCCTTTTGGAAGCTCCTCCTCTGTCCAGTTCTGCAGAAAAAACCCTAACACCCTTTTTATCCTGTATATACAGCTTTTATACTCTGCAGAAAAACAGAGTTTGTACAAATCGATCGATCGGTAGGGCGACCGATCGAACGGGCGATCGAACGGTCATGGCGATCGAACGCCCGATCGATTGCAAAACCGACCTCTCTGAAGTTTGCGTTTGTGTCGTCTGTTGAGGGAGCTCCGATGTCATTGATCGAACAGCCGATCGATCGGAAAAACGCCCTCTCTGAAGTTTGCTGCAGAATGTTGAGCAGAAATCACCGATCGATCAGTGAGCCTGGCGATCGATCGGCCGATCGAACGTTCTGTGGACCGTTTGATCTGGCGATCGATCGGTCGATCGATCAGTCATCCTCAAATTTGCCCATTTGCCTTGGTTTAAGCTCCAATTTCTGTAAGAAGTGCACAAAAAGAGTTTTAATGCATTTTAGGAGTTAAAATACTAAATTAACACTGAAATTCAACTAATCAACTAACAATTTAAGTCTAGAGATTACTATTTCTGAGAGTAATCAGGCACCAGACAATGAAGGTGTGGAATAGCCACCCCAAATATCACAGTGAATGAGCTCAAAAGGGAAAAATGTAGAGATGGTACTAATTGGAAAAGAAAAACGAACTTGTTTGGCTAAAGGACACACTGAACAATGACAACTATTAATTGAGGAAATTTCATCATGTGACTTGGCCAAAACTTGAAGAGGCGATGCAGACGGATGCCCAAGACGCAAATGCCAAATGTTAGGTGAGGCAGGATGAGCAAAGGAGGCAAAAGCATCATTGGGTTCAAAGATGTAGAGTCTGCCGAGTTGTCTACCCACTGCAATTGTACTCTTCGAGTGTAGGTCCTGAAAAAGGCAATAATCAGGGAAAAAAACAACAGAACAATGGAGTGATTTTGTCAAAGCATTGACAGATAAAAGATTATGTTTGAAATCTGGAACATGGAGAACATTGGATAAATGAAATTTTTGAGAAAAAACATCACCACCAATCTGAGTAACTGGAACAAGAGCACCATTTGGAAGCTTAACAGGTTTGGTCGCATTATGACTATGCACGCTAGAGAAAGAGGAGGTTGAACAAGTCATGTGATCTGTTGCTCCTGTGTCAATAATCTATAGAGAAGAATGCTTACCAACAAGATTGGCTGCAAGATTTGCAATGGCAGGAGGAAGAAGAGAGATTAACTAATTGTACTACTCAATGGTCAGAGGCGGGGCATAATTAGAAGATGAAGAGTTGTCATCAAGTGGCGAAACTTGAACACTGTTGGCTTTGCGATTAAGATATCCATGCAATTTATAACAGCGTTGAATAGTATGCCCGAGATTGCCACAGTGGTCACAATGTGGTCGAGGCTTGCGAGGCTTTGCAAAAGTATTTGCGCTAGTCGTGGAAGTTGGTGGAAGTGTTTGCAGAGGTGGAACAACACGTTGATGTTGTGCGGCTGCAACAAGAGCAACGCCACTAGTTGGGACAGAATTAATGGGCAAGAGTTGATGATGTTCCTTTTGGAGAACAAGACTGTATGCCTTGTTAACCGTAGGAAGTGGATCCATGAGAAGTATCTGACTCCTTATGGAAGAAAAAGAATCATTCATTCCCATAAGAAATTGCATGAGACGTTCTTGTTGTTGGGCATTAACATGAGGTTTCATGGCTCCACAAGAACATTAGGGCAAATCGAGGTAAGATGACAACTCGTCCCAATAAGACTTCAAACGGGTAAAGTAGACAGTAATGGAACTTTGCTCTTGTATGTGACGGCTGATGTCGCGACGAATTTTGTAAATTTGAGCAGCATTACCGTGAGAAAATCGTTCCCGAAGATCATTCCAAACAGCAATAGCAGTGTCTGCATAAATGATGCTATTACCAAGATCTTGAGAAATGGCATTTAAGATCCATGATAGCACCATCGTGTTACAGCGAGACCAAGCAACATAAGCTGAAGCAAGTCTGTTAGCTGGTGATATAGTACCATCAATAAATCCAAGCTTGTTCTTGGCAGTGAGAGCCATCCTCATAGCCCTACTCCACATTGAATAGTTATCTCCATTGAGTTTGTGGGAGACAAGTATGTGGCCCGAATTGTCAGAAGAATGAAGAAAATATGGGTCATTGTAATTTTCAGCAGAGGGCAATGAAAGAGATGAACCGAGAGCAGAGGGAGGATTATCACCTTGCTGATGAGTGGCCATGGTGTGGAAAAAAAAAATTCAAGGAATTGCAAGTTGGAGGGATCACACAACTGGGAGCTCTGATACCATGTAAAATAAATTGTCTGAATGATTTTGTTGTATTCAGCCTATCTATACATATACACATCAGTTACAACAATCAATCCCTTGATTGAAAGGATTCGAAAATAATACAAGGAACTGATTATGAAGAAATCAATCCCTTGATTAAAGGGATTGATGAGAAACGACAAAAAATAATAAACACGTGTTTAATTAATACACAAATCAGCTAACACCCTTTGTGGCATTGTATCAATTTAAGAAGAAGGAGGAGAAGTGAGTTAGAGAGAGAAATAAAGAGGGAGAGTTCTCTCTAAAATTTAGAGTTGAATAAAAGAGTGATTCTTAGTTGTGTTTTACACTTTTAAGTGTTTATAATTCAATCACCACAAGTGATTAAACCTTTTCTTCTGCCTAACAGTTTTCACATGGATATTTTATATATATATATATATATAATGAGCTAGTGTTCAAGAAAAATACTACGGTTACTGATTTTGTTTAAATAAATAAATTTTGCATGTGTTGATTAATGTGGATCACTATGATGAAAATAACGGATGACTCTAGCATTGCTCTGTCTAAAGAGACCAGCTTTTTGCTCATCACTATTTTAGGAAAACGGATTATGTTTTGCAACTATAGTTTTACCCAAAGGCAGTTTTCAGATGAGTTCGAATTTTGATATCTTTTCTATGGTTGGTGGCATATTGCTATATCGTCAGGTTCGAACATTTTTTTTAGAATATGATTGTGAAAAAATGGTTGTATTTACTTTGAACCAATTATGATCTGCAAAGTGATTCTATTGGCCAATTTCTCTCAGCTTTCATTACGAAGAGGAAGGTTGCATTGATGCATGTAAATTAAGCAAATTCTTTTTAATTTGGCAATGCATTAATTAATTTCCTTTAAATCTTAATTTCACCGATGCATTTGGCAAGATGCATTTCAAGATGCATGTAAATTAAGCAAATTCTTTAAATCTTATTTCACCAATGATACAAGATGCACAAGGCGTGTATCATCAGTTGGAAAGAAGCTAGCCGCATGCATCTTGTGCATCGGTGAAATAAGATTAACAGATCAAAATAAGAGAAACAAGGTTAGGCCTCATGGAAACAATATTGCATTTCAAGCCTCTTAGCATTCTAACATTGTATTAAAGCATTTCAAGCCTTTATTTATTGAAAGATTAAACTTTTACATCAAGTGGCATTCTAACATGGTATTAAAACTTTGGTTCCCGTAGGTCTTGAAGAAATTGTTAGACACAAGTCAGCTATAAAAGTAAGAGATCGATATGGCTCTAAAGTAAGAGATCGATATGGATAGTGAACGTTCTCATTCTTCATTATTCATGATGAGCTCGATCTCAAGCGGGCAGCGGCCAGCCTTGCTTATTTACGTTTTTAGGATATGGTCAGGTTTAAAAATATCTGTGGACATGATAGATCATGGGCTACAAATAATCATTCATCGGACGTGGAGATAAGATATATATATATATAAACACTCTGATTCTATATTATGCATAAAATGAGCTAAATATGTTTATTTGTCTTCAAAATCAATGTTTTGAAACCCAAACCGTTGAGCAAACTAGAAAAGAGGCCGAGTTACTGATCACTGGTTCAATCATCAGGTCAACTAAAACCAAACCAGAATCAAACCGTGATGTCTTAAATATGTAATAAATATATTCAAAAATATATTAAATACATAAAATACAAAAAAATTGCTTAAAAAGTGTAAATTTCTTTGAATATTACTTCTAATGGTTTCCTTAATTTCTAAAAATAATAGAGTATCATAAATGCATAAAAATAGAGTATAACTCAAACTATAAGCTTAAAATAATCAAAGAAAGAACACTTCCAAAAAGAAACTAATAATAACTCCAGTCAAGCAAACAGACACATGTAGAAGAAAGCAAAGGGAAAGAATAAGGCTAATCAAAATTTTCCACTAATATAAGCACCTAGCAGAATTATTCTTTCATAATTTCTTATTCTTTTATTTATATAAATACATTATGAATATCTGATCACTGAAAGTTATAGTATTTTCTAATCATGGTATCTCAGCAAATTACTATCATATTTGCCTAATCCATAAAAAGAATCAGAATATAAGGCTCAATCAAACAATCACACATGCACTAAACTTGCAATTTATTCACTATCATATGATCAACTTTTAGACAGTCTCTCAAGGTTTATGATTTCTCCACCAAGATCCATCAATTAGCTGAAAATTTCCAGTATTCATACCATGCCTAAACAGTTTTTTGGTCTGATTACAGTTCCGTTGTCAATTTGAAATTTCAGTCAGATGAAAAAAAAAATGAAAAAAAAAAGAAAGATTTAGGCATATTATGTCTTCAATTTGTACTTTGTTAGCAGTAGAATTATTGTATATACTCTTATTTAAATGTTTTTTTTTGTGTTTACTAGGATTCATGTTGTTTTGTAGGTTTTGAAGTTAATGAAGGTGAAAATAAGCAAGAATGATGAAGACGGAATCGAGGTGGAAAAATATGCAAATGAAAATTTGACACTGTCTCAATATTTTGACTATACTTTTTTACTCTGACATATGATATTTGTGACATTTGAAAGAAGACTTTAATATCTATAACTTTGTCTCTAATGAATGCTACCTGGATTGGCTTCTAGCATGGTCACAACTGAGCCACAAAAAAGCTGCATAGTTGCTGACCGTCGGGATGACCCATTTGACCGTCGGGACGATCAGAGAGGAGGAAAACTCAATTTTGGCCTAGCATCCAGACAACACATTTGACCGTCGAGACAATTAAAGAACATGTAGAATTCTTTTTGGCTTACCGTCCGGACAGTCCCTTTGGGCCTCCGGACGATCGGGCGTGAATTAGGCTTTTTCACCTTTTTCTTGTGCCTCCTTGTTAGATATAAATAGAAAACTTAATTGAAGGGAGATGAATATTTAGTTTAGAATAGAGTTTAAAGAGTAGTTTTTAGGGTCTCTGTAAGTTTTTTTTTACTCTTCTTGTAATAAATTATTCGTTTTTCAATACAAGCTTTAGATTTCATTATATTCATGAGCAGCTAATTCTCCTTCTTGGCGAGGGATGTGAAGGTTGTTCATGGATTGATGACTCAACAAGGTATTCAATTGGGCTTTCTCGTTTCATCATTTAAACAACGAATCTTCATCTTCTTCATTCTTTTTCTTTCGATAACAAGGGTTTGTAATTATATCTTTGAGTGTTCATGGGCGACGTTGATCTCGTATGGGTGTTGTTTAGATCCTTGGAATGAACACTTTGAATCTATTTTTCAAAATATATTGAATGAAGTTGATTAGGATTCCAAATTTATTTAACCATTAAATCTTCCTATTCAGCAACATAAGTTGTTTCAGTGAATTGAGTTAAAAAGAAATACCTTATGAAATTATCCGTCTTCAGGACAGTTGGATCATTCTTAACCAAGATCTTTTTAATTAATTAAAACTTTCATTTTCATTATGTTATTAGTTAATCAATCTCTCCAGCCAAAGTCATATTTTCTTTTATCTTTTTGGAGTTTTTTTGTGGGTTCTTGACCGTTCAACGTGAGATTTTCTATACACCATCATTTTTCCCTGTGGATCGACTTCGGACTTCACCGAGTAATTTTATCACTACATCGCGACTGTATACTTACGGTTTACATTGCAAATTTCTGAAGCAATCAAGTTTTTAGGGGATGTGATTACACTCTAAAAGTGTAATCATATGTCTTCAATTTCACCCCCCAACTTGCCTTTTGCTAGACCTTAGCAAAACTGCTAAACCAAAATCTAGATAAAATAAATCAAAAGATAATCTCCACTTTCATAGGAGTCACAAATGCATTTAGCATATGCATCAAGCTTTTAAACCCCTAAGTTACCCCTAGTGGACGAGTGGTGTCTCGTGAGAATTTACAGTGATGGTACCCACAAACATCACAACCTTCCTGCACTCAAAAGTAGTTAGAACAGTTAATACCATGCGAGAATTAGAATGAATCACCAAAACCCAACTCATCTTAAACTTTAAAATAGAAGTTAGAACAAATGCCGAATAACATAGAAGGGATTCAGTACAAATGTATGAACATCAGAACACTATAGATCAAACAAAGAAAATCAATCAATCATAACCTTAAAGATTCAATTCAAATCCTTACTGGGTATACACTTACAAAGAATAGAAACACAGGGTACTTACAATGAAAAGCTCATCACCAAGAGTAAATGCATAGGAAAACAAAAGAGCAATCCAATTACAAGAACCGATAAAATGAAAGTATATCCGACTTAGCATAACATAATTAATGAATATCCAATATAAAAACTGATCGAGCATTCAAAAGTATATGAACTTAGCTAAAACACTAGTTATGTGCTTTTTGGATCAACAGGACTTCCAATGTTAAAACACGACCAAGAGGTATATGGTAGGGAAGAGGAGGATAATTGGCTCAAAACACGCTATGATGCATAAGTACACACTTTCAATTCCCCAATTTCATTTGATGTTTATCTTCTTTTTCTTCTTTCTTTTTTTTCTTTTCATTTTTTTTCTTCAAACTTCCTACCTTTCTATTTTTTTTCTTGCACTTTCCTTTTTTCTGCTTTCCTGCTATTATCTTTTTCATAATTACACCGCAAACATACTGTCACGCTCACTCCTAATCAGGTGTTATTAACACCATCTAGGGTTAGTGTGATCTCACAGGTCACCATCCTATAAGTGAAAACTCACAACAATTCTTAAAGATAGAAATCTTAATAGGATAACCAACATTATATATAAATAAACCATCCCATAATCCAACATACATAGTAAAAAAAAGTACTAAATCAAAACCATAATAATTACAAGAACAAATATAAAAAAAAACTCCAATAGACTATTGTAAGCACCCCATTTTTGACCGCTCGGCAGTCTACTCTCCGTCCAGACTTGTACTCAAGTCAATATGGACGTATTCCAATCGAAACCAACTCTCTAAGTCCAAATCCCGTCTGCCCATCGCTTCGCAGGCCCACTAAGCCCAAATAGAGGCAAAATGACCAAAATGCCCTTAGGGACATTGTCCTTTCCAATTCCAATTCCAATCTCTCTCTCAAGACAGTTGATTCCTCGAGACGGTAAATCTATTCCAAATTAGGCACGTCTTTCCGAAGACAGTAAGTCCCCTTTCCAATTCCAAATCAGCCACGTCTTTCCGAAGACGGTAAGTCCCCTTTCCAATTCCAAATTAGGCACGTCTTTTCGAAGACGATAAGACCCCTTTCCAATCCCTCTCTCGAGACAGTTGATTCCTCGAGACGGTCTGGCACGTTTTTCAAAGAAAATCTCTTCGAGATGGTAAGTCCCTTTAAACCTGTCGACCAGGACGAGACCCCAAGTCTCATAGATGGTAGAACGGTCCACCTTTGGCGCCTGCTAGCCCGCCAATGCAGAAATGTCCGTTTAGGCACGCCTTTCGAGAAAGTTGATTCTCAGACACTAAGTCCCTTTAGCAGCTTCCCGAGATCAGGCAGTTTCGGGAATGATCGCGGACCGTCAAAGTAGCGGAAATACTCGCAAACATCGCAACCGTCAGAGTAGCGGAAATACTCGCAAACAGGTCGATATAGGGAATTGCCAACAAACCCCTGTATCACGCAACCGCCGTCAAAGTGGTGGAAACACTCAAAACCCAGGTCAACACCGGTGCCTGCTAGCCCACTTCGGTGAAAAATGACCAAACTGCCCCTTGGGCCTTTTTCGACACGTTTCTCGAGAACACACCTAGTCCTCAAAACGGTGAGTCCAATCGTCTAAGATTATCTTAAAAGCAGTCCAGCATGATTAGGTGCCTTTTACTCAGTTTTGGGCCAATTCCGAGACTTTCTGGTCAAGATAACCATTTTGCCCCTAGGCATCCGAACGCCCCGGGAACCACACCGGCTCTGGGTATCAAACCGGTAACCTTCTGAGATTGCTTCTTATAGTATTCTTAACCTTCCTTTACCTTTCCGGATCATTCCGAGTCAGTTCCGGCAAACCCAGTACAAAATGACCGTTTTGCCCATGGTGGGCCGGTCTCTTTTTTCGACCACACCGGCTCTAGGTATCAAACCGGTAACTTCCTGAGAATGCTTTTTATAGTATTCTCAACCTTTCTTTATCCTTCCGGATCATTCCGAGTCAGTTCCGGCAAACCCGGTGCGAAATGACCGTTTTGCCCCTGGTGGGCCGGTTACATTTTCTGACCACACCGGTTTTGGGTATCAAACTGGTAGCCTTTGGGAGCATTCTAAATAATGTTTCTAAATCTCGAGTCGTCTTCCGAGACATTCTGCGTTCGTCCCGGCAGCTTTCCAATCTAGTTGACCGTTTTGCCCCTAACGGCCCGGTCAACCCTTCCGACAAATCTTGTCATCCTTTTTCAAGTCCATTACTTCCGGGACTCTATTTTAAGGGTTTCTGTCCCTTTCTGACCTTTCGGGCCATTCTTGGCCTCTTTAAATCATTCTCGGACTTTTCGGAGTCATTCCCAATGAAGCTAGGCTAAAAATTGCATGGTAGTTACTAGTATAGGCGCCCAAATCTTCCCAAGATACGTTGCTTGCCGACTTAACAAACTTTTCTAACTGGTTGGCGCCACTAGTAGTGGCGCCAAGCCAAGAAATGGCCTGCCGCCACTCCTAGTGGCGCCAAGAGGAATTTTGCCCTAGCGCCACTACAACAGGCGCCAGGTCTATCCCACCTCTATAAATACAGAGCCTCTTCCAACGTGAAAGAGGTCCGTAAACTCAGTCTAAAAACACCAATATTCGATATACAGAGCTCGTACACTCCCAAAACCCTAGCCTTTCTAGGTTTTCCAAACCCTAGCCACCATACACAAACCCTAGCCTCATATACACTCCTATACACTCTCATACATTGATACACTAGCTTCCAACCCTCCTTCGAATACTTGAAGTGCTACATATTGAAGCCTTGAAGATTGAAGACAAACTCTTGAAGATTGAAGACGAAGATCAAGACGGAGACCGAAGAAAAGCAAGGCGCGCAAAGCAAAGTAAAATAAAAGGATACAAGATGGGTTTTCTTTTTACGTTTCTGCACTTCCCCCCTCTCTCTTCTCTCTCCTAACCCACTTGGGTTTTCTCTATTTTAATCCCCCATCTTCTTTCTCCCCTTTCTTTGCATGCTTGAAACAAGGGGATTCCCGGTCCATGTGTAGGATTGGGCTATTGGAGAGTCACCGTGTCGGGGGCTTTCTTTTAGTCTAACCGGAGACCACGTGGGTTCGGCCCCCTTAATTATGTGGTGAAGCCTTAACCTTGTATGTTCACAACCCCAAATTTGCATTATGCATATCATGATCTTGTATCTCTTCAAAATCGTTTTCAAACTCGTTTTCAAAACTTGCATTAAACTTGTTTTCAAAATTGCATCAAAATCTTCTTTTCCAAAACTTGTTTTCAAAATCACAATCCTAGGGTGATTCTAGCCTTTCCATGGCTAGGGTTGTTTTAGGAAAGTGTTACATTTAAAGTGACTTTTATGGTCCATATTTTCAAATTCTTGTTGTTTTCAAAACCACTTTCTTAAAGTGGTTCTAGCCCTCTTATAGTTAGAATCGGTTTAGGAAAGTGAGATATTTTATATACACATTCAAAAATCTCTTTTCAAAAATCTCCTCCTAAAAATCTCTTTTCCAACATGCTTTCCTAAAACTCTTCTCTCTAAAATTGTTTTCTAAAAACTTCCTCCAAAAATCTATTTTTCAAAACTCCCTTTTTCAACTCCTTTTCAAAATACTCTCCCCAAAATCCACTTTCTAAAAATGTTCCCTAAAAATCTTTCCAAAAACTCTCTCCAACAATCTTCCATCGAAAATCTTTCTAAAAACTCTCGTCCCAAAAATCTTCCTTCTAGAAACTCCCCTCTAGGATTTTCCTTTTAAAAACTCGTTTCCAAAAACACACTTTCCAAAAACTCCTTTTTTTTTTTAAAATCTCTTTCCAAAAACTCTATCTTCAAAATTCACTTTCCAAAAACTCCTCTCTAGGATTCCCTTCTAAAAATCTTCGTTTTCAAAAAACGCACTTTTCAAAAATCCCTTTCCTTAGAGCCCAAGTCAAGCCTTGGAGTTAACAATTAGGAAACCCTAATTTTCTTTCCAAAAACATGGTTTTCAAACTTGCCTCAAAACCTAGGTTTTCAAAATCTCTTGTTTTTTACATCAAAACTATACATATTTCCAAAACCTATTTTTCTACGTCAAAACTATACACTTCCAAAACTAGAGTTTCTAAAACTTCCTTCCAAATCCATGTCAAATCAAATCTTCCCTTTAAGAAACCAAATTCCATCTTCCCATTTAGGAAACTAGATCCAATCCTCCGTTTTTGGAAACAAAATCCAATCCTTTGTTTTAGGAAATAGGAATCTTAACCCTTCCTAGTCCAAATCTTTCCTAATTCAACTCCTTCCTAATCTTCCACTTTCCTAAATCTTAAGTTTCCAAAACTTAAACATAACAATCTTTCCTAAGTTTTAAAACTCAAAATCTAAATCTTTCCTAATTCAACTCTCTTCTAATTCCTTACTTTCCTAAACCATAAGTTTCCTAAAAATCTTTCCTTAAATATTAAGCTTCCAAATTTTTCCTAATTCGACCCTTTCCTAATTCTACCTCTTTTCAAGTCTTAACTTTCCAAATCTAAGTTCTCAAATCTTTCCTAAACTCAAACCTTTTCTAATCTCAAGATCTTCTAAAACTCTAAAACTTTCTAACTCTTGAACTTTCTAAATTTCAAATCTTTCCAAATCCAAAGCTTTCTAAATTCAAAACTTTCTTGAGTCAAATCTTTCTAAACCTAAAACTTTCTAAACTCTAAACTTTTCTAAACTTCAAATCTTTCCAAATCTAAAACTTTCTAAACTCAAAGCTTTCTTGTTTTCCAAACTTCCTTATTTTCAAAATCTTTCCTATTTCAAAAACATTCCTTTTTCCTAAAAACAAAACCTTTCCTAATTTCGAAACTTTCCTAATTTCGAACCTTTCCTAAATCAAAACTTTCCTAAGATGAAACTTTTCTTAATTCTAAATCTTTCCTAATTTCAAAACTTTCTTAAGTTGGAACTTTCCTAATTCCAAAACTTTCTTAAAACGAAACTTTCCTAAAATGACACTTTCCTATTTTGAAACTTCCCTAATTCGAACTTTTCCTAATCCAAGCTTTCCTAATCTCCAAGTCCAATGTTTGAATCAAATCTTTTCTCAAAGTTCTTCTAGGTCAAGTCTTTCTTAAATCTCAAGTCTTTGTTAAATCCTATCCTTCTTAGGTCTAGGTTTCCCAAAACCAAGTTTTCCAAAATCAATCCTTTCAATTCCAAATTCCAAATTCTAATCTTCTATTCTAAATTCAGATCAAATCCAAATTCCAATTCAACTCCTTTTTCAAATCAAATCTTCTATTTTCAATCGGACTCTCGTCCGAACTACAACTGACCTGATTCCTCTAAAAGGATATGTAGGCAACCCTCATGGGTGCGGTCTCCACATTTTCCAAATCTCAAATTCCATAATCTTTTCAAATCTTCAATCTATTTTCAAATTTTCAATTTCAAATTTCTATTTCCAAATCTCTAGTTCTAATTTTTCAAACTTTCCAATTTATCCTTTCAAATCTTTCTTTTAAAATCAAATCAAATTCTTCTTTTCAAATCTATTTCTAAATCAACTTTCTCTTATCTTGCACTTGCATCTCATGCATCATGTCTTTTTTTTAAGCATTCTTTTTCAAAGTGGATAGGATTGAACAGTAGTTAGCTGAAGACTCTCATAGGTGAATCTAGGGTAGATTGACATGTAGGTACCGAAAGGCCGGGGTAGGGTGATGGCTTAGTGCGCCTTCCCTACACGTAACCAACCTCCGAACCTAGATCACTGTTTTCAAATACCAAAAACGGAGTTATTTTTCAAAAAGAGCTTAAATGTTTTTCAAAGGTTGCCAAACAACCTGTTTTTCTAAAAACCCTCTCTTGAGGTGGTATTTTCAAAAACCTTTTCCAAAAGCCCTAAGTGTAGTCTTCGGATTATGCTTAGTTTTTAGGTGACCTAACTCACCTTAATCAAGTTAGGTGGCGACTCCAAATTTTTTTCAAAAACCCTTTGTTCAAATCTATTTTCAATTCAAACCTAGTCGCACTTATTCTTCTAGGAGGGTGAGTTCTAACAAGAGAGTACAGTGTTTTTTCCGCTTGTGTGTGTATTCCTCGAGTGTGAAAAATCTGGGCGCGACAATTATCATCCAATATGCAAAAAATAGAAATCTACGACTCAACAAGTGGAGATCTGCAAAGCTTTCCAACTCAACACTGACATCAACAGCAGTGGACCAGACATCACCATCTTTCTTGCAAAACAACCTGTTTGGGTGTGAGTTATAGATCAAGGTGCTCACTAAGATAATCAAACTCGTAAAGAATAAATACTAGATAACGACTGAGTCAAGCACCAACACGTAATCCACTAAATCAACCACCAAAAGATAAACCGCCACACTAATAGGTAAACCACCGTTCTTAAAGAGAAATGCCTCGTGTAATGTAATACCTATTGTAATACCATTGTAGATGCTGCTACTTCGGCTTACCACATCGGCTTACTACCACATAGGTTTACCTTTGGTAATCTTGCTAAGATTGATAAAACAAGTTATTAAGAATGACCATTATGATGCAATGTATGATACACCACAAATGAGCGCGTGATTTAGATAACATTGGCCTAATATATTGATAGCTTGTTATCAATGAATGTCCACCATAACACCCTTTTAGGTTAGTCCACCATGACTAAACTTTAGGCTAGTCCCACGTAACTGAACATTCTCCCGTGTAATGCAAGATATGCACACAATGTATGTTGTATGCATTGTCATCTTATAAGCCAACAATCAGCCCACAACCATAACCAACATAGACAACAAGATATCCAATTCAATAAGAGAAGGATTATCTTAAACTCTCCACACAATCAGCACCAACAACAATAGGAACAATCATCACTAACATTAACAACAACAACATGAACAATCATCACCAACATTAACAACAAAACATTCACTTCAATATGAATAAGATTATCTTAAATCCCCATCTGTTGGCTCTTTATAACCACAATTGATTAACTCCTTAGGTTGAACTGGAGTATTTGGTGCTGTTTCTAAACCTATCACACACCATCACATCAAACTTGATGAAATAATTGTAATAATTCATAACCAATGCATATTCATGACTTATGATGCTCAGATATAAGAAATGGTACATTAATAACACATTAGGAACTCAATTAGAATTATTAAACCCTTCCTTAATGTAATGTGAGGTCAAAACGGACAAAACCAGCCAAAGGAGTGTGCCCCCTAGCACCCTCCTAGCAGCCCACTGTGCCACTAGGTGTACTCGGCCGGCTTACTTGCACCTTTCTCCACTTAGTCTGAAATTGCAACTTTTACACCAAAGTTCGAGCAACTTAAGACCAACATCCTCACACTCCTAATCCTTTCACAAGTCCAAAATGATGCTCTAAAGCCTCCAACAAGACTTTAGGCTCAAAGCATGCACAACATGAAGAATTTAAGGCTTCATCTTTAGAAACCCTAATCACCCTTCTCTCTCTCCACTTTAATTCAAACTCCATGGCATGAAATGATATACTAGCATGTCATAATCAACAAGAGTACAATAAATCAAGCATAAGCATGAAGATTCTCACCTCAAGTAATAAAAACACAAGCTTCCCCTTCAATCTCTTCTTCCTTTTCTTCCTTTCTCTCTTTTTCTTTTCTTTTCTCTCCTTTTCTTTTTTACCAAACACTCAAAATACTAACAAGCTCCTCTTTTATCTCTCTCCCCTTGACTTGAAGCCAACTATAGATACAACTTTGTATCTATAGCTACACATGTCACACACACACACACACACACACACCATGCTAACAACAAGCACACACCTCCCATTAGATGAAGCACACACCTTATGCACATACCTCACTTAAGTGAAACGCACACCTAGGTGGCACACACCTACACCTCCTTGCTTCACTAATCCACGTCATTAACATAATTAATCACACTTATGAAAATTAATCATCATTAACATTAAGCTAAGCATAGAGATTAATTAAGCTAATTAATCATAAATTAAGCCCACTAATCATGCTCAAAAATAGGATAATCCCCCTATGGCATGCTCTCATTAAAATATGCTACTCAAGCTCCTCAATTAAGAAAATCATGCACTTATAAAATGTATGCAATTAAGCTAAACATGCTGCTAAGCAAGATAGGGTTTTACAATTCTTCCCTTCTTTAAGAATTTCATCCTAAAATTCACTTACCACGCTGGAATAAATATAGCTACTTATTCCTCATATTTTTCTCACTACGTCATACATGTCACCACTATAGGAGTTGGTTGAGCATCCTTTTGAGTCATAGCATACACTTGTGCACGAGTCAGTGGTTCAGAAATAGTCCCTTGTCCCCATTGAGCACTCCCAGATGCTCCTCTTCCATTATTGACAACACTACCCATAAAAGAAGTCACTATAGAGCTCTGAGTACAATTCCTAACCGTATGCCCCGACTATCTACACTGATAACATCTATTACTCCTTAGTATTGGATAGTTTCTCACCACATGTCCCACTATCCCACATCTGTAACAAACAATTCCTCCACTCCTATCACCAAAAAATGGGTCTCACTGAAGATCTCCAAGGTCTTCAACCCCTTGGACTTCTTGATCTTGGACTTCTTGATCTCTGACTTGGTTGTACTCAACATTGACCACTAATCACTGCAGATTTTGATAGTTTTTGCCTTGAAGTTTCACCCAATGCCTTGAACCTTCCCTTTTTGAATTGCTCCATTTTTCTCGATAATTCTTTTACATCGTACTCTTAGTGTCCTTGCCTCTTGATTGGAGCTGATAATGTTTCTTCCTTAACTCCCCTTGGTGGATCCTGTTGTGCCATTCTTTCTGTATCGATTGAGGGTTAGCACACAATTTATACGAACCACATATTCCTATCCACTTAAACTGACACAACAACATCCTACAGTCTACTGTAACTCTAGACACCAACTCAATAACGTAGCCTTGGTCTGAAGCCGTGGCTGACACTAACTCGACTACGAAATCTCAATCTTAAACCTCAGCTCTGATACCAATATGTCACGCCCACTCCTAATTTGGTGTCATTAACACCATCTTAGGGTGAGTATGATTGCACATGTCACCATCCTGAAAGCAAAACCTCCTAACAATTCTTAAAGATAGAAATCTTAAGAGGATAACCAACATTATATATAAATAAATCATCTCATAATCCAAAATACATCGTAAAGAAGAGTACTAAATCAAAATCATGATAATTACAAGACCAAATATAAACAAACTCCAACAGACTCTCATCCAATATATAACAACTATAAATCTACAACTTAACAAGTGAAGCTCTTCAAAGCTCTCAAACTCAACACCGACATCAACAGCAGTGGACCAGACATCACCATCTTTCTTGCAAAACAACTTGTGCGGGTGTGAGCTATAGATCAACGTACTCACTAAGCTAATCAAACTCGTAAAGAATGAATACTAGACAACGAACGAGTTAATCACCAACACATAATCCACTAAACCAACCACCAAAAGATAAACCACCATTTTTAAAAAGAAATGCCTCGTGTAATGCCATGGTAGATGTCACCACTTTGGCTCACCACATCGGCTTACTACCACATAGGCTCACCATATTAACTCACCACCTCGGCTCACCACATCGGCTAATCTGTCACACCCACTTCTAATCAAGTGTCATTAACACTATCTTAGGGTGAGTGTGATCACACAGATTAACAACCTGTAAGCAAAACTCCACGACATTTCCAAAGGTAAGAATCTTATAAGGGTAAACAACATCATTATATATTAAATCATCTTATACTCCTCCAATATACATTATAAAGAGAACTACTAATCCAAACTTACAAATATTTATAAGACCATAATGTAAACAAACTTCAAGAACTCTCATTTGACATATAACATATACAAAGACCAACGACACAACAAATGGAGCTTCTCGAAGCTCTCTAACTCAACCTCAACAACAACCATGATAGCCATAACAAAGACTGCAATGAACTAGATCTCCATCTCTATCTCACCTATCAAAACAACCTGTTTGGGTGTGAGCTATATGTCAACATGGTCACTAAGATAATCAAACTCATAAAGAATGAATATTAGATAACGACCAAGTCAATCGCTAACACATCAACCACTAAATCAACCACCAAAAAATAAACCACCACACTAAAAGGTAAACCACCGTTATTAAAGAGAAATGCCTCATGTAATGAAATGCCTCTTGTAATGCCATGGTAGATGTCGCCACTTCGGCTCACCACATTGCCTCACCCCCTCGACTTACCTTTGTTAATATTACTAAGATTAATAAAATAAGTTATCAAGAATGACCACCGTGAAGCAATGTATGATACACCACAAATGAGCGCGCAATTTAGATAACAGTGGTCCAATATATCGATGGCTTGTTATTAAGGAATGTCCACCGTGACACCCTTTTAGCTTAGTCCACCATGACTAAACCTTAGGTTGGTCCCATGTTACCGAACCTTCTCCTGTATAATGCAATATATTCACACAATGTATATTGTATGCAATGTCACCTCATAAGCTAAGAATCATCCCACAATCAAAACCAACATAGACAACAAGATATCCAATTCAATAAGAATAAGAGTATCTCATATTCCCCACAATCAACACCATTATTAACAACAACAACATGAACAATCATCACTAACATTAACAACAAAACATTCACTTCATTACGAATAATACTATCATAAATCCCCACCTCAACTTATTGTACTATGAGGAATCACTCATTTAGTGGAATTGGAGTGTCTTTAACTGTTTCCTAACCTAACACACACACCACCACATCAAAATTATAAGATTACAATCTTATATATAATAAATCATGTATATGCAAAGCTTATAGCTCACCAACACCAAGAAACGTTACTACAATGACATGGTAAGACTCAATGAGGATGAACCATGTCATACATGTATAATCAATGCATGTTTATAGCTTATAACTCATAAATAATAGAGATAATACATCAATGATACATTAAAAACTCAATTAGAAGTGTTAAACCCTTTCTAATGGAATGCAAGAAGGAAAAATCCAAAACGGGGATCAAACCAGCCAAGGCACTGTGCCCGGCGTCTTCTGGTGCCCTCCTAGCAGCCCACTGCACCACTAGGCGCCCCTTGGTGCTCCCTGGCATCCTCCTGGCAGCCCACTGCGCCACTAAGCGCACTAGTGGCGCCGATAGTAGAGGGGTGCGCCATTAGGCACGCCAGTGTGCCCTTCTCCCTCGTTGGTCCGAAGTGCAACTTCTAAAACATGGTTTCAAGGTCTCTTCACCACCCCAACACAACAACAAGTTCTCTAAAGATTCAAAATGAAACTCTAAGGCCATAACAATTGCTATATTTATTTAAAAAAGGAGTCTAAGTCGGTGTGTCAATTGCAAAGATGCTTAAATCTCAACATGAATGAGGTTATAAAATGAGAAGTGTTGAAGCTCCTTGATGCGGCTATCATTTACCCCATCTCTGACTCCAAATGGGTTAGTCCAACCTAAGTGGTCCCTAAGAAATCAAGAGTCACGGTAGTCAAGAATGAAAAGAATGAACTAGTTTCCACTAGGATCCAAACTGGGTGGACAATATGCATATACTACCGAAGGCTTAATGCGGTTACAAGAAAGTACCACTTTGCCCTTCCATTCTAGGAGCAAGTCCTTGAGAGGGTAGCGTGTCACGCCCGCTCCTAATCAAGCATCATTAACGCCGTCTTAGGACGAACATGATCGCACAGGTCACCTACCTGTAAGCGAAACCTCAACACAATCCCAAAGATAGAAATCTTATAGGAATACATAATATCATATTAAATAAATAAAAACCATCTCATAATCCTTCAACATACATCATTTAGAGAACTCTTAATCCACACTTATAAATATTTATAAATCACAAAATAAACAAACTCCAATGAGACCTTAATACAATGTACAACAATGTACATGACTAATAACTCAACTAAAGAGCTTCTAGAAGCTCTCCAACTCAACACCAACAGTGGACTGGACATCTCCCATTCTCCTGCAAAACAATTTGTGTGGGTATGAGTTATATATCAACGTGCTCACAAGATAATCAAACTCATAAAGAAGGAATGATAAACATCCACTGAATTAATCATCAATAGATAATACACCATCAACAATAAACCAAATGCCTCTTGTGATACAATGTATGATACACCATATATATGCACTATTTTGATAACATTGGCTCAATATATCGATGGCTTGTTTTCAAGGATATCCCACATCAACACGCTTTAGGTTTGCCCCACATCGGCTAAACCTTAGGTTAGTCCCACATTGACTAAACCTCATCCGTGCAATGCAAGATATGCACACAAAATGTATTGTATGCAAATGCCATTGCATAATCCAACAATCACCACCAATGTAGACAATAAAACATTCAATGCATTATTAATAAGATCATCTTATATTCTCACCTGATACCGTTTTATACACGCCGTCAAGTCATTCCTTTGGTTGAATCAGAGTGTTTTGATCCGCTTCTGAACCTACTAAACACCACCACCACATCAAACTTGATGAAATAGATGTTATAATTTATAACCAATGCATGACTATAGCTTATACACCTTAAACATGTAATTTAGAACACCAATAATGCATTAGAACTTAATGGGATGTTAAACTCTTCCCCAATGCAATATAATGTCAACTTTAAACTACAATATCTCTTAATCTACAAGGAATTAGAGTGTCCACTTTATATCAATAGAAAGCCCCATGAGTCTACTTTTCAATGCTTTAAATGGTGTACCATTTCGAGTTCTCTAAAGAAAGTTATGACCATTTTACTAAAGTGTGTCGAGTCTACCAGTCATAGGTGTCGACACCTTGAGACAGTGAGCCAAATTTTGTTCAATATGTCGACATCTCTGCGCTAGGTGTCGACACCTTGGAACAAAGACCAAAATTTTACAGCAAAATGCTTCATGTGTCAACTTCTAAGGTTCAGGGTTGACCCCCCACACACTTTGGCTCGAAAATGGACTTCTCAAACATGGTTTTTATGCACTCATCACCATTCCAACACCACAACAAGTATCTCAAAGGTTCAAAATGAAACTCTAAGACTATAGACAAGTTTTCAAACATTAAAAAAACATGCACAACATGACAAATTCAAGGTTTTCTCCTTGGAACCCTAATCACCCTCCTCCTCTCCACTTCTATTCAACCTCTATGACATGAAATGACATGCTATCATACAACAATAGATAAAAATACATTGGAACAAGCATCAATATATAGTTCTCACCTCAAGGAATAAACACAAAAATTTCCTCTCTTGAATTCTTCTTCCTCCTCTTCTTTTCTCTCTTTTCTTTTTCTTTCTTCTTCTCTCTCTCCCAACATTCGTAGAACCAAGCTCTTCTCCCTCTTGTCTTGCAAAACACAAAATAGATACAATGTGTATCTATTATCCACACATGTCACACACACACACACACTTGCTAGCAAAATTAGTGAAACACACACCTCGTACATATGAAGCACACACCTAGGTGTCTTAGGGTTAAACCCCCACCTAGCACCTCCTTACTTCCTTAATCCACAGCTAATGCACATGATTAACATAATTAATCACACTTATGATAATTAATCATGATTAACATAAGCAAAGCATGAAGATTAATTAAGCTAATTAATCATGAATTAAGCTCACTAATCATGCTTAAAAATATGATAATCCCCTAAATGCAAGTCCTCATTAAACCATGCCAATCAAGCTCCTTGATTAAGGATAATCATGCACCATAAGTATGTTATTAAGCTAAGTATGATGCTAAGCAAGTTAGGGTTTCACAATTCTTCCCTCCTTAAAGAATTTCGTCCCAAAATTCACTTCCCGAATTAGAATAGGTACAGATATTGATTATTCATTGACTCCTCACTCTCCCATGTTGCCTCCTCAACTGTATGACTCTTCCATAATACTTTTACTAACAGTATTACCTTGTTGCGCAGAACTTGTTCTCTACAATCTAGTATCTAAACAGTTTCTGTAAGTGGGATTTTACGGGAAGGCCGGGCCGAACTCTCAAGCCCCAAATGGATGAGTCCAAACTCTTCCTGCAAGACAAGGAGGTTAGAATGGGTCGACCCAAAATGGGCCGATCACACTCCGAAGATTAAGTTAGCAAGCTTGATCTACAGGGATGAATGAAAATTGTGTATGTTAGGGGTTAACTGTCCATACCTGGCTCCCAATGCCTTGGGTATTTATAGATTCCTTCAAGGAGTGTGTTTTGCCTTGGCCTATCAGCTGGCTCGCATGGCCTGCTGGTTAGGCATCATCATTGACACCGCCTGACTACTTACAGGTCTGGCGCACCGTCGTGGGGGATTCTGGCTGACCGAACGTGCACGTCGACCTTTGCGTGGGCAGCCGCTCGTGCATTTAATGCAAGTCAACTCCGCATTTAATGCTCAAAGACCGCTAGCGGTTTGGACCTTCTGTTCGCGGTTTGGGCTGCGATGGGAGAAGGTCGGCAGTTTTGGGCTGGCCTTCCCTCGTCTCTAACTTGGGCCCCAGGCAGCCCCCGGCTTTAATTTGAGTGGATTGGGCCTCACCCATTGGGTTGGGCCGGGGTTTATTTCCCCACAATTGCCCCCCAGCCCTTGCGTCGTTTGGGCTTCTGAAACGGCCAAGGGTTGCAACAGTCACCCGACCGCATAAACGGCGGGGATTTTAAAAGATTTATTGATGAGGCGTTATCGAATCGACGGCCGATGTGACGCTTCAGCAGAGCGTCATGATTAACGCCGTTTTCCCGCGTATGAACCGACGGCTCTGGTGTGTATAAAAGAGCGACGCCCTAATCAGTCTGTAAGACACTTGCTCTTTTTTCCTTCCCTGCCTCTTAAGTCACGAGTGCGTCGGCTGTTTTGGCACCCAACACTGTAAGTGTCCTTCGAGCCCGCAAATCTTTCGCTCTTCGCTGTATTTTCTGTGTGTTGACGCTTGCCCCCCGATGGCATCCCGTCTTCGTAAAATGTTAGATGGTCCGTCGGCCCTTGCTTCGTTTAGGGCCAGGTTCGAAATCCCAGATGAGATCGGCTTAGAGTTGGTCGACCCTGATGACTTCCGTATCGGCGAGACCGAAAAGGGAGTGCCATTCCCGGTCATCGCCATCGTCGAAGGGGGGCTCAGGTTTCCCCTCCACCCTCTTCTCCATAAGTTCATAGTAAAAAGTAATGTGTCACCTTCCCAGTTAGCGTCAAACGTGTATAGAATCTTCTTTGGTATGCTCGAAATAAATCGACGCCTGGGGGTGAACCTGGGCCTTACCGAACTGGACTACTGTTACACCCTTTGTAGAGTCGGAGGTAGTTACAAGGTTTACCTCCGGGTAGTAAAGAAGTCTTTAGAGTTAGTGAAGTGTCTGCCTTCCTCAGGGAAGGGCGTTGATGACGTAAGGGTTTGGGTAACTGGTCCATGGGAGTTCGGCAATGTTCCCGAGAAAGATAGACCGGCGATTCGATGCCCTAGGAAGCCCGTTGAACTAGGTTTGATGCCGATCTTCTCGTACTGTGTATCATTTTGAATCGTTCTGTGCATAAACAACTGACTTTCGAAATTTTGCAGTCACAGGGAAGCGGTCGAAGGCTCGCGATTGGTTAGCCAATTCTGACGATCTCAACAAGGTCCTGAACTACGTCGGCGAAGGTCGACTGAGATACATAGCCCGGGCCGCACACATTTTGCTCTCCTACCCACTGCGATACTCAACTTTCACCGCTGAGACGGGTGTCCCCCAGAGTGTACTTGCAAGATTAGCGGACGAAGGCGCCGAAGGGGACTTCGAGGAAATCCCTACTGGAACAGCAATCGAGAGGGCGCGCATCCCTACAGGCGTGATAGTCGCGGTTGCTCCTCCATCGGCATCGCCTGGTGAAGAACGGCAAGAAGAGCGAGCAAAATCACATAGCTCGGCGTCCACATCGTCACCGTATATTGTGCCCGACCGCAGAGTTGAGATTCCGACAGGAACAAGTGATTCGAGCCCATCCCCCAACGAGATGGACGGCATGAGTCTGAAGGAAAGAATGTTTGCTCTGGCAGGACAGCCGCTGAGGTCGGTCACACCCACTCCCACCGAAGCTCCTCCGGCCGAGCTGGTGGTAACTCCTGTGAAGGAGACCCCACCCGTTCAACAGAGGCCAGAGACTCGGCAACAAAGAAAGAGGAGGCCCGATGTCACTCCAACTCCCGCGCTCAAAAAGCAGAAAGGCAAAGTCGCGGAGGACGAGGTCGGCGAGACTGTAACCATCACTCCGGACATTCTCGGCCGTCCTATGACGACAGTGGATTCTATGATCGACCAGCCTGAGGTTACATTTGGTGTTATGAAGAGCTTCTTTTCAGAAAAAAGACGTGGAGAAGCTGGGCGAAGCAAGCGACTCAGCCGTTTTTATGGGCGCTTTCATGACTCGATACTGGTAAGTCGGCACTGATTTTTTTGCTAATTACAAACTTTCTAAGTACTTGCTCTAAAAAAGGCCTTCTCTGATTTTTGTAGGGCTGTCTAAATTCTTTGGAGGCAATGGCGCGCTTCCGAAAGCTTGCCGAGGTTCACCAGCAACTTATTGAAGAGCACGGCCGCTTGAAGCTCGAATGGATCGATGCGAATAAGGAGCGGATCACCTTCAGGAAAGAGGCCGAGCAGGCCTCCGCCGAGCTCCTGTTGATGAAGGCCAACTTCGAAAAGAGGGATAGGGATCTTGCCGACCTCGAACAGAAGTTCGATGTGCAGTCCGTAGATCTGCACAACGCGAATGAGGAGGTGGAGACCCTTAAGACTGAAGTGGCCAAGCTGAAGGTGGAAGAAGAGGCCATTTTGAAGAGGGGCGAAGAGAGGGGGGCCAAGCGTCTGGCCGAAAAGATGATGGACCTCAGTCGTTCCATATTCAAACAGGGTTGGAATGGTGCCCTTGTTGTTTCGGAGCTGGATAAAGCCTCCGACGTGTGGGGTCTTTGCCCGGACTACTTTGACACTACCGAGGACGGCGTCGTCTGTCCGAAGAAAGTCCTGGCAAATGCCCAATACGCACGGGAGCTTAAATTAAAAAACGCCGCCGAAGCAGCTGCTGCTGAGAAGGAGAGGCTTGAAGGTTTGAAGACCGCAGCTGTGCTCCCCGAGGATGTCGTAGAGGTTTTACTAGGGGTAACTGCAGAGCCGGGGGAGAAGTCGGCATAGCTTTTCTTTCTTTTTCCTAACTTTTGTAACCACCAGTGCCTTCTAATGAGAAAAACTCGTTTTGTTGCTCATTAATGAATCTCTTTTATCTGATTTTTTGCTGTGAACTGAATCTGTCTCGTCTGATTTTGTTGCTTACACTTGATCTCTTTCTTTGGCCTTTTTTGGCCGTCCTGCCCAACTTGGACAGGACCAAGTTTTTACACTTGGTTTTTATTTTGGGCCTTCTTTGGCTGACCTGTCCAACTTGGACAGGACCAAGTTTTTATACTTGGTTTTTATTTTGGCCTTCTTTGGCCGACCTGCCCAACTTGGACAGGACCAAGTTTTTACACTTGGTTTTTATTTTGGCCTTCTTTGGCCGACCTGTCCAACTTGGACAGGAGCAAGTTTTTACACTTGGTTTTTATTTTGGCCTTCTTTGGCCGACCTGTCCAACTTGGACAGGACCAAGTTTTTACACTTGGTTTTTATTTTGGGCCTTCTTTGGCCGATCTGTCCAACTTGGACAGGACCAAGTTTTTACACTTGGTTTTTATTTTGGCCTTCTTTGGCCGACCTGCCCAACTTGGACAGGACCAAGTTTTTACACTTGGTTTTTATTTTGGCCTTCTTTAGCCGACCTGTCCAACTTGGACAGGACCAAGTTTTTACACTTGGTTTTTATTTTGGACAGAATAGTCAGAGTAGTGTCAGTTGAATAACTTCATTTTCATTGATTCTTCAGCAGAGCTTTATACATTTCATGGACTGTTACAGTGCCCGAAGCTTTATATCATTGGTAGAACTTCCTCAAGTTGGTCGCGTTCCATGGTCGTGGCAATGGTCGCCCTTCTTCGACGGTCTCCAGTCTGTATGCACCGAGGTCGACTTGGGATGCGACTCTGTAGGGGCCTTCCCAATTTGGGCCGAGCTTTCCATCTGCCGCCTTCTTGGTTGCCCCCAAAACTTTTCTTAAAACCAGATCTCCTGGAGCAAAGTTCCTTAGGCGGACCCGCTTGTTGTAAGAGCGTTTAAGCTATCGCTGATACTCTGTGAGCCTAATTAAGGCGGTTTCCCTTCTTTCTTCGACAAGATCCAAATCTCTCGCAATTGTTTGGTCATTGACACCGGTGTCAAAGGCTGCCGATCTGATGGCTGGTAGTCCGATCTCCAGGGGGATGACTGCCTCCACTCCGTATGCCAAGGAGAACGGCGTTTCTCCAGTGGACCTCCTTAGGGTTATTCTGTATGACCACAAAACATTGGGTAGCTCTTCTGTCCACTTCCCCTTGGCTTTTTCCAGACGCTTCCTGACTCCGTTCAGCATGGTTTTATTTGAAATTTCGGCTTGCCCGTTGCATTGGGGGTAGGCCGAGGTCGAGTAATAGTTCCTGATCCTCAATCCTTCGCAAAATGATCTAAAGATGTTGCCATCGAACTGTGTGCCATTATCTGATACAATGGCCCGGGGTAACCCGAATCTGGTGACAATGCTTTTCCATACGAACCTTTTGGCATCAATTTCCCTGATGTTTGATAAAGGTTCCGCTTCTACCCACTTGGTAAAGTAGTCGGTGGCCATGATGAGAAACCTTTTGTTGCCCGGAGCTCGAGGCAGAGGTCCGACGATGTCCAGTCCCCACTGAGCAAAAGGCCACGGACTGGTGATGGTGGCAAGATCCTCGGCTGGCTGGTGGATAATGGGGGAAAACCTCTGACATTTGTCACACTTAAGGACGTACTGGGCTGCATCTTTCTGCATGTAAGGCCACCAGTATCCCTGTTAGATGGCTCGGTGTGCTATTGATCTTCCGCCGACATGACTTCCACATATCCCTTCGTGGATTTCGAACAAGATGCTCTGTACTTGGTCCGGATGGACACAGTGCAAATAAGGACCTGTAAAGAAACGTCTGTAAAGTTCCTTACTCGATGACAGCCAATACCTGAGGGATGCATGCTTGATTCGCCAAGCTTCAGCCTTATCGTCTGGCAGCTTGTCTGTGTCAAGGTAAGAAATGATTGGGTCCATCCATGATAGTCCCAGCCTTTCTGCTGTTAGGGCTTCCTCCTCCTCGTGGAAAATACTGGGCTTAGCAAGGGTTTCCACGTTAATCGTCCTCTTTGAACTGGATTTTAGAGCCGTGGCCAGAGTCGCCAGGGCATCCGCATGTGAGTTGTTATCTCGGCTAATCTGTCGAAGCTTGTATCTTTTAAATTGGCCGAGTAATTCCTTGGTTTTTGCTAGGTACTGCGTCATTCTGTCGTTTTTTGCGATGTATTCCCCTGTGACTTGATTTACGACAAGTAAGGAGTCTGAATATATGACGATTTCGGGAATTCGAAGCTCAATGGCTCGACGTATTCCGGCTAGCAAGGCCTCGTATTCCGACTCGTTGTTGGAGGCAGTGAACTCCAGCTTGATGGCTTGCTCGATGGCTAGACCATCTGGTGTGATGAGTACGATGCCTGTTCCAGCCCCCCGGTCATTGGAAGCTCCGTCGACGTAGAGTTTCCAATGATCAGATTGTTCCCAAAGGTCCAGGGGGAGGTCGTGCTGCGGTCGGCCAGTTGCTGGGATCTGTTCCGCTTCTGGTGCTATCTCGACAGAGAACTCGGCAACAAAATCTGCGAGGACCTGCCCCTTCACTACCGATCTAGGTTGGAATTTGATGTCAAACTCCCCCAATTCCACGGCCCATTTCGCGATTCTTCCTGAGAAGTCGGCCTTCCTTAGAAGAGGTTTGAGCTGATGGTTAGTGAGGACGTTGATGGTGTGAGATCTGAAGTAATGCACCAACTTACGGGATGCTACTATCAGTGCGAGCGTAAGCTTTTCAAGGGGTAGATACCTGCTCTCGGCTCCAAGAAGGGTTTTGCTGACGTAATAGACTGGGAATTGTTGCCGGTTTTCTTGCCTGAGTACGACCGCGCTGACTGCATGGTCCGACACTGCAAGGTAGAGGAAGAGTTCCTCGTGCTGGACAGGCGTGGAGAGCAGGGGTGGTTTTGTTAGGTAGCTTTTTAGATCGGCAAGGGCAGAGTCGCACTCCGGGTTCCACTCGAACCGTTCTTGTTTCTTTAGGAGCTGGAAGAAGGGTCGGCACCTGTCCGATGAACGACTGATGAATCTGTTGAGTGCAGCGGCCATTCCTGTCAATCTCTGAACCTCTTTGGCATTCTTTGGGGCGTGAACGCTCTGAATTGCACTAATCTACCGTGGGTCCACTTCAATGCCCCGATGCGTGACCAGGAACCCCAGAAACTTACCTGAGCCGACCCCGAAGACGCATTTTGAAGCGTTCAGCAGCATTTTGTAGTCTTTCAGGATACATAGGACCTCCTTTAGATCCGCTAAGTGGGTGTTGCTCAGTTTGCTTTTCACCACCATATCATCGATGTAGACCTCGACAGTTCTGCCGAGCTGCGTCTTGAACATCTTTGTGACCAGTCGCTGATACGTAGCTCCGGCGTTCTTCAGGCTGAAGGGCATAACTCTGTAGCAGTAAATACCCCTTGGAGTGATGAAGGCCGTTTTCTCTTGGTCGTCGGGGTGAAGTGGGATTTGGTGGTATCCTCGGTAAGCATCCAGGAAACTCATCCTTCCGAAGCCAGCGGTTGCATCCACAAGCTGGTCGATTTTGGGCAGGGGGAATGGATCTTTGGGACATGCCCTGTTGAGGTCAGTGAAGTCCACACAGACTCTCCACTTACCGTCCTTCTTTTTTATGACCACGGTGTTTAACAACCAGCTCGGGTAGTTGATCTCTCGAATGGCTCCGGCCTCTAAAAGCTTCTCCGTTTCCTCCAAGACAGCGTCCACATGCTGGGTAGCTGCCCTTCTCCCCTTTTGGACAACAGGTCGGCAATTTGGATTAGCATTGAGCCGGTGACAGGCGATGTCAGCGCCGATCCCAGGCATGTCATATGGGATCCAGGCGAATACTTCCAGGAAGTCTGTCAGCAACTCGATGAGGGATTTTTCCTCTAGTTTGGACAGAGAGGTGCCAATGACAAAGTATTTTTCCCCTTGCCGATCAATGTATATCTTCTTCAGGTCTTCCACAGCTTTGTTCTCGGGCATCTGTCCCACGTCATCAATTGTGGGGGTGTCTTCGTGCAGCTCCATCATCTGCACCTTCTCAGGCTTCGTCTTCGTCGCACATGCTATTAAGAAACACTGTTTGGCAGCCACTTGGTCTCCCCTTATCTCTCCAACTCCTGCAGGGGTCGGAAACCGAAGCAGCTGATGGTATGAAGATGGAACGGCCTTCATGAGGTGTAACCAAGTTCGTCCCATGATGGCATTGTAGGGGGAGGGCACGTTAACCACCAGGAATTCGGTTTGTAACGTGATCCCTCCGGCTGTTACAAGAATCGTCACCTTACCCATGGGCCAGACCGGGTCCGAGCTGAAGCCGACCAAGGGGTTAAGTGACGGTTAGAGGTCGGACTCCCCGAGCCCCAATTGTTTGAACAGGCTGTAGTACATAACTTCAGACGAACTCCCCTGGTCAACGAGCAGTCTTCTAACGTCGCAGTCCGCCATTCTTAACGTAACAACCAAGGCATCGTTATGGGGGATCTGCACTCCGACAAGATCCTCATCGGTGAAGGAGATGAACGCATGGGCATTGCTGACTTTGGCTTTCTTGCTAGGTGGTTGTATCTGCATCACTTCCCTCAGGTGCGCAGCCTTTTGTATCTCGGCTCGGTACCTATGCGGGTCGACGGTTCCTGATTCAGCCGAACCGTGCAGCACATTGATTACCCGAACCTGCCTTACTTCTGGTTCCTTTTGGGCTGCTTCCAGCGCTCGTGGTTGCTCGGCTTCAACCTTCGTCTTCTCCCGATCAATGAATTGGTCGAGGTGGCCTGCTTTCGCTAAGTCTTCCAAATGGGTTTTCAGATGCCGACATTGCTCCGTCTTATGCCCCTTCTCACGGTGGTATGAACAGAACCTCTTCTGGTCCCTAGTCGATGGATCTCCCCCCAACTTTGGTGGCCACTTGAAGAAGGGCTTGTCACGGATCTGGGGTAATATTTTATAGATGGGGTCCTTAAAGACTGCGTAGACCCCCTCAGTTCCCCTTTTTCCTCGGCCGATGTCGTCTGACCGGGGCTTCTTGCCATCCTTCTTATTTATCTTTTCGGCTACAGCGCTGATCTTGGTTGATGTCCCTGCCTGGGGTATGTCCTCGTCCAGCCGTGCATAGCGCTCGATCCTGAGCATCAGTTCCTGTATCGTAAGAGCTGGTTTCTTCATTAAGGACTGTCGTAAGCGATGCTCCCTGGGAAGGCCGATCTTGAACTGAGTTACGGCTAACTGCTCGCTGCACTCGTCAATCTCGTTATAAGCTTCTCAGTAGCGTCGGGCGTATGCTCGCAATCCTTCTCCTTCTTCTTTTCGTAACGTCAGCAAGAAATCAACCTCCTTTGGTTGTAGGCTATTTGCTATGAAACGAGCTGTAAAAAGTTCGGCGAATTGCCTCCAGCTGGAACCGGACTTTAGCGGCAATTTATGGAACCACTGTAAAGCCACACTTCCTAGGCTGGAAGGAAAGATTCGACACATCAGCTTCTGGTCTCCGCACCATACCACCATAAGCTGTTTGTAATGCCGAACATGGTTGATCGGGTCAGTTTTCCCGTCATAGAGGGTGAACTTTGGTGGGGTGAACTTTCGAGGAATTGGGTGGGACTCGATTTCCTCGGTGAATGGTGAGGATGCGATCTGATCAAGGGCCTTTTTCATCCGGTCATGGGCCGTGCGCTCCTTAGTCTGCTGCTTTCTATCCTCCTGTTTTTCGTTATACCACTTCTCCCAGTCCTCTCTCCGCCGATCTCCCTCTGCTGGACTGTTGTGCGGCGGGGTTCCGCTCCTGTCCCTCCGCCGACCTGTGTGCCCGTTAGCGCAACGGCCGGTACTAGGGGTGTAACTTCCCCTTACCGGCGGTGCTGGTTCGTCTCTGGCGCCAACAACCTGCTCCCGATCTGGGGACCCTTCTCTCTCATGCCCATTTCTGGTGGAGAATGCCTCCCTCATGGCCTGTACCTGTGAGGTGAGGTAGGCTATCTCTTCTCCGCGCCGCCGAATTTCCCTCTCTGCTGCACGGAGCGTATCCTCGCTCGGGACCCGCCCACTGGAGGGCGACGGGGCCAGGTTCCGAGGATGGTTCCTGCGGAAGTTTCGGTCCCTGACATAGCCCGTATCCCTCCGCATTTGCTCTGGTGCCTCCTGGTGGCTTTCAGCGGGCGTTCGTATCTCCGACCTCAGCATTCTCCTTCTCTGACGATCTACTGGTGTAGATTGGCAGTGCGCCGAACTTGTCTGTCCTTTGCTAGAGGAGACTCCGAAGCCTCTCCCGTCATGGTTTTCTCCCCTATGTCTCCGGTCGTTTAGACTCATGGTTTTTCTAAGCCTTCCCACAGACGGCGCCAATTGTAAGTGGGATTTTACGGGAAGGCCGGGCCGAACTCTCAAGCCCCAAATGGATGAGTCCAAACTCTTCCTGCAAGACAAGGAGGTTAGAATGGGTCGACCCAAAGTGGGCCGATCACACTCCGAAGATTAAGTTAGCAAGCTTGATCTACAGGGATGAATGAAAATTGTGTATGTTAGGGGTTAACTGTCTATACCTGGCTCCCAATACCTTGGGTATTTATACATTCCTTCAAGGAGTGTGTTTTGCCTTGGCCTATCAGCTGGCTCGCATGGCTTGCTGGTTAGGCATCATCATTGACGCCGCCTGACTACTTACAGGTCTAGCGCACCGTCGTGGGGGATTCCGGCTGACCGGACGTGCACGTCGACCTTTGCGTGGGCAGCCGCTCGTGCATTTAATGCAAGTCAACTCCGCATTTAATGCTCAAAGACCGTTAGTGGTTTGGACCTTCTGTTCGCGGTTTGGGCTGCGATGGGAGAAGGTTGGCAGTTTTGGGCTGGCCTTCCCTCGTCTCTAACTTGGGCCCCAGGCAGCCCCCGGCTTTAATTTGAGTGGATTGGGCCTCACCCATTGGGTTGGGCCGGGGTTTATTTCCCCACAGTTTCTTTAACATAACTCAAATCGTCTTCCAACTCTAACTGCTCTTGAGTTAACATATCATGCAATTTAGACATTTCAGGAGGCAAATCCAGTTTATAAGCAGTCGTGCCAACTCTTGTAACAATGGTATAGGGTCCAATGTATTTTAGACTTAACTTACCTTTCTTTCCAAATCTTAAGACACCCTTCCATGGAGTTACTTTCAAAAACACTTGATCACCGACCTCAAATTTTAATTCTCTTCTTCTGTTATCTGCATAACTTTTATGCCGGCTCTGTGCTACTTTCAAGTATTCTTGAACAATTTTAATCTTCTCAGTTGTTCTTTGAATCATTTTAGGTCCCAACAGCTGTCTCTCTCCCACCTCACTCCAACACACTAGAGTTCTACACTGACGCCCATACAAAGCTACAAATGGAGCCATCCCAATGCTGGATTGATAACAATTATTATACGCAAATTCCATTAAAACTAGATGATCCCCCTAACTGCCTTTGAAATCTAATACACAAACTCTCAACATATCCTCTAAAGTCTGAATAGTTCTCTCTGACTGCCCATCAGTTTGAGGATGAAATGTTGTACTACATTTTAAAGTAGTACCCACAGCCTGCTGTAAACTGGGCCAAAATCTAGAAGTGAATCTTGGATCCATGTTTACAACTATAGATACTGGAGCTCCATGCAATATCACAATTTCATCAACATATAATTTAGCATACCTATCAAGAGTATAGGTAGTCTTAACTTATAAGAAATGAGCTGATTTAGTAAACCTATCAACAATTACCCAAATATAATCAAATCCGCTTGGAGTTCTGGGTAATCCCACCACAAAATCCATAGTAATGTACTCCCACTTCCATTGTGGAATAGGAAGAGATTGCAATAAACTTACTGGCTTCTGAAGTTCTGCTTTTACTTGTTGACAAGTCAAACATTTAGCCACAAACTCTGCAATTTCTCTCTTCATGCTAGGCCACCAATACACTTATTGAAGATCACGGTACATTTTTGTACTTCCCGTATGCATAGCATACAGAGATTGATGTGCCTCTTCCAAAATCTCATTTTTCAGAGCTTGATTGTTTGGTAGACAAAAACGGATCCCAAACATTATAGTACCATTAGCATGAATGGAAAAATAAGTTCTTACCCCTTCATTCACTTGCTTTATGATTTTCTCAAACTGTGGATCTTGAAGTTGTAGTTCCCAGATTTGATCAAATAACAATGGTCTTACCCGGAACTGTGCTAACACTACATCAATCCCCATCATTTCAAACTCCACCCTCAAAGAAGCTAACTCTGCAAACAAGTCTGCTTGGCAACATTGAATACATGACAATCTCTTGAAAGCTTTTTGACTCAAAGCATCTGCTACCACATTAGCTCTTCCCGGGTGATAATGGATGACACACTCATAATCTTTGATTAATTCCATCCACCTCCATTGCCTCGCATTTAGATCTCTTTGGTAAACAAATACTTCAAACTCTGATGATCTGTAAATATCTCACATGGCTCACCATATAGATAGTGTCTCCACAATTTCAAGGCAAACACCACTACTGCTAGCTGTAAATCATAAATAGGATAATTCTTCTCGTGAGTCTTCAATTGCCTAGAAGCATAGGCAACAACTCTGCCTCTTTGCATTAACACACAACCTAGACCCTGATAAGAAGCATCACTATAAATCACAAAGTCTCCCTTCCCGGAAGGAATGGTTACTATAGGAGTTGTAGTCAATTTTATCTTCAATTCTTGGAAACTACGCTCACAATTATCAGTCTATTCAAATTTTACATCCTTCCGTGTCAATTTAGTTAATGGTATAGTGATAGATGAGAATCCTTGAATAAACCGTCTGTAATATCCTACTAATCGCAAAAAACTTCTGATTTCAAACACATTCTTCGACTACTCCCAATTCATTATAGCTTCAATCTTCTTTGGATCAACACAAATTCCTTCATCAGAAATCACATGTCCCAAAAATACCACCTTATTGAGTCAAAACTCACATTTACTGAATTTGGCATATAACTGTTTATCCCGCAAAATTTGTAAAAACAAGTCTTAAATGCTCTTTATGTTCCTCCTTACTGTATGAATAAACTAGGATGTCATCAATGAATACAATAATAAATGAATCGAGAAAAGGCTGAAATACCTGATTCATCAAGTCAATGAAAATAGTTGGAGTATTAGTCACTCCAAACGGCATTACTAAGAACTCATAGTGTCCATACCGCATTCAGAAAGTAGTTTTTGAAACATCAGCGTCTTTCACCTTCAGTTGATGATAACTGGATCTCAAATCAATCTTTGAAAAGACCTTGGCCCCTTGCAATTGATCAAATAAGTCATCAATACGTGGCAAAGGATATTTATTCTTCACTGTAACTTGATTCAATTGTCGATAATCAATACATAGCCTCATGGTTCCATCCTTCTTCTTCACAAACAACACAGGAGCTCCCTACGGTGACACACTAAGTTGAATGAACCCCCGATCTAACAAGTTTTGCAATTGAGTTTTCAATTCTTTCAACTCTGATGGTGCCATTCTGTAAGGTGTAATGGAGATTGGAGTAGTTCCTAGTAATAATTCAATAGAGAACTCCACCTCCCTATCAAACACAATCCCTGATAGCTCATCTGAAAATATATCCATAAAGTCTTGAACTATAGGAAGATTTGACAGTTTTAATTATGCTTTAGTAGTATCAATCACATGAGCTACGTACCCTTCATATCCCTTCTGTAATAATTTTCTAGCTTCTAAAACTGATATTAAACAGGTTGGAACCACATCCCGCTCACCTTGAATTCTGAACTCTGATTCATTTGGCACTCGAAAAATAACTTCCTTCTTGAAACAGTCAATGGAAGCATGATAAGATGATAGCCATTCCATGCCTAATATCATATCAAAATCATGGATTGCTAAAGGAATCAAATCCACATTCAACTCTTTCTCCCCAATTTTTAACACACAGTCTTTATACACCACTTCCACTAACACCACATCCCCCACAGGTGTAGAAATAAGTAAATGTTATGCCATAAATATATGTGGTCTATGTAGATGTTCACTAAATGTAATGAAAATAAAAGAGTAGGTAGATCCGGGATCTAACAGTACGTAAGCATCCTTATGATTGTACTATAAAAGTGCAATCTACATGTCTTAATTAGCTAATTGTTAGTTTTATATTATGTTTAATTATGTTGTTTTAGTCCTAATTCGTTACTAACTTAGTTTTATATATGCTTTCAGGAATTTGGGCTTAAAAAGAACAAATTCACGCTAAAATGGATTCAGCATTCGAAAGGCGTTCAAACGGTCCTCAAGGGTGTTCGAACGGTATACATAAGCGTTCGAACGGTACATCAAATGGTATCACGTCAAGACCAAGTTTGAAGTGCGTTCGATAGATTCAGAGAGCATAGAAGGGCGTCTGAAGGGCATTAGAAGACCGTTCGAACGGGCAACTAGGCGTTCGAACGGTGGGCCAGGCCGTTCGAATGGTGCGGCGGGATTTCCTATTTTTTCTGCTACCTATTTAAGCTAGGATTGTTGTTATTATTGGGGAGAGGCTAATATTCTAGGGTAGACGTTTTTTTAGGGTTTTAGGAGTAGTTTTAGGAGTAGATTAGAGTAGTTTATTCATAGTTTTCATTCAATCTTCAATTCCTGTAATCAGATTATTCAGTTTTTCAATATATTTTCAATATAACTTTGTGTACCTATGATTATAATGAGTAGCTAGATTCCATCTTGGGATCAATTGTGAAGATTAATTGAAGATTTTGGATGAACGAAGGAGGTACGATTTTGGTTTTAAAGTTAAATCTTCTAGTTATTCTTTCTTCTTCTTCTTCATTCTAGAAACCTTTGAAAACCTGGGTGTCCTATTATGTTCGGTAACGCTTATGCATGAATACCACACTCAGTATATATGCTGCCTTGTAATGTTTATGCGTGAGTTGGGTTCAGTATATGCACTGCACGAATCCATGATGCACGTCCTTGATTCTAACAATCTGATTTATTCTAGAAGTTGGAAGTTTTGAAGAACCCTTGGTTTTATTGTTAAATCCTCCGAATCCGAGACTCGCGATGTAGTCGAAGAATTTGAGTTATTAAATTATCTTTTTTGGAATTTCAAGAGACGCAATTGATTGGATCGATTGACTCCGGGACTTTTTCTTTATTTCTTAGTTTAAATTAGATAACAAATATTTTCTCAACCTAAAATCAGTTTTTGTTTATTGGAGTGTTTTTCCTAAGATTTTTGATCCACGGTAAGTTTTCCTATTTATGTAAACCATCTTTCTTGTGGGATCGATCTCGTACTTACGAGAAATTATTACTACATCGCGGCTGTGCACTTGCGGTTAAGTATCACCCTTTTAGGGAGCGATCAAGTTTTTGGCGCCGTTGCTGGGGAAGCTGCATTTTATATTGGTGGACGAGCCTTGGAGATTCTATTTTGGAGGAAGCACTTCACCATCATTCTACAAACACGAGGAAACTCAATAGCCCTTTTGGATAACTTCTTTCCATCTTTTATTTTTGAGCACTTATTTTTGTTTTTCTTTTGGTTACATTGGGTTTGTGCATAATTGTTGTGGGATTGAGAGGATAAGTTGTTTTCATATACTTGTTGGTTGGTCTTGCATATATTTTAATCATGGATTATCCTTGGAATTTTATTGCTACAAGTCCTGATTTAGACACGGCACAACCACACGATTATTATCCACCTCCAAACTATTCAGAGTGGAGCTCTCCAGCTTCACCATATGCTTCTTATGAACAATCACCACAACAACCGTACTACCATGCACCACCTTCGTCTTCACCATATGCTTATGATTCATATACACCTTTTACTTCACCTTACACGTTTCACGAGACATATCCGTCATTATCTTATCAACCTTTTGTAGAGAATCAAGAGAACATACAGTCATCTTACATGCCATATCACATGGGTATGTCCTCGGGGTTCAGGGATACTAATACAGAGGTACAAGCTAACACTCTTGCACAAATGCGTCGGGAATTAGATGACATAACTCAACGATTGGCCCTGTTAACACAAGACCTAATGGATCACGAGGAGGAAGAGCTTCCGGCTCAACCTTAAGATGATCCTACATATGAGATGTTCCTAAGTCCATATATGAGTAGTCATGAACAAGGTCTCTCCATTATCTCCCTTAAGACTGAGCATGAAAAAGAGAACATCCATGTTCCTGCGGTGTCTGATCCAAGGAAAGACGTTCTTAGGGTGAATGATGATGAAGATGAGGTTAAAGAAGAGGTACTTATTCTTCATGAGGTGTGTGAACTGAGTGAAGTGGTACCTAAAGAAGAGGTGAAGGAAGAAGGGACAATAGAGAGTGAGGGAGAGGAACCCAAGAGAGAGGAGGCCACAATTACGGACTCCCAACAGGAAAAGGTGACCGAGAAAGGAGTAATCGAGAGTGAGATATTCCATACTCCTATTCAACATGAATTGAGCCTTAACATCCCTATCATGCAAGATTTTATTTTTATTCTTTATCCTTTACAAACTTACATGAGTGTTTTGTATGATTTTGGGTTCAATAGTATTCGTACTTGTGCATATTTATTAATGGTGAACTCATTACTCATGGTGAATGGTAAGTGGCTCCATGCAAGCAAACACCCTCGATGTGGTGTTGGATAGTCTTTTCTTGTGTATTTTGGTAGTATAGGAGTAGGTCTGTAGTTTTTGCTTTATTTTGTTTTGTTTTTAGAATTCTTCCTTAGTTGGGGGGAAGGTGTTGTCCCACCGGAGTTTTTCCATCCCTTTTTCATGCATTCATATTTTTGTTTCTTTTTGCTTGATGCATTGAGGACATTACATCATTCTAGTTGGGGGGTGGGGAAGACTATTAGTCTTTTTGTTTTGTTTTGTTATTTTTGTTTATTTTGTTTTGTTATTTTTGTTTATATAAAAAAGAAATTAATTAAAACATATCCATAAAAAACAAATTTTAAAAATAGTTCTATTCTATCAAACCTTGTTATGCTTTATTGAGTAATTTTAAGGTAGTTCATGATTGATCTATCGTTTGGACACTTGGAAGTCTTCGGTAAAGGTTTGATGTATCATATGGTTCGGTACTTTAGTTTGTATTTCTCACACTTTTTCATATACTCTTCATGTTTATTGTTAGGATTGGAAGTGTTAGAGATTATCTTTAGGAACTATATTTATATTCATATCAATGCGCTTATGATGTCGAGGATACTTTGAGTCGTGCATTGGACTAAATTTGAGTTGATGATTGATTCACCTTAGATATTGTGATGAATTACAAGTTTTTATCATAAAACCATTAAAAGAGAGAGTTTACATTGTTGTGCACTAGTATGCTAAATGATCTTTTTATGTTTCTCTCTTATGTATGCATGTGCTTATAAGGTGGAGATTTTATACCTTGTGAGCTTTAGAGCCTATTTATCGCCTTTTGAGAGTGATTTACATTTATTCAAGGTTAAGTTATTGATCTTCATTCACTGAATAGCTTCATTATGTTTGATTTTGGTTTACATGTTGAGTATTAGGTGGAGTAATTGACATCTTATACACTCTTGAAGTTTTGATTTGATGTGCTTTTCGGATTATAAAAGTAGAGGCCATTTCATTCCATTGAGCCATTCATGTTTATATTTCTTTCTCGATATTCGTATACACATGAGCTTAAAAGTTTGTCAATGCTAAATTCCAGAGTTAGTGCATTGCTTCTATATTTGTGAAGTTGAAAGTGTATAGAGTTGAAAAGCAAAGAAAAGAAAAAAGAAAGGGATGAAAAGGAGTTAAAAAGAAAAAAAAAATTCAAATGAAAAAGAAGTGATGGAAGATGAAAAAGTTCGAAAGTTATTCAAAAGTTGGAAGTTTGAAAGTGAATATTCATTGATCATAATGTGTAATGCGCATGCATATGTTGAAATCTATTACCGCTTTCTATCCTCTTACATGACTCTTCTTTCATTCACTATCCATATGGCCACAATATCCGAAATTACATGAATCTTTAATTCAATTGTGTATAAGTCATCAAGTTCAATTATCTAATTGTGCTTAAACAGTAAATAGTCTTTCATGAAGCTATGCCAAGTTGATACACTTACAATTTATCAGTTTTTTTATTCGGAATTGCTCTACTTGCATGTCTTGTATATTTACTCTTAAAATGAGCTTTCCATTGAGAGACCATGTGTGCTCATGTTTAAAGTTGAGTGTATGCCTTGTGAGACTTGGATCAAAATATAAAGGACATAATTGTATGAGTTATGAGACATTAGAGTCATATGCCATTGGTAGTACACTTCAATGTATTCAATTTCTTCAATACTTTATGCCTTTACCTTGCATTGATTCATGATCTAAGTGGATTGAGACTTGACTTGAATGAGGTTAATACATGTTTCGTGTTCTTTGATATCCTATTGACATTACGTGATAGATGTTTGTGGGTATTCATCACTGTAAGCCCTCACGAGACACCACTCGTCCACTAGGGGTAACCTAGGGGTTTAAAGGCTTGGTGCATATGCTAAATGCACTTGTGACTCCCATGAAAGTGGAGATATGTTTTTAGTTTTAGTATTTTGCTAGGGACTAGCAAAAGCTTAGTTGGGGGGTGTGATTGTACTCTAAAAGTGCAATCTACATGTCTTAATTAGCTAATTGTGAGTTTTATATTATGTTTAATTATGTTATTTTAGTCCTAATTCATTACTAACTTAGTTTTATATTTGTTTTCAGGAATTCGGGCTTAAAAAGGACAAATTCACGCTAAAATGGATTTAGCGTTCGAACGGTCTTCAAGGGCGTTCGAATGGTACGTCGAACGGTATCACGTCAAGACCAGGTTCACTGTGCGTTCGATAGATTCAAAGAGCATAGAAGGGTGTCTGAAGGGCGTTAGAAGACTGTTCGAACGGGCAACTCCGCATTCGAACGGTGGGCCAGGCCGTTCAAATGGTGTAGCGGGGTTTCCTATTTTTTCTACTGCCTATTTAAGCTGGGATTGTTGTTATTATTGGGGAGAGGCTAATATTCTAGGGTAGACGTTTTTCTAGGGTTTTAGGAGTAGATTAGAGTAGTTTATTCATAGTTTTCATTCAGTCTTCAATTCCTGTAATTAGATTATTCAGTCTTTCAATATACCTTTGTGTACCTATGATTATAATGAGTAGCTAGATTCCATCTTGGGATTAATTTTTGAAGACTAATTGAAGATTTTGGATGAATGAAGGAGGTACGATTTTGGTTTTAAAGTTAAATCTTTTAGTTATTCTTTCTTCTTCTTCTTCATTCTAGAAACCTTTGAAAAACTAGATGTCCTATTATGTTCGGTAACGCTTATGCATGAATACCACACTCAGTATATATGCTGCCTTGTAACGTTTATGCGTGAGTTGGGTTCAGTATATGCGCTGCACGAATCGATGATGCATGTCCTTGATTCTAACAACCTGATTTATTCTAGAAGTTGGAAGTTTTGAAGAACCCTTGGTTTTATTGTTAAATCTTCTGAATTCGAGACTCACGATGTAATCGAAGAATTTGAGTTATTAAATTATCTCCTTTGGAATTTCAAGAGACGCAATTGATTGGATCGATTGACTCCAGGACTTTTTCTTTATTTCTTAGTTTAAATTAGATAACAAATATTTTCTCAACCTAAAATCAATTTTTGTTTATTGGAGTGTTTTTTCTAAGATTTTTGATCCATGGTAAGTTTTCCTATTTACGTAAACCATCTTCCTTGTGGGATCGACCTACTACTTACAAAAAATTATTACTACATTGCGGCCGTGCACTTACGGTTAAGTATCACCCTTTTAGGGAGCGATCACCTTATCAGCCACATATATCATACATGTCACTATCGTAGGCATAGCTTGAGCATCCCGCTGGGTCATAGCATATATCCGTGCCTAAGTCCGTGGTTCAGAAGTAGTCCCACGTCCATGTTGTGCACTTCTAGTCGTCCCTTTTCCACCACCAACCACACTACCCACAAAGGAGGTTGCCGCAGAGCCCTGAGTACAATGTTTTGCTATGTGACCCGTCTGTCCACACTGATAGCATTTATCACTCCAAGGCATTGAACAATCCCTAATAATATGGCCATCTGCTCCACACCTATAACAAGTAACTCATCCCATTCTGCCACCAGAAGTTCTCGAACTTGAAGGTCTCACCGGAGGTCTCCAAGAGCCATGACCCCTTGGACTTCCAGATCTGGGACTCTCTATTCTTTGACTCGACTGTGATCTTCCCTGTCCACCATATCTTACAGATTCTGATAATTTCTAGCTTGACATTCCAGCCCCTGCATCAAACTTTCCCATTTTAAACTGTTCTCTTATACCTAACAATTCTTTCACATCTTGCTCCATAATTTTTGCATTATTCACCAAATCAACATACCTTACCATCTCAAGAGCTGAAATTTGAGATCGTACACTTAAACTCTAACCCCTGTTGGAATCTCCTGTATTTAGCATCTTCGGTGCGTACAAAATCAAGTGCAAACAGTGATAAAGCTGTAAATTGTTCTTTATACTCAAACACAGTCATCTTCTCATATTTTAGAAAGATAAACTCCTGCTCCTTCTGATATCTGTAAATAAGTGGAAAGTACTACTCATTAAATACCCTCTATAAATTGTTGCCACGTAATTAGTACTCCACTATCTTGGGAACCCATCATTCGTCTCATTGCCTCCCACCAATTTCGAGATTCACCTTTCAACATGAATGTAGCCAACATCAGTTTTTGTTCATCTGTCACAGCCATTACTTCAAAGATTGCCTCTAATTTCTTCAAACACTCCTCTGCCACCAATGGATTAGTTGCCCCGGTGAACTATAGAGGATTCAGTTTCATGAATTGTTCATGCAATGTATTAGTCCTCTACATTGGTCTCATGGATTGATATTCAATGTATTGAGATAAAACATTTGCCACTCTATCGGCTGCATCTGGTGGATTCTGAACACCCTATTCCTATCATTTTTGCCCCTAAACTGGAGCTGACGATACTTCCTCCTCAGCTTTCCTCGGTGAATCTCTTTGAGCCATTCTCACTCCATCAATTCAGGATTAGCACACAATATACATGACCCAAATACCCCTACCAACATAAACCAACATAACAACATTCTACAGTCTACTATAACTCTAGACACCAACTCCACAACATAGCCTCAGTTGTAAACATTGGCTCAAAACAACTTCACAATAGAACTTTGGCATTAAACCTCAGCTCTGATCCCAATCTGTCACGCCCGCTCCTAATCAAGCGTCATTAACGCCGTCTTAGGATGAACACGATTGCACAGCTCACCTACCTATAAGCAAAACCTTAATATAATCCCAAAGATAGAAATCTTATAAGAATACATAACATCATATTAAATAAATAACAACCATCTTATAATCCTCCAACATACATCATTTAGAGAACTCTTAATCCACACTTATGAATATTTATAAAATCACAAAATAAACAAACTCTAATGAGACTTTAATACAATGTACAACAATATACATGACTAATAACTCAAATAAAGAGCTTCTCGAAGCTCTCCAACTCAACACCAACAGTGAACTAGACATCTCTCATTCTCTTGCAAAACAATATGTATGGGTGTGAGTTATATATCAACGTGCTGACAAGATAATCACACTCATAAAGAAGGAATGATAAACATCCACTGAATTAATCGTCAATAGAAAATACACCATCAACAATAAACCAAATGACCCAATATATCGATGACTTGTTATCAAGGATATCCCATATCGACACCCTTTAGGTTTGCCCCACATCGGCTAAACCTTAGGTTAGTCCCATATCGATTAAACCTCCTCCGTGCAATGCAAGATATGCACACAAAATGTATTGTATGTAAATGCCAACAATCACCACCAATGTAGACAATAAAAACATTCAATGCATTATGAATAAGATCATCTTATATTCCCACCTGATACCATCTTATACACACCGTCGAGTCACTCCTTTGGTTGAACCGGAGTGTTTTGATCTACTTCTGAACCTACCAAACACCACCACATCAAAGTTGATGAAATAGATGTTATAATTCATAACCAATGCATGACTATAACTTATACACCTTAAACATGTAATTTAGAATACCAATAATGCATTAGAACTCAATGAGATGTTAAACTCTTCCCCAATTCAATATAAGGTCAACTTTAAACTACAATATCTATCAATATATAAGGAATTAGAGTGTTCACTTTATATTTATAGAAAGCCCCATGAGTCTACTTTTCAATGCTTCAAACGGTGCGACATTTTGAGTTCCCTAGAGAAAGTTATGACTGTTTTACTAAAGTGTGTTGAGTCTATCAATCATAGGTGTCGACACCTCAATCTCATGTGTCGACACCTTGAGACAGTGAGTCAAATTTTGTTCAATGTGTCGACACTTTGTGCCAGGTGTCGACACCTTGGAACAGAGACCAAAATTTTGCAACAAAATGTTTTATGTGTCGACTCATAAGGTCCAGGGTTGACCCCCCACACACTTTGGCTCAAAAATGGACTTCTCAAATATGGTTTTTAAGCACTCATCACCGTTTCAACACCACAACAAGTATCCCAAAGGTTCAAAATGAAACTCTAAGACTATAGACAAGTTCTCAAACATTAAAAAAAACATGCACAACATGACAAATTCAAGGCTTCCTCCTAGGAACCCTAATCACCCTCCTCCTCTCCACTTCCATTCAACCTCCATGGCATGAAATGACATGTTATCATACAACAATAGATAAAAATACAATGGAACAAGCATCAATATATAGTTCTCACCTCAAGGAATAAACACAAAAACTTCCTCTCTTGAATTCTTCTTCCTCCTCTTCTTTTCTCTCCTTTCTTTTTCTCTCTTCTTCTTTCTCTCCCAACATTCGTAGAACCAAGCTCCTCTCTCTCTTGTCTTGCAAGACACAAAATAGATACAATGTGTATCTATTATCCACACATTTCACACACACACACTTGCTAGCACAATTAGTGAAACATACACCTCTCACACATGAAGTACACACCTAGGTGTCTTAGGGTTAAATCCCCACCTAGCACCTCCTTGCTTCCTTAATCCACCTCTAATCCACATAATTAACATAATTAATCACACTTATGATAATTAATCATAATTAACATAAGCTAAGCATGAAGATTAATTAAGCTAATTAATCATGAATTAAGCTCGCTAATCATGCTTAAAAATATGATAATTCCCCAAATGCAAGTCCTCATTAAACCATGCCAATCAAGCTCCTTGATTAAGGATAATCATGCACCATAAGCATGTTATTAAGCAATGTATGATGCTAAGCAAGTTAGGGTTTCACATAACGGGTATAGCCTACTATTGTTTTTTAGATGGGTACTCCGGCTATAACCAAATAGAAATAGCCCTAGAAGACCAAGAGAAAACCACATTTATATTTTCTTTTGGTACTTATACATACAAGAGAATGCCATTTGGCTTGTGCAACACATCGGCCACCTTCCAAAGATGAATGGTGAGTATTTGAAGTGACATGGTTGAGAAGATTGTTGAGGTCTTTATGGATGATTTCTTGGTATACGGAGATACCTTTACGAGTTGTTTTAAGCACCTTGAAAGGTGTTAGAAAGATGTGAGGAAAACCATTTTGTGCTTAATTGGGAGAAGTGCCATTTTATGATCACTCAAGGTATAGTATTAGACCACATCATGTCTTCTAAGAGGATTGAGGTCGACAAAGTTAAGATAAAGTTGATCCAAAATCTGCCAACCCCTAGGAGTTCAAGGATATCCGGTCTTTCCTTAGGCATGTCGATTTTTACTGGTATTCCATAGAGGGTTTTAGTGCTATCTCCTGTCCCATATGCCATTTGTTGTCTCAAGATGTTCCATTTGAATAGACGTCTTCATGTCGAGAAGCTTAAAGGGCTTTTGACGACCACCCCAATCATACGTCCACCCGATTGGTCCCTACCTTTCGAGCTTATGTGTGATGCAAGTGATTATGTCGTGGGGGCAGTGTTGGGGTAACAAGTAGAGAAGAAACCCCATATTATCTACTATTCAAGCAAAACCCTAGATGAAGCGCAAGTTAACTATACCACCACCAAAAAGGAGCTTTTGGTCATGGTGTTCGCATTGGATAAATTCTAGTCTTACTTAGTCGGCTCACTTGTTATCATATATACAGACCATGATGCTCTTAAGTACTTACTCACCAAGGCTGATGCAAAGCCACGCATCATCTGGTGGATTCTTTTGTTACAAGAATTCTATATTGAGATTAAAGACAAAAAGAGGGTAGAGAACGTCATAGCGGTCCACTTGTCTAGGCTTCCCCTTGAAGGGGAACCACCAACCCGCTCCCTATAAATGAAAATTTCCTAGATGAGCATCTCTTCCAAGTCTAAGCCTTAAAGCAACCTTTAATCCCTTGACATGCAGATATAACAAATTACTTAGCTACGGGTGAGATTCCATCTCATTGGTCTTCCATTGATAAGAGAAAGTTCTTTAGGAATGTGAGATGTTTTGCATGGGATAAACCTTAGCTATTCAAGTATTGCCCCTACCAAGTCATTCGTAGGTGCCTACAGATGAGAAGTTTAGGAGCATCATGGAGTTTTGTCACTCCCAAGCATATGGTGGACACTTTTCATCCAAGAAAACTGTGGCCAAGATTCTTCAATGTGGGCTATTTTGGCCCTCGATGTTTAGGGATGTTCATACTTTTTGCCTAGCATGTGATAGGTGCCAAAGATGAGAGAGTCTTTCTAGGCGGCACATGATGCCTCTTAACCCCATTATCGTTCTTAAGATATTTGATTGTTGGGGGATAGATTTCATAGGACTATTTCCTAGCTCTTTTGGCTACCTATTCATCCTAGTAGCCATTAACTATGTGTCAAAGTGGGTAGAAGCCATAGCCTCTTGGGCAAATGACCACCAAATAGTGGTCAAGTTTTTAAAGGAAAATGTTTTCTCCCGGTTTCGCATCCCCCGAGCCATCATTAGTGATAAAGGCTCTCATTTTTGCAATAGGCCATTTAAGGTATTGATGAACAAGTATGGAATAGTGCATAAGGTTGGACTTCCCTATTTATCACTCCAAAAATGTGCGATAAATAATCGCCAGTGTACAACCGCAATATAGTAATAATTACTCGGTGAAGTCCGAGATTGATCTACAAGGAAGAGGGTTAGCACATTCAGGAAAACTCACCTCAATTCAAAAATCTCAGAGAAACACTCTAATAAAATAACAAGAAAATATTTTGAAGATGTTGAGTTATCTAATCTAAACTATGAAAATGATTTAAGATTAAATAAATAAAAGTCGAGAAACCAATTGTTCAAATTAATTATTTTACATGGAATTCCAATGGAGGTTTTTGATAACTTAAATCATCGACTGTGTCGTGAGTCTTTGATTCGGAAGATTTAGAGATAAAAACTGTTATTCTTTAACAATTAATCCTATAATAAATCAAGTTTAGAATCATAGATGCATATCATCGACTTGTGCAGTAAATATACCAAACTAGGATTCGTGCATAGATATTACCAAGTATAATCAAACATCTAGGTTTTGATAAATATCTAAAGTTAGATCCCAAAGAACTAAGAAAAAGAAGATTTAGACATTGAAAACTGATTTACCTCCATTGTTCATTGTGGGGGAATAGCACACGGCCGAACCCATTTGGTGAGGCCCAATCTACACAAATTATAGTTGGGCTGCTTGGCGGCCCAAATTTAAAACTTAAAGACAATCCGGCCCAAGCTACCGACCTTGTGCCGACCTTGGCCAAAACTGCGAAAGGCGAGCCCAAACCGCTAGCGGTCTTTGAGCATTAAATGCGGAGATGACCCGCATTAAATGCGCTAGTGGCTCCCCACACGACATCGACATGCACATTCGGTCAGCCGAATTCCTCAGTGGCGGTAAGGCAAGCCCTGCACGCGGTCAGTTGGCGGTATGCAATGATGCCTACCCAGCAGGCCATGATGATCTGCTAGTAGGCAAGGAGCGAAACACTCCATCGATCACATTATAAATATCCGAACCCTCAAGAGCCAGGTATGGACAACTGACTCCAAGTATACACAACTTTTATTCATTCTAATCTTGATTAAGCTTGCTAACTTAATCATCGAAGTGTGATCGGCCCAACAAGGGTCGACCCATTCTAACCTCCCTTTCTTGTAGAGAGTTTGGACTCATCAACGTGGGCTTGAGAGTTCGGCCCAACCTTTCCGAAAAATCCCACTTACAATTGGCGCCTTTTGTGGGAAGGCTTAGAAAAACCATGAGTCTGAACGATCGAAGAGGAAGAAGAGAGAACCACGATGGAAGAGGTAGCAGAGCCTCTTCCAGCAAAGATCAGACTAATTCGGCGCACTGCCGATCTACACCAGTAGATCGGCACCGAGGAAGAACATTAAGGTCGGAAATATGAACCTCTGCTGAAAGCCACTAAGAAGCACTAGACGAATTGCGGAGGAATACAGACTATGTCAGGGATAGAAACTTCCATAGAAACCACCACCGGGACCTTGCCCCATCGCCCTCCAATGGGCGAGTCCTAAGTGAAGACACACTCCGTGCGGCAGAAAGGGAAATTCGGCGATGCAGCGAAGAGATTGCCTACCTCACCTCCCAAGTTCAGGTCATGAGAGAGGCAATCTCCAGAAGAGATGGGCATGGGACAGAAAGGTCCCCCAACCACGAAAGAATTACTGGAAGTAGGGACGATCTGGCACCACGAGTAAAAGGGAGCTACACCTCTAGTACCGGACGCTGTGACAACGGGCAAAAAGATCGACGGAGGGGAAGGAGTAAGACCCCGCCAAATGACGAGCATGCAGAGGATGATCAGCAAAGAAAAAACTGGGATAAATGGTACAACGAAAAACTGGAAGATAGAAAGCAACAGACTAAGGAATGCACGGCCCACGACCTGGTCAAGAAGGCCTTAGACCAAATCACATCCACACCATTCACAGAAGAGATTGAGTCCCACCCAATTCCTAAAAAATTCACCCTACCAAAGTTCACTCTATACGAAGGGAAGGCCGACCTAGTTAACCATGTTCGGCATTACAAGCAGCTAATGGTGGTATGGTGCGGTGACCAAATGTTCCCATCTAGCCTGGGAGACGTGGCCTTACGATGGTTCGCAAAGTTGCCATCTAAATTTGTGTCAAACTGGAGGCAACTTGCCGAGCTGTTCACCGCTCGATTCATAGCAAACAGCCTGTAGCCAAAGGAGGTTGATTTCTTACTGACCTTGCGGAAAGAAGAAGGGGAAGGATTGCGGGCATACACACGACGCTACTGGGAGTCTTATAACGAAATTGACAAGTGCAGCGAGCAACTGGCTGTGACTCAGTTCAAAATTGGCCTTCCCAGAAAGTATCGCTTGCAGTAGTCCTTGATGAAAAAACCAGCCCTCACCATACAGGAGTTGATGCTAAGAATCGAGCACTATGAACGATTGGATGAAGATATGCCCCAGCCAAATTCGGCAAAGGTCGGCATTGTTGCTGATAAAACAAATAAGAAGGTTGCCAATAAACCTCGACCAGAAGACAACAACCAGGGAAAAAAGGTGAATGAGGGGGTCTACACAGTCTTTAAGGACCCCATCTATAAAATCTTGCCCCAGATCCATGACAAGCCATTTTTCAAATGGCCACCAAAGTTAGGAGGGGACCCAGCAACCTGAGATCAGAAGAGGTTCTATTCCTACCACCGCAAGAAGGGGCATAAAATGGAACAATGTCGGCATCTCAAAACCCATTTGGAATATTTGGCCAAGGCTAGCCATCTCGACCAATTCATTGATCGAGACAAGATGAAAAATGAAACCGAGCAACCGCAAGCGGAAGACACACCCCAGAAGGAGATTGAAGTAAGACCGGTCCGAGTAATCAATGTACTACACGGTTCGGCTGAATCAGGAACCATCGACCCAAATAGATACCGAGCCGAGATACAGAAGGCTACACACTTTAGGGAAGTAATGCAGATACAACCACCGAGCAAGAAAGTCAAGGTCAGTGACTGCCCTACGTCCATTACCTTCACCGATGAAAATCTCGTGGGGGTGCAGACCCCACACAATGACGCCTTGGTTGTAATGCTGAGAATGGCAGACTGTGACGTAAAGAAATTGCTCATTAACCAAGGAAGTTCATCCGAATTCATGTATTACAGCTTGTTCAAGAAATTGGAGCTCAAGGAGTCCAACCTCCAGCCATCACTCAACCCATTGGTCGGATTCAGCTCAGATCCAGTTTAGCCCATGGGGAAGGTAACGGTTCTAGTGACTGCTGGAGGAATTACATTGCAAACAAAATTCTTGGTAGTCAACGTGCCCTCCCCCTACAATGTCATCATAGGACAAACCTGGTTACACCTCATGAAAGCCATTCCCTCGTCCTACTATTAACTGATTAGATTTTTTAACCCCCGGTGGAGTGGGGGAGATAAGGGGAGACTAAGTGGCTGCCAAATAGTGTTTCCTAACAGCAAACATAACCAAGACAAAGGCTGAAAATGTGCAGATGATGGAGTTGCACGAAGACACCCCCACTATCGACGATGTGGGACAAACGCCTAAGAATAAGGTCGTGGAAGACCTAAAGAAGATATACATTGATCGGTAGGATGATAAGTATTTCGTTATCGGCACCTCTTTGTCTAAAATGGAGGAACGTTCTTTGATCGAGTTATTGACAAGTTACCTGGAAATGTTCGCCTGGACCCCTTATGATATGCCGGGGATTGATGCCAATGTTGCTTGCCATCGGCTAAATGTTGACCCAAAATGCTGACCTGTGGTCCAAAAAGGGAGAAGGGCGGCAACCCAGCATGTGGACGCTGTTATTGAAGAAACGGAAAAGCTTTTGGAAGCTGGGGCAATTCGGAAAATCAACTACCCGAGCTGGCTTTCAAACATAGTGGTGGTAAAAAAGAAGGATGGCAAGTGGTGGGTCTGCGTGGACTTCACTGATCTCAACAAAGCATGCCCCAAGGACCCATTCCCCCTCCCCAAAATCGACCAGCTTATGGATGCAACAACTGGCTTCGGGAGGATGAGTTTCTTGGATGCTTATCGGGGATACCACCAGATTTCCCTCCATCCTGATGATCAAGAGAAGACGATTTTCATCACTCCGAGGGGTATCTTTTGCTACAAAGTTATGCCCTTTGGTCTAAAGAATGCTGGGGCCACGTACTAATGGTTGGTTACCAAGATGTTCAAGAAGTAGCTTGGCAGTACCGTGGAGGTCTACATCGACGATATGGTGGTAAAAAGCAAACTCAACAACTCTCATCAAGAGGATTTAAAAGAGGTACTCCGCATCCTAAAGGAGTACAAAATGAGGCTGAATGCTTTGAAGTGCGTCTTCGAAGTCAGCTCGGGCAAATTTCTGTGGTTCTTAGTTACACATCGGGGCATTGAGGTGGATTCGTGACAGATCAGTGCAATCCAGAGCGTTCAGGCCTTGAAGAATGCCAAGGAGGTACAAAAGCTAACTGGAATGGCAGCAACACTCAACAGGATCATCAGCCGATCATCAGACAGGTGCCGACCATTCTTCCAGCTTCTCAAAAAATGAGAACAATTCAAATAGACTCCAGAATGTGACCTAGCCCTTAGTGATCTGAAGAAATACTTGACCCAACCACCCTTGCTTTCCACGCCACTCCAGCATGAGGAACTCTTCCTCTACCTCGTGGTGTCAGAGCATGCAATCAGCGTCGTACTACTCAGGCAACAAGATCGACAGCAGTTGCCCGTCTACTATGTCAGCAAGACACTTCTCGGGGCAGAGAGTAGACATTTACCCCTCAAAAAATTGGCACTCACACTGGTAGTAGCATCCCACAAGTTGGTGCACTACTTCAGAGCTTACACCATCAACGTCCTCACATACCACCAGCTCAAACCTCTTCTCAGGAGGGCCGACTTCTCTGGAAGATTGGTAAAATGGGCTGTGAAATTAGGGGAGTTTGATATCAAGTTTCAACCAAGATCGGCAGTGAAATGGTAGGTCCTTGTAGATTTCGTTGCCAAATTCTCCATTGAACTGCCACCCGAAGCCGACCTAGCACCAGCACCTGCCCAACCGCACGACGACCTCCCTCTGGATCTTTGGGAAGAAACTAATCATTGGCAACTCTACATCGATGGAGCCTCTAATGACCGGGGGTAGGATCGGGCATAGTGCTCATTACACCAGACGGTCTGACCATCGAACAAGCTATCAAGCTCGAGTTCGCTGCCTCCAACAACGAATTTGAATATGAGGCCTTATTCGGCGGACTACGCCGAGCCATCGAACTTAAAATTCCTGAGATCATCATTTATTCGGACTCCCTACTTGTTGTCAACCAGATTACGGGAGAATACGCAGCAAAGAATAATAAAATGATGTAGTACCTAGCTAAAGCCAAGGAACTGCTTAGCAAATTCAACAGTTACAAGCTTCGTCACATCAGTCGGGACAATAACTCTCATGTGGATGCTCTGGCGATGTTAGCAATAGCCCTGAAGTCGGGGTCAAAAAGGACAATCAACGTGGAAACTCTGGCCAGGCCAAGCATCTTTCAGGAAGAAGAACAAGCCCTGGTTGTAAAACAGTTGGGACCATCCTGGATGGACCCAATTATCTCCTACCTCGACAAAGACGAGCTGCCGGAGGACAAGAACGAAGCCTGGCGAATCAAACACGCAGCTTTCAGGTATTGGCTGTCACCAACTAAGGAGCTTTACAAAAGTTCCTTCACGGGTCCATACTTGCACTGTGTCCATCCAGATAAAGTGCAAGGCGTCCTATTCAAAATCCATGAAGGAATATGTGGAAGCCATGTCGGTGGAAGATCGGTAGCACACCGAGCTATCTCACAAGGATACTGGTGGCCCTACATGCAAAAAGATGCAGCCCAGTACGTCCTAAAGTGTGACAAGTGTTAGAGGTACTCTCCCATCATCCATCAGCCAGCCGAGGATCTCGTAACCATTACCAGTCCATGGCCTTTCGCTCAGTGGGGACTAGACATAATCGGGCCTTTGCCCCGAGCTCCGAGTAATAAGAGGTTCCTCGTCGTGGCGATTGACTACTTCACTAAATGGGTAGAGGCGGAGCCTTTGTCAAGCATCAGAGTGGTTGACGCTAAAAGGTTCGCATGAAAAAGCATAGTGACAAGGTTTGTGGTCCCTCATGCCATTGTTTCAGATAACGGCACCCAGTTCGATGGCAACATGTTCAGATCATTCCGTGAAGGGCTTGGGATCAGAAACTATTATTCAACACCAGCCTATCCTCAATGCAATGGGCAGGCCGAGATTTCAAACAAAATTATGCTTAACAGAATCAAAAAGCGGCTGCAAAGGGCCAAAGGGAAGTGGGTGGAGGAGCTACCCAGCGTTCTATGGTCCTATAGAACAACCCCAAGGAGGTCTACTGGCCAAACCCCATTCTCTCTGGCATACGAGGTACAAGCAGTCATACCTTTGGAGATACGGCTACCAACTATCAGATCGGCAGCCTTTAACACAGGGCTCAATGACCAAACTCTGGCAAAGGATCTGGATCTTGCCGAAGAAAAAAGGGAAGCTGCCTTGATAAGACTTACCGAATATTAGCGACAGTTAAGACGCTCCTACAACAAACGGGTTCGTCCGAGAAACTTCGCTACAGGTGACCTAGTCTTACGAAAAGTACTGGGGGCAACTAAGAACGTAGCAGATGGCAAGCTCGGCCCCAACTAGGAAGACCCCTACAGAATGACATCCCAGGTTGGCGTTAGCGCATACCGGTTGGAGACTGTTGAAGAGGGAAGACAGTTGCCTCAACCCTGGAATGCGAACAACTTGAAGAAATTCTACCAGTAGTGCAGAGTCCCATATGATGTAACAACTCAACAAATGTGTAAAGCTTTTATGAGATCAATGGAAAATGAAGTTGTTCAAACAAATCTACTCTGAGCATTTTAGGGCTCCACAAAAATCAAGTGTAAAAACTTGATCCTGTCCAAGTTGGACAAGTCGGCCAAAGAAGGCCACAAAAACCAAGTGTAAAAACTTGCTCCTGTCCAAGTTGGACAAGTCGGCCAAAAAAGGCCACAAAAAATCAAGTGTAAAAACTTGGTTCTGTCCAAGTTAGACAGGTCGGCCAAAGAAGGCCACAAAAACCAACTGTAAAAACTTGGTCCTGCCCAAGTTGGATAGGTCGGCCAAAGAAGACCACAAAAACCAAGTGTAAAAACTTAGTCCTGTCCAAGTTAGACAGGTCAGCCAAAGAAGGCTATAAAAACTAAGTGTAAAAACTTGGTCCTGTCCAAGTTGGACAGGTCGGCCGAAGAAGGCCATAAAAACCAAGTGTAAAAACTTGGTCCTGTCCAAGTTGGACATGTCGGCCAAAGAAGGCCATAAAAACCAAGTGTAAAAACTTGGTCCTGTCCAAGTTGGACACGTCGACCAAAGAAGGCCACAAAAACTAAGTGTAAAAACTTGGTCCTGTCCAAGTTGGACAGGTCGGTCAAAGAAGGCCACAAAAACCAAGTGTAAAAACTTGATCCTGTCCAAGTTGGACAGGTCGGCCAAAGAAGGCCACAAAAACTAAGTGTAAAAACTTGGTCCTGTCCAAGTTGGACAGGTCAGCCAAAGAAGGCCACAAAAAACCAAGTGTAAAAACTTGGTCCTGTCCAAGTTGGACAGGTCGGCCAAAGAAGGCCACAAAAACCAAGTGTAAAAACTTCGTCTTGCCCAAGTTGGACAGGTAGGCCAAAGAAGGCCACAAAAACCAAGTGTAAAAACTTGGTCCTGCCCAAGTTAGACAGGTCAGCCAATGAAGGCCACAAAAACTAAGTGTAAAAGCTTGGTCCTTTCCAAGTTGGACAGGTCAGCCAAAGAAGGCCACAAAAACCAAGTGTAAAAACTTGGTCCTGTCCAAGTTGGACAGGTTGGCCAAAGAAGGCCACAAAAACCAAGTGTAAAAACTTGATCCTGTCCAAGTTGGACAGGTCGGCCAAAGAAGGCCACAAAAATCAAGTGTAAAAACTTGGTCCTGTCCCAGTTCGATAGGTTGGCCAAAGAAGGTCACAAAAACCAAGTGTGGAAACTTATCCCTATTCGAGTTGAACAGGCCGACCAGATGAAGAAAATCATACAACATAATAAGAAATGAATTTCAAACAATCAAGCAAGGTTAGGACAGCCGATTGACATTTATCAGGAGCGAGTAGTATCAAGATAAAAGACAAAACAAGCTTTTCATTAAAACTAGTAGGGTTGGTTACAAAAATATGTTCAAACAAGGGGAAAAGCTACAATCACTCTGCCAACTTCTCCCCTGCCTACACAGATTTTTATGCCGAGCAATCTAAGGTCTCTTCTACAACCTTGGACGGTTCGGCAACAGCTTTCTCCTTCTCAGCCTTTGCCCTTTCTGCAGCAGTCTCCAGAGCGAGTTGTCTTTGATACTCGACGTTGGCCATCACCTTCTTTGGGTCCACAATGTCGTCTTCAGTAGTATCAAAGTAATCCGAGCACAAGCGCCAAATATCGGCGGACTTGTCCACCCCAGCAACATGAAGGGTGCCGTTCTAGCCCTACCGAAAGATGACACGGCTCAGATCCGTCATCTCAATGGCTAGACAATTGGCCCCCTTTCCTCCCCCCTCAACATTATGGCCTCTTCATTTGCCTTCAGCTTGGCCATTTTGGCTTGGAGTGCCTCGATCTCTGATTTGGCTTGTACAGATCCACGGACTGCACATCAAATTTCTTTTGAAGGTCGGTCACCTCCTTGTCTCTCTTCTCATAGTCTGCCTGCACCATCTTGAGTTCGGCAAAATCTTGTTCGGCCTATTTCTTGAAGGTGATCTGTTCCTTGTTGGCATCGATCCACTCCACCTTTAAACGACCGTGTTCTTCTATGAGTTGGTGGTGCTCCTCGGCAAGTTTCTGGTAGCGGGTCATCGCCTCCAGAGAATTCAGGCAACCCTACTCCAAAGAGCGAAAGTTTGATTTAAAACAAGTATGGGCGAAATCTCCAAACAAATTTAAAAACACTGCCGACTTACAAGCAGGGAGTCATGGAATGCCCCCATGAAGATGCATGTGTCGCTCACCGCTCCCATTTTGGCAACGTCCTTCCTCGAAAGAACACTCTTCATGACGCCGAAAGCAACCTCGGCCTGATCGATTATTGAGTCAGCCTTTATCATTGGGCGCCCCAAAATATCTAGCGTGACGCCCCTTTCACCTTTGGTTTCTTGGATGCCGGGGGTGGTGCCGCAATTTCAGGTGCCCTTTTCTTTTGCTGCTGAGTCTCTGGCCTTTTTTGAATGGGAGCGACTTCCACCACAGGGGCAATCTCCAGTTCGGCAGATGGAGGATCGGCAGAAGTTGTGGCAGCCGTCTTCAGTGGCTTGCCAGCAGCAGCAAACATCCTCTCCCTAAAACTCATGGTATCTTCCTCGTGGGGGGATGGGGTGGACTCTTGCGTTCTAACTTGAACTCTAACTCGTCGGTCAAGGACCGTAAGTGGCGACGAACTCGATGCAGAACTATTCGACTTTAAGTGGGCCTCGCATAGTTCTTCAGCAATGGGCTTTGTGGGAGAAGCAACTACAACCGTCACTCCAGTGGGGGCACGGACCCTTTCAACTGTAACGCCAACCAGGATATCTTTAAAGTCCCCTTCGGCACCTTCCTTGGCTAAACGCACAAGGATAGTTTGTGGGATCCTTGCGTCGGCCATAAAAGTCGAGTAGCGGAGAGGGTAGTTGAGCAATATATGGGCGGTCTGAGCAACGTGCCTCAGTCTGCCTTCACCGCAAAAGTCCAGAACCTTCTTCAAATCGGCGTGATTAATGAGCCAGTTTTGTACTGTCGAACGCTTCTTCTTCTCTACAAAATACCATAATCAACTTCAGAAACCCATTGGAAATAAATCGGACACACAAAATAAAAGGTCGGCAGCAAACCTATTCTAAGGGGAATTCTAGAGCATCAGAAAGCCGATTTTTCTCCCTCAGGAACGTCGCTGAACTTCCAGGGCTCGGTTACCCAAACCCTAACATCATCAACGCCCTTCCCGAAGGAGGGTAGACACTTTACTAACTCTTTTGACGCATCTACGACCCGCAAATACACTTTGGAGCTCCCTCTGACCTTACAAATCGTATAACAATAATCTAGTTCGGCGAGCCCCAGGTCCACACCTAGGCACCTATTGATTTCGAGCATGCCAAAGATGATTCTATAAACATTCGACGACAACTGGGAGGGCGACACCTTCTTCTTTACTATAAACTTCTGGAGTAAGGGATGAAGGGGAAACCTAAGGCCCCCTTCTACAATGGCAATGAGCGGGAATGGTACCCTCTTTTCGGTTTCCTCCATACGGTGATCTTTGGGATCGACTAGTTCTAAGCTGATCTCGTCTAGGATCTCGAACCTAGCCTTAAAAGCGGCAATGGCCGCCGGACCCTCTAACATTCTCCTAAGACGGGATGCTGTCAGGGGACAACTGTCGAAGACAAGAAGGACAATGAAGAGAAGAGTGAAGGAAATATGGGCTAAGGAAGACTTACAGTGTTGAAAGTCGAAACTGGCGACACACACTCTAGACAGAAAGACGAAGAAAACCCAAGTGCCTTTCACCAGATAGGGCATCACCCTTTTATATACATCAAAGCCGTCGGTTTGTGCGTAGGAAAATCGCAGCAATCATGACGCTCTGCCGAAACATCATATCGGCTGTCGATTCGATGGCACCCCATCAATGGATCTTTTAAAATCCCCGCTGTTCACGTGGCCAGGTAATCGTACAAACGGTCGCACACTTGAAAAGAGGCCACAATTATCCATTACAGCCCTTGGCCGTTTGGGAAGTCAAAACGATGCAAAGCCTGGGGGGCAATTGTGGGGGAATAGCACACGGCCCAACCCATTTGGTGAGGCCCAATCTACACGAATTATAGTTGGGCTACTTGGCAGCCCAAATTCAGAACTTAGGGACAGTCTGACCCAAGCCGCCGACCTTGTGCCGACCTTAGCCCAAACGGCGAAAGGCAAGCCCAAACCGCTAGCGGTCTTTGAGCATTAAATGTGGAGTTGACCCGCATTAAATGCACTAGCAGCTCCCCACGCGACATCGACATGCACGTCAGGTCAGCCGGATTCCTCAGCGGCGGCAAGGCAGGCCCTGCACGCGGTCAGTCGGCTGTATGCAATGATGCCTACCCAGCAGGCCATGATGGTCTGTTAGTAGGCAAGGAGCGAAACACTCCATCGATCACACTATAAATATCCGAACCCTCAAGAGCCAGGTATGGACAACTGACTCCAAGTATACACAACTTTTATTCATTCTAATCTTAATTAAGCTTGCTTACGTAATCATCGGAGTGTGATCGGCCCGACAAGGGTCGACCCATTCTAACCTCCCTTTCTTGTAGAAAGTTTGGACTCACCAACGTGGGCTTGAGAGTTCAGCCCAGCCTTCCCGAAAAATCCCACTTACATTCATCTAAGATCTTTAATTGATCTTCATAATTGATCCCAAGATGGGATTTAGCTACTTGTAGACATAATAGATACGCAAATGTATATATAAATTTATTGAAAGACTAAGAATCTGATTGTAGGGATTGAAAAACTTTGAAAAGCTAATGAATTTAATTACAGGAATTGAAAAACTATGAAAAGTTGTGTCAAATTCTACTATAATATACTCCTAAAGCTCTCAAAGGAATACTAAAACTTATGAAAACTAACTACTCCCTAGAACATGCCTCAATCTCAGCTTTTATAGAAAGAGAAATTTACAGATTTTCGTAAACCATTTGGATGGATCAGTCCACGCCTAAACAAGAGGTTCGACCACATAATTGAATAAGTCTCGAAAAGTTACATAAAATCAATATATTATGGTCCGCGGTAGCCTTTCTGGTTTGAAAAATATGGCCTTCCAAAGTTTTAGCTCTGCGTGCTTCAGCAGCTTGTACCACAATTTCAGCAGTTTGTACTCTAACAGCATCCTCTTGAAACCTATGTCCAAAATTCATCTGAAGTCCACCAATTTAAGCTCAAAACCTATACAAATCAAAATAAACTTAATTAATACTAAAATATAACTAAAAATAAATATAAAATCTTAAACTTAGGCTAACAACCCACTAGTTAAGGTATTATAATTGCACTTTTGGAGCGTAATCACCTATCACCCTTAAACCTAAGCCCAAGTTAAGTTGGCCAATCGTGAGATAAAGCACATTCTAGATAAGATGGTCAATCCTTTTTTAAAGGATTGGTTCCTTAGGTTGGTTGATGCTCTATTGGCATACCGCACGACTTCCAAGACAGTTCTTGGCGCTTGACCTTATAGGCTAGTTTACAGAAAGACATGTCACCTTCCGGTGAAAATTGAGCACAAATCTTATTGGGCGATACACCAATGTAATACCAATATAGATAAACTGGGAACCCAAACTCAATAAGCTTGAGGAGCTTAAGAATGACTCTTATGAGAATGCTAAACTCTCTAAAGCACAAATGAAAGTCTTCCATAACCAACACTCCTGGTAAACTTAAGAGCAATTGGTCAGGTCATATGTGGTTAAAAAAGTGTTCCCTCATGGGGCGATGGAGGTTCAAAACTCCACCAATGGGACCTCTTTCAAAGTGAATGGCCAACGGTTAAAATCGTATTTCAAGGCATTTTGGGGTGATATCAATTGTGTGGATCTTATTGATCCACTAATCTTTGATTGATTGAGGCTAGTAGTTCCTTTTAGTTTTGGAGTAGTTAGGCTAATTAGCTTAGTGTTTGTATTTGTTAGTCTATGCCTAGTTTAGGGGAAGGGGGGGGGGGGGGGGGGAGTGCTACTTGTGTTTCTTCCTCTTTTCCTTGTATTTTTCCTATCTTTTCATCTTGCTTTGCATGCACTAGGGATATTGCATTGTTTAATTTGGGGGGACACCATCAAGGAAGGGTTTCATTTTGTAGTTTCTTAGATTTTTCTATTCTTTTTCTTAGCTTTAATAGGTGAGCGTGAATTTTGAAAAAAATTGAAAATTTGTGTATAGTGTTTGAACGGGGTCTTCCATTATTTGAACAGGCGTCAAACGGCCATTTGAACATTCATTTAATGAGTTTAAACGTGACTTTTGGAGTTACCAAGAGCAAGCGTCTGAATCAAGGCACAACGTTTGGACGGCCGTTCGAACGATTCGCAAGTCTGCTAACGCTCGCGCATACCATTCGATGCGTTTAATGAGCATTTGAACGCTAGTTGGGTTTCTATATAAGGGCATCTAAACTCTCATTTGAAACATCCAAACACTTAGAAGAAAAGAGTTTTGTGAGGAGAGAGCTTCCAGGAGATGGCGAAGCCTTGTCGGAGTTTGATGGTTGACCCGACCTTTTCGAGCCTTGCATTCCTAGCCGCTTCTAGGTATTTCTCTTGCTTCTTTCCTTGTTCCTTTCATTGTTTCTAGCCTTAGGAAGGGGGGGGGGGTTTGGGTAGCTTAGCCTTGTATTTTGTTGTATACTATTCTTTGTCATGGATAGTAGAGGACCGAGTTTGGGTCGAGCTATAGTTCCGGGTAGAGGTTAGCCTGGCAGAGGTCCTATGATGAGACACGGTTCACTGGGCAAGAGGCCCAGACTGCGTTTGAAGACTTATGGAGCTAGATTGGCATTGTGCTCAAGAGGTGATGAGTTTTCACTTATTTTGCTAAGGAGCCTTACTTTTGGTTAGATAAGCTTACTCAAAGGTAGTGGCTCGGTTTGGCTAGATTTAGAGGCGAGTGTAGTCACTGAATTCATTGCTAACATCTCATATTTCTCTGAGACTCAAGGGGTTGAGACCATTAGGTCATGGGTGAGGGGCCACCTGGTAAAGATCACAGTAGCCTCTTTTGCTGCATTTTTTGAGTTACATAGGGTAGCCGCCCTCAGTTTACATATTTTCGTGAGGGAGTCCCTAAGCATGAGGTCATTATGCTATTGATCTGTGTAAAGGGAGAGAGATGGCTTACTTAACAGGTGCCTAAGAAGGCACTTGCTCTTAGGTATAGATCCTTCAATGTATTCACACGTAACTCCATTTTCCCTATTAATCGGGTCACCGAGGTTAGTCGTTATATATTACAGTTGCTTTTGTGACGCGCGCTCCTAAACAAGCGTCATTAACGCTTTCTTAGGATGAACATAATCGCACAGATCACCTACCTGTAAGTGAAACCTCAACATAATCCCAAAGACGAAAGTCTTGTAGGAATAAACACAATATTATATATATAAACCATCTCATATTCCACCATACAACATAAAAAGACTACTAAATTAAATCCATAATAATTACAAACCTATAACAAATAAACTCAAAACACTATCATCTCATATACAACATAGTCAAGGACCATCAATACTTCAACAAGAGCTTCACGAAGCTCTCCAACTAGACACCAATCACAAGGATGAAAGCCACTACAGTCACAATGACAACTGTAGTGAACTGATACTCCATCTCAATCTTACCTGCCAAAACAAACTGTGTGGGTGTGAGCTATATATCAACGTGCTCATAAAGATACTTAAACTCATAAAGAATGAATGATAAACATCCACTGAATTAATCATCAATAGATAATCCACCACCAATAATAGAAAATGACTTTTGTGATGTAATGTATGGTACACTACATATGTGCGCGCTATTCTGATAACATTGGCCCAATTTATTGATGGCTTGTTATCAATGATGTCCCACATTGACACAATTTAGGTTAGCCCCACATTGGCTAAACCCTAGATTAGTTCCACATTGACTAAACCTCCACCGTGCAATGCAAGATATGCACATAATGTGTGTTGTATGCAATGTCACCTCATGATCCATTCACCCATATCAATATAGATAATAAGACATTCAATTCTATATGAGAAAGAATATCTTTAAATCCTCACTTGATACCATCTTATAAACACCATCGAGTCACTCATTTGGTTAAACCAAAGTACTTTGATCCGCTTCTGAACTTACCAAACATCATCACATCAAACTTGATGAAAAAGATGTTATAATTTATAACCAATGCATGCATATAGCTTATACACCTTAATCATGTGATTTAGAACACCAATAATGCATTAGAACTCAATAGGATGTTAAACCCTTCCCCAATGTAATGTAAGGTCAAGTTTAAACTATAATATCTCACAATTTACAAGGATTTAGAGTTCAAGCTTTATATCAATAAAAAGATCTATGAGTCTACTTTCCAATGCTTCAAACAGTGCACAATACTGAGTTTTCTAGAGCAAGTTCTGGTGATTTTGCTGAAGAGTGTCAAAGTTGTCAAAAGGAGTTCGCTGGGGGCGAGAAGCCAGTGAGAGGCTAGCGAGACTTACTGGATAAGTTTGCTGGGGCAAAAAGCCAGCGAGAAGCTAGCGAGACTTACTAGATAAGTTTGTTGGGGCGAGAAGCCAGTGAGAAGCTAGCCATAGGCTGGTCTGGTATCTTACTAGAGTGAGAGTTTAGCAAGACCTTAGTGAGATCTGCTGGATATGGCTCGAAATGAATTCCCAACCCAAGGTTTCTCCACTCCAATCCACCCCAATATTTCACATAAGCTTACCAAAGTCTCCAAAATGCAATACCAAGTTAGAAATAAGATCAAAGACAACCAAAAACATATTCACCAAGATGAATCAAGGCTTTCACCATGAAAGCCTTCACCCCCCTTTCTCCTCCATCACTTCAATTCTCTCCTCTATGGCATGAATATGTTAACATCTACGATCAACAAATATTCAATGAAACAAACATGAACATGAGATCTCTCACCTTCAACAATGAAATCACAAGCTTTCCTTTCAAATTCCTCCTCTTCTCTTCTTTCCTCTTCTTTTTCTTTCTTTTCTTTCACTTTCTTCCTCACCAAACACTTTTACTATACAAGATCCTATCTTCTCTCTCCCCCCTTGACTTGAAAGCCATGATAGATACAACTTGAATCCAATGTACCACATGTCACACATACTCTTGCTAGCAACAAGCACACACAATACACACACCTCACTTAAGTGAAGTACACACTTAGGTGGCACCTCCTAGCTTCACTAATCCACCACTAATCCACATGATTAATATAATTAATTACACTTAAAATAATTAATCATCATTACCATTAATCTAAGATAAAGATTAATTAAGCTAATTAATCATGGATTAAGCCCACTAATCATGCTAAAAAATATGATAATCCCCTCATAGCATACTCTTATTAAATCATGCTAATTAAGCTCCTCAATTAGTGTAATCATGCTCAACAATATATGCAATTAAGCTAAATATGATGCTAAGCAAGATAGGATTTTATAGTTTTGGGCTACCAGGATGGGTAGGTCAATCGATCGATCCACCCCATTTTATGTTCATGGCTTTTCTAATTGGTACTTGATTGACCACTACCGAGGCGATCAGCACATTTGGATGCTTTATCACTTCTATGATTGCGTTAACAGGAGTTGGGCCTCAGGCAAATGTGATCACCACATCTCTAAAGAAGCTTATTGATCTTTCTATTGATCATTGATTGGTGGCTAACTCATAGGATTCAGAGGATAGCTCACCTGCAGTTGCCCGCACCAACTCATAGGGTCAGCAGCAGCAGCCACCACAGCAGCAGGCATAACAGGGACCCACCATTCACTCAGTGATGGAGATTCTTAAGCAGCAGAGTTAGCTGATGCTATTGCATTCTTAGGCTATGGCCCAGCTTCAAGAGCAGAGTGAGGCTACTCAACATACCTTAGTAGCCATACAGGTTGGCCGTACTGAGTGGCAAACAACTATGATGGCCCATCCGACAACCTAGGATGCTACTTTGGAGGCCATGTCCATACAGTCGTCTGAGTTTAGGCGGGACTAGTGTAGGTAGACCCGATTCTTGGAAGAGATTATTAGGCACCTATGATCACAGTAGGCTCCACCTCTAGATGACGAGGATTACTAGGAGTTAGGGTTTAGATATCATGGTGTATGCACATTTCATTGTCATCATATGTATCTAAAACCCTAATTTTCATATAGTGGATGCCATTTTTTAGCTTTATTGTATATTTATTGTCATTTATCTCATACCTCTTATATAATGATTGTACAATCACAGGTATAGCACTTCTTGGATATCTTTCGATCATTTGTGATATTTAGTAGATGTTTGAATATTGTATGGTCTCGGTATCATTCATTTTAGTATTGTGAGTATATTCTTTCTATATTCTATTTATGTTTGACTCATGCTTACCTTTGGTGGATATGTTGATGATTTATTTTCCTGGTACCATAACAACACTTATGAAATGCAACATTGGACTATATGGTAGTAGAATATGTATGTTTCATCACTCAAGTTAGCATAGATTCATTCCTTACTCTTATTACATTGTAAGGTTGCATCATACATACATAAGTAAAGGGGATTGCATATTTGTGCACTATTATGTTATATAACATCTTATGTTACTCTCTTATGCATTTTCATCCTTACAAAAGTGAAGATTTTACCTTGTAAGCTGTATAGCCATTATCATCCTTTTGAGGATTGTACATTTTACTGAAGGATAAAAGTTCTTCAATCTCATCCTTTCAATTGCTTCATTACATTTGAATTTGGTTTATATGCTAAGTATTGATGAGCATATTTGACACTTATATTCTTTATCTATTTATGTATGCTTTGGAAATGCTCTTAGGCAATCTTTTGTTCCCATGAGCCACAGAGTTCTTTGTTGATTTCATCCCTTTGTAAACTTTTATTTTGACCTTGGGATTTTGTGATCTTGATCAAGATGTTACCATGGTTGAGATATTCTTTTGGATTGAGAAAACACAACTATTTTCACTTATTGAAAGCTCTCAGAAAGAAATAAGAGCTATGGTTTGAGGAAAAAAGCAAGAGAAAGTGAAAGATTGAAAAAGGTAGCAAAGAAAGTGCAAGAAAAGAAAAGGGAAATGAAAGAAACATAACAAGAAAAAGAAAAAGGGAAGAAAGAAAAGAAAGAGAAGAAAAAAAAAAGAAGGATTGGTAAAGCAAAGAGACAAGACAGTTTGTCAAATGAAAAAAAGGGAAGAGTGGAAATGTATGCCATTGATCATTACATGCGTTGATCACACATGTTTTGAGCCATTTTGCTTCCTTTCTTTTCGCTTACCTCTCACTTGTTTAACCAATTGATAAGCCTTGTAAAGTCCTTTTTTATTCAAGCATACTAGTCATGAGATCTCATTTAAATATAATCTTCTAATTGTCAATTATGTTTTTTGATGTTTAGCTATGGATTCGCCTTTCATGAAGCTATGCCACGTCGATACACTTACTATATCTCGGTTTTTGTAATTGATACTCTCTTGTGCATTCATACATTTACTCTTTCTAAGAGCATTTCATTATAGGACCCGTGTGTTCATTTGCTTGAGAGGGTATGACCAATGAGGTTTTGAATCAAGGCTTAAAGTGTGGGGATGTATGCGTGTGTTTCATTTAAGTTATATAGCATGATTTGTTCACCCACTCACTTGAAACCTCTCTTGTGTATATATTGATAGTGACTTTTGCATGTATTAGAAGATAGGATTGATATCAAATGTCTCCTTGAGTTAGATCATGCATCTTTTTCTTATTCTTATGTTCTTAATTGCAATTCACAAGAAGGATGTTTATGGATATCATCACTGAAAACCTCATGATCACCACTCGTCCATTAGGGGTAACCTAGCATTTACAGGTTTGGTGCATAGGCTAAATGCATCTGGGACTCCTACAAAAGTGGACATTATCCCTTTGTTTATAGTATGTTTTAGTGTATAGATTTTGCTAGGGATTAGCAAAAAGCTAGTTGAGGGTATAATTACTCTCCAAAAATATAATTATATTGCAAAATCTAGTAGTTTGTTAGCTTTAGTATAAGATTAATATTGCCTTATTAGTTATATTTTGGTTCTAATTGGATTTAATTGCCTTTATGCAGAAATGGAGCTTAAAAGGATCAAGAAATGGGAAAAAGTGCAAAGAGCCATTCGAACGGGGGTTCCTACTGATCAAACGGCCATTTGAACATGGAAGTGTTCCTTTCGAATGCCCAAAGCATTCAAACGGCCGTTCGAACGGTCATGGAAACACCGAGAGCCCTTTTTACCATCTGAATCAAGTCTGATACGCGTTCGATAGTTGGGTGGAGTTTTTGAGAGCATGTTTCATCGTCAACAAGCATTAGCAGAGCGTCTGATAGGCGTTCAAACGGTTCGCGTATTCCCTGTTTTAATTTTTTGCTATAAAAGGCTGATTTTGCCCAATTTGGGTGGATAACTGAGTTTTAGGTCAAATTGTATCTACTTATTTAGCATTATTCTAGAGAGAGAAACCATAAATTTGCATTGTAATAACTTTAATTTCAATAGAAATGCTTGAATTTCTTCAATTTCTTCGTTATCTTGCAATGGGAATGTGTAGCTTAATCAATCCTTGGATGCAATTGTTAAAGCTAGCCAAGGATTTTAAGTCTTTATAAAGGTATAATGGGTTTTCATTGATTAATCTTTTAATACTCTTATTCATTGCAATAAAAGTCTAGATCTAAAGAAAAACTTAGATTCATGACTATATTTAGTAACTTCTATGCACAATCTTAGGGTTAGTATAGGGATTGCACAAATCTATAGTATGAATCTCTGACTCTCTAATTTGGTACTAACCTAAACTCTATTGTTAATGAATCCTCATTTCTATGGTCTAAATCTTCCGAATAAAAAGACCATAGAGAGACCTTTGATTTGAGTTATAAAATCGTCTATTGAAGCATTGTAGAAACGCGGTTGGTTATAGCAATTGTGTCCAAGACCTTTTTCATATCTTAAATCTAATTTTACTTGCTTTCAATTAGTGTAGTAAACCAACTCTCAAACATCAAAGAAGTTTTGGTCTTTTTTTAGATTCAATTTAGCAATTGTAATTCGTGTTTAGGGTAGTTTAGTGCTAGTTTGTGTTGTTCTCATATTGAGATTGGTCCTTAAGGAATCGATATCTAGATGAACCGGATTTAAACTACACCATGACAACCATACTCTTGCGGGAGTACTGTTTGGAGTGAATCAACTAGTATGCCTAGCGTTTGATAAATTCTTATGGTGTTGTGATTTTTAACACTTAAAGCAATTACTGAAGAACCGTATTATGGGGAATCGGTACGTGATTGTGAAGTTCGGTCAATACAAGGAGAACACCCCTTAAAGTACGAGGATTCATCACCTGAGAATTGGGATATCTAGGGTTGAGTTATAAGTTGATTATCTTGTATTCAGTTCTTGATAGTGATTGCTTGGCTGGACTAGGTCTCGTGGTTTTTTTCCATTTTAGGTTTTCACACTAAAATCGTGTGTTCATTGCGTGATTGTTTTATTATCATTGCATGCGATTTTAGATTAGTGTATGATTGATTAAATTGCTTAATTGATATTAATCAAGCACTCCTACAAGCAAAGTAAATTTATGTTATTCAAAATTTTCGCTATTGAATTCTTGTTATCAAATGCTAAATTTTCCGAATCAAATACTCTTGATTGAGGTTTTTTGTTCGAGTTATAAAACTTTCTTGAAAACCTTGAGTAAATTGGATGGTTGGATCAATTGAATCCACTACTTTTCTCTTAATTAGAGCAATTGTTCTTAAAATTAATTTAGTTTAGTCAAATCAAATCTTCTTTTCAATCAATTTTTGGTTTTTCCTTTGATAGATGTAATTCATTAGCTGTGATCAATATCGAGAGGAGTTAGTGTTTACATTGCTTATAATCTATATTGGATTTGATCTCCGTGAAGAAATCAACCTTGGACTCACCGATTATACTAGTACGTTTATCTTACACGATAGGAGAAAGAAGTATGCTTCTAAGGGTGAGTGACTAGGACTCTACATTTGGCTTTGGTTAGAACAAAGGCCTTGAGTAGCTTTTGCAGCGGTTGGTTTTACTTTTACTTTTAAGGACCGTACCTTGAGTACTTTTCAAGATACCATACACAACAGTTGAAAAAAGATTCCAGTGATAAATAAGTAGGTCAATTTAAGTGGTATGTAAGATCAGTAAAGTAGTAAATAACTTTTTCATCTTGGTTCTAACAAATAGTGCTTGGAGGTTTTCTTCTTCTAAGGTCTCAGATTCAAAACCTTTTAGGTACTATCAACTCTTTAGACCTATTCCTAGAGTCTTTGGCCCTATAATTATCTAGCTTGTGTGGGACGAGAGAACTATACAGACCACGAGATTAGTTGTGGAGCGCGCTGCTGACACAGACACTTAGTCATAAAGAAAAATGGTGAGGTTTTGCAAAACAGTGAAAGAAATTACTTACCATCAAGACTGATGTTATTTAATATTGGGACTGACCTACTTCCTACTGGAACTAATTCTTTTAACTGTGTGCATATCTTACCACTCACAGTACCATAGAGTTCTCCTTACGTTTAACACTCATCCTATTATCTCTATTGGACTTGGATCAATTATCATAAGAAAACTCCTCCAAAAAATGGCCTTTGTCCATGATAGATCTGGTGGGTTGGACCAATGATCAAAAGAAAATCCTTCTGATCAATATGGTCTTGTACATGATACACGCGATGTAGGACCAGTCACCAAGACGTAAAAACTCAAAATGTGAAAATCCTTTACATGCGTATGGTGGTTCAAAATGCTTTTGTTGAAAAGGATGTAATAAAAAAAGAAGTACAAAGACTTTTTAAATTAATTTGAAGATATCAATAATGAAATATATGGTGATATGTGAGCGAGGGATCAATTTTTAACAGGAAGGTCGCATGAATAACAATAGTATACGTAAGTGGGATTTTTAGGAAGGCCTAGCTGAACTCTCAAACTAAATCAACGAGCATGAAAAATCTGTAAGAGAATAAGACAATGAGAATGAATCGCCCTCTTTGGGCTGAAGGCACTCTGATAATTAAGTTAGCAATCTTAATCACAATGAATCGAATAAAATATAGAGAGTTAGAACTCAAGTGAACGTACCTTACACCTTAGTGGTATGGGATATTTATAGTGTTCGGAATGCCATAATCCCATAAGAAATTGTATTATGTCTCCTCCTAAGAGTCACTCACTTTCGGATATTTGTTTATTATCCAAGCCTTTTGGGAATGGACTTATGTATGCTCAACCGACTTTGGTCCTTACTGGATCTGGGCTAATTTTACTACTGTTAGGGCCTTCATCTGGGTACTGGTAAGTTTGGGCCCCTCGTGGCTAAGGTCGACAGCAAGCCCTTAGATAGGCCCAATCTTATTGTATTGGGCCTCATTATTTTAACCCACAATTGCCCCCTAGTCCTGGTGCCCTTTGGAAGGGGGCTGGGGCTGTGTTATACAACTGTAGATACACGAAACGCGGTGCACGCCTGGTGTAGCCATCAAATGCCATTTAATGAGATGTGATTGTTGGGAGAACCTGATTTCTTTTACCGTCGATTCACGCTATTCTACAAATGAAGGGTCTACCTTTCTAGACAAAATGCCAAATTAGTGGTACTCTCGGTACTTTGACTTTGCTCATCATATGAAGAAACTCTCTGTAAGTCCTTCTTGTCCATTCTTCTTTCTTTGCTCCCAAGTTGAAAACGCTAAGATCTCTAGGCTGTCTTTTATGGCGAACAAGATTAGGAATATACTTAATAATCCCACCCCTATTGTGGCCTTTAAGCGTAGATTCAACTTCCCCAAAGGGGAAGATATTAGGTTAATCGGGCCCAAGGACGATGGCTATTTTGAAAACGAAGAAGGGACTCCCTTCCCCCTAATTACCAATGTCGAGGGTGGACTTAGGTTCCCAATTAACCCTTTCCTTACTGTAGTCCTAAACCACTATGGAATCGGCCCCATCCAACTTCAATCTAACGGATATAGGATAGTTATGGGAACAATTGAGTTGAATAGGTGTTTAAACCAGAACTTGGGCCTCTAAGTGTTTGATTACTACTACTCGGGAGTAGAATTGAGTGGGGCTAACTCGAACCGAAAGAGGTACCATTTTTCGATTAAGAGTGCACGGAGAGAATTGGTCCAGTTCCTTCCCAGTTCAGGGAAGGGGATTGATGATGTCATTGTGAGGGTAAGTGGGCCATGGGAGTTTGGGAACATCCCAGAAGAGTTTCTCCTAATGATGAGATGCCCCAAGGTTTTGAAGAAAATAGGTGGATCCCCACCTCCTCTAACGGGTTTTTCTTTTATTTCTGCTTACACCTGTCTTTGTTGATCTTAACACTATATCTCCATTTTTGCAGCTGACTTCAGCGTCAAAGACAAAGAGATTAAGCAAGTTGGTGTCAATATCGTCACTTTTGACCAAGTCTAGGCATATAAGGGTGAAGGCGAGTTGAGAGGACTTGGTCGGGCTGCTCACATATTACTGAGTTACCCAATTCGGTACAAATCCTTCTTGGCAACTTACCGGGTACCGGACGATGTGATTGCCGCCCAGAAGATGGTAGGTGGCCTGCACCAGCTTGGAGATTTTTTGATAGTCTTGCTACAACTTCTTGTTGCTGAAAGTGGTATAGAGCATCTATAACCCTGAATCTGGTGGCCTTCCTCAAGAAGAGTGGCACAATGAAGAGGAAGGGGGATGGAACGACTGTTTCCGCCACCATAACTAATGTTACTGCTGATGCTTCTGCCACTGGAGCTTTTTTATCTACAATGCCTCCCATTATCACGGTCCCAGTGGCTTCCATAGTAATGGATCTGGTGGAGCCCATGGTGCCTCAAGAGGCAAAGAAAAAGGGAAGACTGGTGAAGGCCGCTGAAGCCGAAGGTGCTTCAGAGAAGTTAGTGTGCCTCGAGCAGGAAGACAATGGCAAGGAAAAGGAGAAAAGGACTGAGGAATTCGTGGTACGGCCAAAGATTTGTGGTTGTGCTATGACCTCTAAGGATTCCATTCTTTTCAATGCTGTTGGAGCTCTCCAAGCCATTTGTAAGCACCCCATTTTTGCCCGCTCGGCAGTCTTCAGTCCGTCAGACTTGTATTCAAGTCAATATGGACATATTCTGAATCAACTAAATTTTTCAAGTCTAATCCCATCAATCAATTGCTTCGCCGGCCCATTGGGCCCAAGTAGAGGCAAAATGGCCATAATGACCTTGGTGGCATTGCTCGGTCCAATTCTAGTGGGCACGTCTTTTTGAAGATGGTAAGTCTCCTTTCCAATTTTAATTCTAATTCTAATTAAATCCAGCACGTCCCTCGAGAAAGTTGATTCCTTGAGGCAGTAAGTCCATCTTGTTCGGCACGTTTTCGAGTGAAATCTCCAGAACGGTAAGTCCCTTCAAACCCGTCAACCGGGATAAGACCCCAAGTCCCCGAGATGGTAGAACGGTCCACCTTTGGGGCCTGCTTAACCCGTCAATACAGAAATGTCTGTTTCGGCACGCTTTCCAAGAAAGTTGATTCCTTAGGCGCTAAGTCCACCTAACAGCTTCCAGAGATTAGGCAATCTCTAGAATGATTGCGATCCGTTAGAGTAACGGAAATACTCGTAAACATCGCAACCGTCAGAGTGGCGGAAACACTCGCAAACAGGTCGATATAGGGAATTGCCAGCAAACCCCTATATCACAGGACTGCCGTCAGAGTGACGGAAACACTCAAAATCCAGGTCAACACCAGTGCCTGCTAGCCCATTTCGGTGAAAAATTACCAAACTGTCGCTAAGGCCATTTTTGGCACGTTTATTGAGAAAGTAGCTAAGTCCTTAGTGTTGGCCCAAAAGGCAACCCAAGAGGGGGGTAAATTGGGTTTTTCAAAGATTAATAGCAATTAAGATTAATTAAAATTAATCTAACCAATGTAACAGTGATCAATCAATATGCAATGCAATATAATCAGAAGAATGAAAGAAAACAGAGCATAAGAAAGAACACACAGATTTACCGAGGTTCAACCACAAACCGTGGTCTACGTCCTCACCCCAAGACCTTCTTGAAGTCTTCTTCCACTATGTAACCTCCAATTACAAATGGGCTACTGATTGACAAAGTGCTCAGCTTACTATACACAAGAACTCCTTACCGAGTTCTTCAATCTCCAAGTGGTTTTGTCCAAGCTCCACTCAAACTTACAAGAGTTTTTCTTCCACAAGAGAACTTTCAAACTCTCCCTTACAAGTGTATAAGAATATACAAGTAACAAAAAAACTCTTTAACGAGAGTAAATTTTACAACCAAAGCTCACAGATGAAGACAGGAAGAATATTCAGGGTTTTCAGTGAATCAGTCAGTTTGATCTTGTTTTTGTCTCAAATCTCTTGTATAAATGCAGCTAGAAACTTGTATATAAACCCCTGTATTGATTCCATCCGTTAGAGGTTGTTGGGCTTCATTAATGCACGTCCAGTCCGTTATAACGTTAAGAAAACTAGCCGTTATATTCAAGGAGTCGGCTCCAGGCTTGTGGAGTCGACACTTTCTGCTTCTGCATTTACCAAATATTGTTCACTGACTTTATGAGTCCGCTCTTCATATCAATGAGGCGACTCGTTGTTCATTCTGTCTTCACATCTTTGGCTTCTACTGTCATGAGGCGACTCTTTATCTTCAGGAGTTCGCTTTTTGTTCATTCGATCTTCAACCTTTTACTTTTGTTGTTATGAGGCGACTCTTCATCTTCATGAGTCCACTCATTGATCATATTATCTTCAAGCCTTTGCGTCTGTCTCCATGAGGCGACTCTTCATTGCAATGAGTCCACTCATTGTCTACTTGGTCTCTAGGCTTTTTGCTTCTGTGTTCATGAGGCGACTCTTCATTTTTCATGAGTCCGCTCATTGATCATTTTGTCTTCAGGCCTTTTGCTTCTGTGATTAAGAGGTGACTCCTCATTTCCATGAGTCTACTCATTGTCCATTTGGACTTTAAGCCTTTTGCTTCTGTAACCATGAAGCGACTCCTTATTTCCATGAGTCCGCTCATTACCCAGAAATTTACTTTCTGACTTCTAATGATCCAGCTCATCTCAGCAGCAGTATAAGATCTTCAAGGAGTATTCTTTGGGGTATGATGATCAATCAAATCTCTTTAACTCATTAGAGTTAACTTCTATTCAATTTTGGATTGAATCAATCATTTGACATTGCATCTTTTCTTGACTCTTAACTGTCAGAGCTTCATGAGATCAATGTAGATCTTTTCTTCTTCAGTTACAAAGCTTCCTCTTTCATTGTTGAACATCTCTTTCAATGTCAAGCTTCCTCAATTATGTAGAGCTTCACAATACTTCAATGCCGAGTTCTTCTCTTTGCTAGCAATTCTTCTTTCTTCTTTAAAATCACTTCAATGAGACTTTTGCAAGCTTGATGAAATCTCTTCATGCATCTAGTCTTCATTGATTCTTTACATCTCAGAAGAATTCTTCACTTGAATTTTAGGTAGAGATCAGACAATCATTATGAATCTTCTTTTCAGGCAACTTCAATCACATAATCTGAAATTGATCTTTGCATGCTTGATGAAGTCTTCTCTTGAGCATTTTCAATCTCCTTAATAATCAATTCCTCTTCAACTGATCTTTACATATTCTGATGAAGTCTTCAATTTATCTTGAGTGCAAATCAAATTCACTGAGTCTATGCATACTTTGATGAAATCTTCATTTGAACACTTTCAATCTCCTCGAATATAAAACATTTGTTTGAAGTAGAGATAGGCGTCAATCCTCTGTTTGGTTCATTGCATACCTCTTTGAAGTTCATTGCCTGATCTTGAATTTGTTGTGCATTCTCTTGACATGTATTAGACTTAAGATTGAACTTTAAATCTATAATTATGAACTTTGTTAGTCTGCACACTAAGTAAATTCATTAGTAAAATAACACAAGGTTTAGTTATCATCAAAATCAACATGGGAATCAACCTTGAGTCAACAAAGGTCAACCTTGAGTCAACACTCAGAACGGTAAGTCCACCCTTCCAAGATTGTCTTAAAGACAATCCGGCATGATTAGGTGCCTTCCAATCAATTTCGGGCCAATTTCGAGACATTTCAGTCAAGGTGACCATTTTGCCCCTAGGCTTCCGACTGCCCAGGGAACCACACCGGCTCTGGGTATCAAATCGGTAACCTCCTGAGAATGCTTCTTATAGTATTCTCGACCTTCCATTACCTTTTTGAGTCATTCCGAGTCAGTTCTGGCAAACCCGGTGCGAAATGACCATTTTGCCCCTGGTGGGCCGGTTGCCTTTTTTGACCACACCAGCTCAGGATATCAAACCGGTAACCTCTTGGGAAATTCTAAGTAATGTTTCCAAACATTGAGTCTTCTTCCGAGACATTCTGAGTCCGTCGTGGTAGTTTTCCAGTCCAGTTGACCGTTTTGCCCCTAATAGCCTTGTCAACCCTTCCAACACATCCTGTCATCATTTTTCAAGTCCACTACCCCCGAGACAATGTTCTAAGGGTTCCTGTCCCTTTCTGGCCTTTCGGGTCATTCCTGGCCCTTTCAAATCATTCCCGGACTTTTCGAAGTCACTCCTAGTGAAGATAAGCTGAAAATTATATGGTAGTCACTAGTACAGGCGCCCAAATCTTCTGAAGATACGTTGCTTGCCGACCTTAAAACTTTTCTAAGTGGCTATTAGTGGCGCCAAGCCAAATTTTGGCCTTGCGCCACTCCTAGTGGCGCCAATGTAAACTTTTGTCTAGCACCACTGCAACATGTGCCAAGTCAATCCTCTCTCTATAAATACAAAGCCTTCTCCAGCGTGAAAAAGGTCCACAAACTTAGTCCAAAAACCCTATTCTTCGATACACAGAGCTCGCAACCTCTCCAAACCCTAGTCTTCTTTAGGTTCTCCAAACTCTAGCCTCCATACACAAACCCTAGTTCCTATACACTCCCATACACTCATATACACTCATACACTAGCCTCCAAAGCCTCCATTGAAGACTTAAAGTGCTGCAACCCGAAGCTTCTGAAAATCAAGACAAGCCCTTGAAGACTGACGCAAAGCGAAGCAAAGACCGAAGCAATACAAGAAGAACAAAGTGCATAAAGCAAAGCAAAAAAAAAAAAAGACGCAAGGTAGGCTTCATGTTTACATTTACGCCACTCCCCCTCTCTCTTCTCTCTCTTAACCCACTTAGGCTTTCTTCTATTTTAATCCCCCATCTTCTTTCTCCCTTTTCTTGCATGCTTTAAACAAGGGACTTCCCGGTCCATGTGTAGGATTAGGCTATTGAAGGTCACCGTGTCGGGGGCTTTCTTTTAGTCTAACCGGAAACCACGTGGGTTCGGTCCCCTTGATTATGTGGTGAAGCCTTAACCTTGTATGTTCACTACCCCAATTTGCATTGTGCATATCATGATCTTGCATTCCTCCAAAATTCATTTTCCAACTTGTTTTCAAGAATTTACGTTAAATCTTCTTCTTCAAAACTTGTTTTCAAAATCACAATCTTAAGGTGATTCTAGCCTTTCCATGGCTAGGGTTGCTTTAGGAAAGTGTTACATTTAAAGTGACTTTCATGGTCCATATTTTTAAATCCTTCTTGCTTTCAAAACCACTATCTTAGCATGGTTCTAACTTTCTTATGGTTAGAATCGTTTTAGGAAAGCGAGATATTTTTATGAACGTTCCAAAAACTCTTTTTTCAAATCTCTCATTCTAAAAATCTCTCTTCTAACATACTTTCTAAAAACTCTCTCCAATCTCTTTTCCAAAATTGTTTTCAAAAACTCCCTTCAAAAATCTATTTTTCAAAACTCTTTTCCAAAAAAGCTCTATTTAACATTCACTTTCTAGAAACATTCCCTAAATCTCTCTTCCAACATACTTTCAAAAACCTCTTTCCAAAACTCCTTCCTAGAAAAATTCTTTCCAAAAATCCCTTTCCAAAAACTCTCTTTTCAAAATTCGCTTTTCAAAAACTCCTTTTTAAGATTTCCTTCAAAAACCTCTCTTTCCAAAAACTCTCTCAAAATTTTACTTTTCAAAATCCCTTTCGAAAAACTCTCTTTTGAAGTTTACTTTCTAAAAACTCCTCTCTAGGATTTCCTTCCAAAAATCTCCCTTTCTAAAAACTCACTTTCCAAAAATCTCTTTTCTTAGAGTCCAAGTTAAACCTTAGAGCCAACAATTAGGAAAACCTAATTTCCTTTCTTAAAACATGATTTCCACTCTTGCCTCAAAACCTAGGTTTCCAAAATCTCCTTTTTTTACATCTAAATTCTAGGTTTCCAAAACCTATTTTCTACATCAAAACTATAGTCTTCTAAATCTAAGATTTCCAAAACTTCACCTTCCAAATCCATATCAAACCCAATCTTCCCTTTAGGAAACCAAATCCAATCTTCCCATTTAGAAAACTAGATCCAATCCTCCGTTTTTGGAAACAAAATCAAAACACTTCTTCTTAGATGCAAAATCCAAATATTTCCTAATTCAAATCCTTCCTAATCTCGTACTTTCCTAAACCTTAAGTTTCTAAAACTTAAACTTTTAAAGCTTTCCTTAAACTTTAAACTTCTTAATCTTCCTAATTCCAACCTTTCCTAAATTCTATACCTTTTCCAAATCTAACTTTCAAATCTTTCTAATTTCAAATCTTCCTAAAATTCAAATATTTCCAAATCCAAAACTTTCTAAAATCAAACTTTCCAATTTCAAAACTTTCCTATTTCAAAATTTTCCTATTTTGAAATTTTCCTAATTCGAACCTTTCCTAAATCCGATCTTTCTTAAGTCCAATCTTTCCTTAACCTTCCAAGTCCAACATTCGAGTCAAATCTTTCTTAAACCTCAAGTCTTTCCTAAATCCTATCTTTCTTAAGTCTAGGTTTCCTAAATCTCAATCTTTCCAAAATAAGTTTAAATCCTTCCTCCAAGTTCTATCTCTCTAAATCAAAGTCCAATCTTCTCAATTCTAAATTCCAATTTCAAATCTTCTATTCTAAGTTCAAATCAAACCCTTTTTCAAACCAAAATTTCTTTTTCAAATCAAGCCTTCTATTTTCTATCGGACTCTTGTCCGAACTACGACTGACCTGATTCCTCAAAAAAGATACGTAGGCAACCCTCATGGGTGCGGTCACAACCTTTTTCAAATCTCCAATTCCATAACTATTTTCAAATTTCCAATTCCATAATCTGTTTCAAATTCCCAATCCCAAATTTCTATTTTCAAATCTCTATTTCCAATCTTCAAAACTTTCTTTTGAAATCAAATCTACCTATTCAAATCTCTTTTCAAATCAAATCAAGTTCTTTTCGAATCTATTTTTAAAATCAAAGTCTTTTCTTACACTTGCATATTATGCATCATTCTTTTAAGCATTCTTTTCAAAAGTGGATAGTTTTGGACATTCGTTAATCGAATACTCTAATAGATGAATCTAGGGTGAATAGACATATGGGTACCGCAAGGGTGGGTGATCGCTCCCTAAAAGGGTGATACTTAACTGCAAGTGCACGACCGCGATGTAATAATAATTTCTCGTAAGTACGAGGTCGATCCCACAAGGAAGATGGTGTACGTAAATAGGAAAACTTACCGTGGATCAAAAATCTTAAGAAAAACACTCCAATAAATAAAAACTGATTTTAGGTTGAGAAAAGATTTATTATCTAATTTAAACTAAGAAATAAAGAAAAAGTCCTGCGGTCAATCAATCTAATCAATTGCGTCGCTTGAAATTCCAAAGGAGATAATTTAATAACTCAAATCCTTCGACTACGTCGTGAGTCTCGGATTTGGAAGATTTAACGATAAAATCAAGGGTTCTTCAAAACTTCAACTTCTAGAATAAATCAGGTTGTTAGAATCAAGGACGCGCATCATTGATTCGTGCAGCGCATATACTGAACCCAACTCATACATAAACGTTACAAGGCAGCATATATACTGAATGTGGTATTCACGCATAAGCGTTACCGAACATAATAGAACATCCAGGTTTTCAAAGGTTTCTAGAACGAAGAAGAAGAAGAAGAAAGAATAACTAGAAGATTTAACTTTAAAACCAAAATCGTACCTCCTTCGTTCATCCAAGATATTCAATTGATCTTCACAATTGATCCCAAGATGGAATCTAGCTACTCATCATAATCTTATATACACAAAACTGTATTGAAAATATATTGAAAGACTGAATAAAAACTATGAATAAACTATTCTAATCTACTCCTAAAACCCTAGAAAAACATCAAAAACTAATATCCCTTTAAAAACATAAAACCCTAAATCTATTTTTCTACCTCCTTATCTCCCTACAACTAAAAAGTGAGTTAATATATAAATCCTGTCGTCAGTCGTACGGACGGTTCCTACTGAGTGCTCAGATGGGCTGGGTCCCTTCACAAAAGTTGTAGGGCTCAAAAGGTTATATAAAATCGACATATTATGGGCCTGAATAGCCTTTCTGGTTCGCGAGATATGGGCTTTCAAAGTTTCAGCTCTGCGTGCTTCAGCAGCTTGTACCACAGCTTTAGCAGCTCGTACCTTAACAGCAACCTCTTGAAACCTATGATTAAATTATATTCGAAATCATTCCATTTAAGCTCAAAACCGTTCGAACGCCTGGGTCACCGTTCGAACGCCACGGACGACCGTTCGAACGCTCTTCGAACGCACTTCGAACGGGAAAACCTGCTCTCTGAATCTATCGAACACGCTTCGAACCTGGGCTTAACGTGATACCGTTCGAACGCTTCTGTATGCCGTTCGAATGCCCTTGAGGACCGTTCGAACGCACTTTCGAACGCCTGCTCCATTTTAGCGCGTATTTATCCCTTTTTAGCCCGTATTCCTGAAAACATACATAAAACTAAGTTAGGAACGAATTAGGACTAAAACAGCATAATTAAACATATTACCAAACTAACAAATAGCTAATTAAGGCATGTAGATTGCACTTTTAGAGTTCAATCACACCCCCCAACTAAACTTTTGCTAGTCCCTAACAAAATAATAACACTAAAAACCTATCTCCACTTTCGTGGGAGTCACGAGTGCATTTAGCTTATGCACCAAGCCTTTAAACGCCTAGGTTACACCTAGTGGACGAGTGGTGTCTCGTGAGGGCTTACAGTGATGAATACCCACAAACATCTATCCACGCAATGTCAAAATGATATCAAAGAACATGAAACATGTATTAACCTCATTCAAGTCAAGTCTCAATCCACCTAGATCATGAGTCATCGCAAGGTAAAGACATAAAACATTGAAGAAATAGACTACATTGAAGTGTACTATCAATGGCATATAACTCTAATGTCTCAAACTCATACAATTATGTCCTTTATGATTTGATCCAAGTCTCACAAGGCATACACTCGACTTTGAACATGAACACACAGGGTCTCTCAATGGAAAGTTCATTTTAAGAGTAAATATACAAGACATGCAAGTAGAGCAATTCCAATCATCAAAAATCGATAAGTTATAGGTGTATCGACTTGGCATAGCTTCATGAAAGAATATTTACTGTCTAAGCACAATTAAAGAATTAACATTGATGACTTATACACAATTGAATTAAAGATTCATGTAAGTTCCGGATATTATGGCCATGTGAAAGAAGAGGCATGAATGGGGACAGAATAAGAAATAACAAAACTCAACATATGCATTGCGCACTACACATGATAGTTAATAAACACACACTTCCCGATTCCCAACTTTACAATAATCTTAGACTTTTCAACTTCCTTCACTTCTTTTTCATTTGAAATTTTTTCTTTTTCTTTTCAACTCCTTTTCATCCCTTTCTTTTCTTTTCTTTACTTTTCAACTCTATACACTTTCAACTTCACAGATATAGAAGCAATGCCCCAACTCCGAAATTTAGCATTGACAAACTTTTAGGCTTATGTGTATACGAATATCAAGAAATAACTATAAATATGAATAACACAATGGAATGAAATGGCCTCTACTTTTATAATCCGAAAACTACATCAAATCAAAACTTCAAAAGTGTATAAGATGTCATTAACTCCAACTAATACTCAACATGTAAACCAAAATCAAGCATAATGAAGCTATTCAATGAATGGAGATCAATAACTTAACCTTGAGTAAATGTAAATCACACTCAAAAGGCGATAAATAGGTTCTAAAGCTCACAAGGTATAAAATCTCCACCTTATAAGGACATGCATGCACAAGAGAGAAACATAGAAAGATCATATAACATACTAGTGCACAATAATGTAAACTCTCTCTTATAATAGTTTTATGACAAAAACTTGTAATGCATCACAATATAAAGGTGAATCAATCATCAACTCAAACTTAGTCCAATGCACGACTTAAAGTATCCTTGACATCATAAGCGCATTGACATGAATATAGATATGGTTCTTCAAGATAATCTCCAACACTTCCAATCGTAACAATAAACATAAAGAGGATATAGAAAAGTGTGAGAAATACATACCAAAGTACCGAACCATATGATACATCAAACCTTTACCAAAGACTTCCAAGTGTCTAAACGGTAGATCAATCATGAACTTTAACCTGAAAATTACTCAATAAAGCATAACAAGGTTTGATAGAATAGAACTATTTTTGGAATTTTTGTTATTTTTATGGATTTTTTTTTAAAATTTTTAATTTTTATATAAATGAAAAGAACAAAACAAAATAAACAAAAAGAACAAAATAAAACAAAAAGACTTAAAACAAAATAAACAAAAAGGACAAAACAAAACAAAAAGACAAATAGGCTCCCTTCCCCCTAACTAAAATGATGCAATGTCCTCAATGCATGAAAACAAAGCATGGAATGCAATTAAATGGTGGGAGAAGAGAAAATACGCTGCCTAATTGTCGCGCCCAGATTTTTCGCACTCGAGGAATACACACACAAACGGGAAAAACGCTGTACTCTCTCGTTAGAACTCATCCTCCTAGAAGAATGAATGCGACTAAGTTTGATTTGAAAATTGATTTGAATAAAGGGCTTTTGAAAAAGATTTGGAGTCGCCACCTAACTTGATTAAGGTGAGTTAGGTTACCTAAAAACTAAGGATAATCCGAAGACTACACTTAAGGTTTTTAGAAAAGGTTTTTGAAAATACCACCTCAAGAGAGGGTTTTTAAGAAAACGGGTTGTTTAGTAACCTTTGGAAAACATTTAGCCCCTTTTTTGAAAATAACTCCATTTTGGTCTTTGAAAACAGTGATTCTAGGTTCGGAGGTTGGTTACGTGTAGCGAAGACGCACTAAGCCATCACCCTACCCCGCCCTTGCGGTACCTACATGTCTATTTACCCTAAATTCACCTACTAGAGTCTTCAACTAACAAACGTTCAATCCTATTCACTTTAGAAAACAATGTTGAAAAGAAACTAAATGATGCATGATATGTAAGTGCGATAGAAAAAGAGTTGGAAATAGATTTGAAAAGAAATTGATTTTTGATTTAAAAGAGATTGGAAAACATAGATTTGAACTTGGAATAGAAAAGAGATTTGAAATAGAGATGGAGTTGGAAGTTTGAATTAGAAGATGGAATTGGAAATTTGGAGAAGATTGTAGAATTGGAGATTTGAATTGTGGAAATAGAAATTTGAAAAATATTGTGACCGCACCCATGAGGTTGCCTACGTATCCTTTTGGAGGAATCAGGTTAGTCGTAGTTCGGACAAGAGTCCGATTGAGAATAGAAGTGTTGATTTGAAAGAAGAGATTGAATTGGAAATTGGAAGATTGAGAGATATTGAACTTAGAATAGAAGATTGGAAATTGAAATTTAGAATTTTGGAATTTGAAAAGATTGAATTTTGATTTGAAAGGATAGAACTTGGAAGAAAGATTTAGACTTGTTTTAGAAAGATGAAGGTTTAAGAAACCTAGACTCATGAGACTTAGGAAAGACTCGAGAGTTTAAGAAAGATTGGATTTAGGAAAGGTCCGAATTAGGAAAGTTTCATTTTTAAGAAAGTTTCAAATTAGGAAAGTGTCATTTTTGAAAAGTTTCGAATTAGGAAAGTTTCAAATTAGGAAAGTGTTTGAATTAGGAAAGTTTTGAAATTAGGAAAGTTTCAACTTAAGAAAGTTTTGAATTAGGAAAGTCTTGAATTAAGAAAGTTTTGAGTTTAGAAAAGTTTTAGATTTGAAAAGTTTTGAATTTTGGAAAGTTTTTGGGTTTAGAAAGATTTAGGTTTAGAAAGATTTAACTTAAGAAAGTTTTGAATTTGGAAAAATTTGATTTGGAAAGATTTGAATTTTGGAAAGATTTAAATTTAGAAAGTTTAGAGTTTAGAAAGATTTAACTTAAGAAAGTTTTGAATTTAGAAAACTTTGAATTTGGAAAGATTTGAAATTTAGAAAGTTTAAGATTTAGAAAGTTTTAGAGTTTTAGAAAATCTTGAGATTAGGAAAGGTTAGATTTAGGAAAGATTGGAAAGGGGTAGAATTAGGAAAAGGTTGAATTAGGAAAGATTTGAAAGCTTAAGTTTAAGGAAAGATTTAGGAAAGATTTTTATGTTCAAGTTTTGGAAACTTAAGATTTAAAAGTAGGAGATTAGGAAGGAGTTGAATTAGGAGAGGGATTTGGAAGTTTAGAGTTTAGGAAAGATTTTAAAGTTTTGGGAACTTAAGATTTAGGAAAGAGTGAATTAGGAAATGTTTGAATTAGGAAAGGTTTAAACTAGGAAGGGTTAAGATTCCTATTTCCTAAAACAAGGGATTGGATTTTGTTCCTAAAAAGAGAAGTTTTGATTTTGTTTCCAAAAACGGAGGATGGGATCTAGTTTCCTAAAGGGAAGATTGGATTTGGTTTCCTAAAGGAGAAACTAGATTTGGCATGGATTTGGAAAAAGAAGTTTTAGAAACCCTAGATTTGGAAAGCTATAGTTTCGACGTAAAAAGAGGTTTTGAAAATGTGTATAGTTTTGATGTAGAAAACAAGAGTTTTTGGAAACCTAGGATTTTGGTATAGAAAACAAGAGGTTTTGGAAACCTAGATTTTGAGGCCAAAATAAGGGGTTGAAAATCATGTTTTTGGGAAGGAAAATTAGGGTTTCCTAATTGTGAGTTCTAGGGTTTAACTTGGACACCAAGAAAAGAGTTTTTTGGAAAAGGAGTTTTTTAGAAAGGGATATTTTTAGAAAGAAAACCTAGAGAGGAGTTTCTAAAAAGTGAATTTTGAAAAGAGAGTTTTTGGAAAGAAATCCTAGTGAGGAGTTTTTAGAAAGTGAATTTGAGGAAAGTTGTTTAGGAAGAAAACGTAAGGAGCGTTTTTGGAAAGTGAACTTTTGAAGAAAACGTTTTTGGAAGGGAGCTTGTAGGAAAGACATTTTTAGGAAAGAGATTGTTGGGAAGGAGTTTTCTAAGAAGGAAACCTAGGGAGTGTTTTTGGAAAGGGATTTTGAAGAGAGTGTTTTTGGAAAGTAAAACTTTGAGAGAGTTTTTGGAAGGAGATTGAAAAGGAGTTTTTGAAAATAGGTTTTTGGAGGGAGTTTTTGGAAAACAATTTTGAGGAGGAATTTGAAGAAGAAGATTGAAGAGCGTTTTTAGAAAGTATGTTGAAAAAGAGGTTTTTAGAAAGTATGAAAATGTCTCACTTTCCTAAAGCGATTCTAACCATAAGAAGGCTAGAACCACTTTAAGAAAGTGGTTTTGAAAATAACAAGGACTTGAAAATATGGGCCATATTGGCCACTTTAAATGTAACACTTTCCTAAAGCAACCCTAGCCATGGAAAGGCTAGAATCACCCTAGGATTGTGATTTTGAAAACAACTTTTGAAAAAGGAGATTTTGATGCAAGTTTGAAAACGATTTTGAAAACGATTTTGAAGACAACTTTGAAAACGATTTTTGGAAGATGCAAGATCATGATATGCACAATGCAATTTTGGGGTCGTGAACATACAAGGTTAAGGCTTCACCACATAATCAAGAGGGCCGAACCCACGTGGTCTCCGGTTAGCCTAAAGGAAAGCCCCCGACACGGTGACTCTCCAATAGTCTAATCCTACACATGGACCGGGAGTCCCCTTGTTTCAAGCATGCAAAGAAAGGGGGGGAGAAGATGGGGGATTAAAATAGAGAAAACCCAAGTGGGTTAGGAGAGAGAAGAGAGAGGGGGAAGTGCAAAAACGTAAAACGAAAGCCTACCTTGTGTCTTGTTTATTTTGCGCGCCTTGCTTGTCTTCGGTCTTTGTCTTGATCTTCGTCTTCAATCTTCAAGAGTTGTCTTCAATCTTCAACTTCAGATTGCAGCTCTTCAAGTCTTCAATGGAAGGTTGGAGGCTAGTGTATAAGCATATGAGAGTGTATGTGAGTGTATGAGGGTGTATATGAGTGTATAGGAGGCTAGGGTTTAGGAAACCTAAGGAGACTAGGGTTTAGAGAGTGTTCGAGCTCTGTGTATCGAAATATAGGGTTTTTAGACTGAGTTGACGGACCTCTTTCACGCTAGAGGAGGCTCTGTATATATAGAGAGGGGAATGCACTGGCGCCTGTTGCAGTGGCGCCAGGCCAAACAATACACTGGCGCCACTAGGAGTGGCGCCAGGCCAAATATTGGCTTGGCGCCACTACTAGTGGCGCCACCCAATTAGGAAACAATTAAGGTCGGCAAGCAACGTATCTTTGACTAGATTTGGGCGCCACTACTAGTGACTACCATGCAATCTTTAGCCTGGCTTCACTAGGAGTGACTCCGGAAAGTCCGGGAATGATTTGAAGAGGCCGGGAATGACCCAGAAGGCCGGAAAAGAGCAGGAACACTTAGAATAGTGTCCTGGAGGTATTTGACTTGAAAAATGAGGATAGAATGTGTCGGAAGGGTTGACCGGGCCTTTAGGGGCAAAACGGTCAATCGGACCGGAAAGCTGCCGGGACGGATTCAGACTGTCCCGGAAGAAGACTCAAGACTTGGAAACATTATTCAGAATGTTCCCAAGGGTTGCCGGTTTGATATCCAGAGCCGGTGTGGTTGGAAAAGGCGACCGGCCCACCAGGGGCAAAATGGTCATTTTGCACCGGGTTTGCCGGAACTGACTCGGAATGATCCGGAAGGATAAAGGAGGGTTGAGAATTAAGAATATTCTAGGTTAAGAAGAGCCGGAATGGTCAGAAAAGGCGACCGGGGGGCAAAACAGTTACCGGTTTGATACCCAGAGCCGGAGGTGGTACCCAGAGCCGGAAAAGGGCGACCGGCCCACCAGGGGCAAAACGGTCATTTCGCACCGGGTTTGCCGGAACTGACTCGGAATGATCCGGAAAGATAAGAGGGGATTGAGAATACTATAAGAAGTATTCTCAGGAAGATGCCGGTTTAATACCCAGAGCCGGCGTGGTCCCCGGGGCGTTTGGATGCTTAGGGGCGAAATGGTCATCTTGACCGAAAAGTCTCGAAAAAGGCCCAAGGGGCAGTTTGGTCATTTTTCACCAAAGTGGGCTAGCAGGCACCGGTGTTGACCTGGGTTTTGAGTGTTTCCGTCACTCTGACGGCGGTCGTCGTGACACAGGGGTTTGTTGGCAATTCCCTATATCGACCTGTGAGTACTTCCGCTACTCTAACGGTTGTGATGTTTGTGAGTATTTCCGCTACTCTGACGGTTCGCGTTCATTCCCGAGACTGCCTGATCTCGGGAAGCTGCTAAAGGGGACTTAGCGCCTGAGAAATCAACTTTTCTCGGAAGGCGTGCCTAAACGGACATTTCTACATTGGCGGGCTAGCAGGCGCCAAAGGTGGACCGTTCTACCATCTAGGGGACTTGGGGTCTCGTCCCGGTCGACAGGTTTAAAGGGACTTACCGTTTCGAAGAGATCCTCTTCGAAAACGTGCCAAACCGTCTCGAGGAATCAACTGTCTCGAGAGAGGGATTGGAATTGGAATTGGAAAGGGGTCTTATCATCTTCGAAAAGATGTGCCTGATTTGGAATTGGAAAGGGGACTTACCGTCTCCGAAAAGACGTGCCTGATTTGGAAAGGGGACTTACCGTCTCCGAAAAGACGTGCCTGATTGAATTTGGAAAGGATAATGCCCCTAAGGGCATAAATGAAAGAAAAAATAAATTAAGAAAATAAAGAAACAAAACAACTACTCCTATTTCTACCTAATTTTGAGAGAGAAAGGATCACCCAATGCCACAAAGTGAAAATTTTCCATCATCCCATACCCCCAACTTAGAGATTTTTCAAGAATTCATGCAAATGTAGGAATATACAATGGCCACTTCTTTGATGAACTCTAGTACATAACCTTGAAGCACATAAGGGTAATAAAGGTCATGGAATGTAGAAAATAAAGAATGATCATGCACAAATGTGCCAATGAAGTTTATGCCATGAAGTGCTTGACCCTCCCCTTCTTTTTGGTCGGCCATTAGAATGATGTTTAGTTCCAATGTTGGGACATGGAGCTCCAAAGGCTCCGGTAGAATAAGACTAGGTACTAGAGGAGTAAAAGTAAGGATAACATGATCCCTAGACACAATAGGAATGACCTCTAGACCATTAACATCATCTTTAACATGCAAATTCCCAACATCTAGACCAAAATCATCCTTAAGGGTAAACTCATCACTACCCTTCTCTTCTTGTTTGGAGTCCCTAATCTTGGGCTCCTCTCCCTCACTCTCCATTGTTCCTTCTTCCTTCACCTCTTCTTTAGGTATCATTTCCCTCAGTTCAGACACCTCAGGAAGAATAAGTACCTCTTCTTTAACCTCATCCTCATCATCATTCACCCTAAGAACGTCTTCCCTTGGATTAGACACCGCGGGAACGTGGATATTCTCTATTTCATGGTCAGTCTTAAGTGCGATAACAGAGAGACCTTGGTCATGACTACTCATATATGGAATTGGGAACATCTCATATGTAGGATCATCTCGAGGTTAAGCCGGAAGCTCTTCCTTCTCGTGATCCATTGGCTCTTGTGTTAACAGGGCCAACCGTTGAGTTAGATCATCTAATTCCTAACGAATTTGTGCAAGAGTGTCTGCTTGTACCTCTGTATTAGTATCCCTGAACCCCGAGGACATACCCATGTGATATGGCATGTAAGATGACTGTATGTTTTCTTGATTCTCTAGAAAAGGTTGATAAGATAATGACGGATATGTCTCGTGAAATGTGTAAGGTGAAGTAAAAGGTGTATATGAATCATAAGCATATGGTGAAGACGAATGTGGTGCATGGTAGTACAGTTATTGTGGTGGTTGTTCATAAGAAGCATATGGTGAAGCTTGAGGGCTCCACTCCGAATAATTTGGAGGTGGATAATAATCTTGTAGTTGTGTCGTGTATGAATCAGGACTTGTAGCAATAAAATTCCAAGGATAATCCATGATTAAGATGTATGCAAGACTAACCAACAAGTATACGAAAACAATCTATCCTCCCAATCCCACAACAATAATGCACAAACCCAATAAACAATAAACGGGTGATCATATGGTTCCAAGTGTCCCTGGCAACGGCGCCAAAAACTTGATCGCTCCCTAAAGGGTGATACTTAACCGCAAGTGCACGGCCGCGATGTAATAATAATTTCTCGTAAGTACGAGGTCGATCCCACAAGGAAGATGGTGTACGTAAATAGGAAAACTTACCGTGGATCAAAAATCTTAGGAAAAACACTCCAATAAACAAAAACTGATTTTAGGTTGAGAAAAGATTTATTATCTAATTTAAACTAAGAAATAAAGAAAAAGTCCTGGGGTCAATCGATCTAATCAATTGCGTCGCTTGAAATTTCAAAGGAGATAATTTAATAATTCAAATCCTTCGACTACGTCGTGAGTCTCGGATTCGGAAGATTTAACGATAAAATCAAGGGTTCTTCAAAACTTCAACTTCTAGAATAAATCAGGTTGTTAGAATCAAGGACGCGCATCATTGATTCGTGCAGCGCATATACTGAACCCAACTCATGCATAAACGTTATAAGGCAGCATATATACTGAATGTGGTATTCACGCATAAGCGTTGCCGAACATAATAGAACATCCAGGTTTTCAAAGGTTTCTAGAACGAAGAAGAAGAAGAAGAAAGAATAACTAGAAGATTTAACTTTAAAACCAAAATCGTACCCCCTTCGTTCATCCAAGATATTCAATTGATCTTCACAATTGATCCCAAGATGAAATCTAGCTACTCATCATAATCTTATATACGCAAAACTGTATTGAAAATATATTGAAAGACTAAATAATCTGATTACAGGAATTGAAAGCTGAATAAAAACTATGAATAAACTATTCTAATCTACTCCTAAAACCCTAGAAAAACATCAAAACCTAATATCCATTAAAAAAATAAAACCCTAAATCTATTTTTCTACCTTCTTATCTCCCTACAACTAAAAAGTGAGTTAATATATAAATCCCGTCGTCAGTCATACGGACGGTTTCTACTGAGTGTTCAGATGGGCTGAGTCCCTTCACAAAAGTTGTAGGGCTCGAAAAGTTATATAAAATCGATATATTATGGGCCTGAATAGCCTTTCTGGTTCGTGAGATATGGGCTTTCAAAGTTTCAGCTCTATGTGCTTCAGCAGCTTGTACCACAGCTTCAGCAGCTTGTACCTTGACAGCAACCTCTTGAAACCGATGATTAAATTATATTCGAAATCATTCCATTTAAGCTCAAAACCGTTCGAACGCCTGGGTCACCGTTCGAATGCCACGGACGACCGTTCGAACGCTCTTCGAACGCACTTCGAACGGGAAAACTTGCTCTCTAAATCTATCAACCACGATTCGAACCTGGGCTTGACGTGATATCGTTCGAACGCTTCTGTATACCATTCGAACGCCCTTGAGGACCATTCGAACGCACTTTCGAATGCCTGCTCCATTTTAGCGCGTATTTATCCCTTTTTAGCCTGTATTCCTGAAAACATACATAAAACTAAGTTAGTAACGAATTAGGACTAAAACAACATAATTAAACATATTACCAAACTAACAAATAACTAATTAAGGCATGTAGATTGCACTTTAGAGTTCAATCAGTGGGGTAGGGTGATGACTTAGTGCGTCTTCTTTATACGTAACCAACCTCCAAACTTAGGATCACTGTTTTCGAAATACCAAAATGGAGTTATTTTCAAAAAAGAGCTTAAATATTTTCCAAAGGTTACCAAATAACCTGTTTTCTTAGAAACCCTCTCTTGAGGAGATATTTTCAAAATCGTTTTTAAAAACCCTAAGTGTAGTCTTTGGATTGTGCTTAGTTTTAGGTGACCTAACTCGCCTTAATTAAGTTAGGTGGTGACTCCAAATTGTTTTCCAAAAGCCTTTTATTCAAATTAATTTTTAATTCAAACCTAGTCACACTCATTCTTCTAGGAGGATGAGTTCTAACGAGAGAGTACATTATTTTTTCCACTTGTGTATGTATTCCTCGAGCGCGAAAAATCTGGGCGCGACACCATTGAGCTACCTGGAGATATTAAGGAACTAAGCGGTACAGACACTGATGAGATTTTGATGGGGGCAGCTCATGCATCGATGGTGGTAGGGCATATTCCTTTTGCATTTTCTGGTTGACACTTTGATTGGCTTTTTACTGATGTATTCTACCGTTTTGTTCTGATGAGGGAGTAATTCAGAGCTTGGAAGCCATTCAGTGTTTCTGTAGCTTGCATGATCGGCACAAGAACTTGCTAAAGAAGTATGACGAGCTGAAGGATTATTTCTATGTCCGAGATCGGGATGCTTGTACTTTAAGGACGGCACTAGAGAATAGCAAAGGCGTCCTTACCGAAACCCAAGCTTGCTTTAAGCAAAAGTAGGAAGACTTCAAGGTGGTGACGGCAGAGACTGAGGCTCTAAAGGCTCAAGTTATCAAAGCTAAGAAATCAGCATCTAAGGCAAAGGCAGGCCTGGTAGAAGCCATAACAAATCTGGAGACATCGAAGGCGAAGTCATAAGCCCAATACATAAAGGGTTATGAGGATGCCGGAGACTATTATGAAGGATAAGTCAAGCAAATCTGTGAGCAACTCTTCCAGGAAGGCAAGAAGGCGGCCTTGAGGAAGCAAGCTTTGGATAAGTCTTCTCTTCTTTAGACAGAGATACCTGTTCGGGCTGAAACTGATTTAGGATCTAATGCAGAGGTGGATGAAGACGAAGAAGAAGAATAGGCTCTTCTTGGGGTTAAGCCAGCTGAAACCAACCTTTCTGCCAACTTGCCTCCTGCCATGAAAAACCATGTTGCTGATTTAAATTTTATCGAGACAAACCCATTTGCTGAGTCCAACATCGCTACCGAACTACCCTTTGCTGGGACCAATATCACCGCCGAACTACCCTCTGTTAGGACCAACCTTGCCGCTGACCTGTCTTCCACTGAAGCCACCCTTGTTGCTTATCCGTCTCTGTAGTTTTTCCCTTTTTATTTTTGCTTTCTTTATTATAATTACGCCTGTGGGTAAAATAGTTGTATTCTGTTTATTTAATAGAAGAGGATTTTTTACTATCCTAACTCTTTTTTGTAGTATGTTTTTAAGCTCAAGTCTTTTTCTGTCATACTTTTACATGCCAGACTTAGGCAGAAAAAAGAGAATAAACACTCCGATTTTTAATTTTTTGTCTTCCTCAGCCGACCTGCCAAACTTTAGCAGGACTAAGTCAAGACACTTAGTTTTATTTTGTAATTTATTGCCTCCATTAGCCGACCTGCTTGACTTAGGCCGGACAAAGGTTGGACCTGCCAACAAGTTAGAGAGGATCAAGTTTTTACACTTAGTTTTTTATGGCTTTCATTGGCTGACCTACCAACAAGTTGGACAAGACTAAGTTTTTATACTTGATTTTTTATGACCTTCATTGGTCGACCTACCAACAAGTTGGACAGGACCAACTTTTTACACTTATTTTTTTATGGCCTTCATTGGCCGACCTGCCAATAAGATGGACAGGACCAATGACTCGCCTCCGTAATGCGGTATTCCTACAAAATGGAGTTAGCACCCCGCAAGAGTACGGGGGTTGCGATGAAGTATAAACCGGTAATCCGGTATCATTCTCTCCCAAGGGACCTAGCCAAATATAGGCTCTAGCACTCAACTCACACTAACCTAACCTAAGATTGGATTGCAATTATGTGGAGAATTAGATCTAAAATAAAAAAGGAAAATAAAAAGACCGAAAATCTTTTGGGTTTTGATGGTTGTTTTGAATTCCTAAACTATTGCAGTGAAAATAAAGAGAATTAACACTAGACAAATAAATTAAAGCAAAGTGAAAATAGAATTAAAGCAATTAAAAAAGGGAATTGGGCTCAAATGATCCAACCACTCAATTTCATCCAAGATTTTCAATGGGGTTTATAACTCAAATTAAACACAACATTTAAGTGTGTTTGATTCGGAGGATTTAGCTTTGAAAACCAATTATTCTCAAGCAATTGAAATTAGATACATGTTCAATCGGGAATCAAAGGTTAATACCATCGATTCAACTTAGTCAATACCAAATTTGTGGTTTGTGCATTGATTAGCCAAACATAGTCAATAACCTAGGTTTTCTAAGGCATCTTCAATCAATTGTTGGGAATGAATTTCTAGCAATTGTGGAGTATTTTTCTAGTCAAGAGTCCTAAATTAATACCATTGATTTGGGTGATGAAAATCCCCAAATTTAGTCAATAATTCAAGTTTTCTAAAATTCCACATCTAATTACTAGAAATTTGAATTCTAAGAAAATATGGCAATTAATTCATGAGACACCTCCATTGAATTCCTTGGATTATTTGGGTGATTTTCACATTTAAACCCAATGTAAAAACTAGCTAATTAAACTCATAATAAAAGCATGAAAAATGGAAACAAAGCATGTAGAGATTTAAACTAAAATTTACTTGAAGATTAAGAGTGTTTGGATACAAGGAAAATACAAGAAAATGTAAGAAAGTGAAAGAAAATACAATACAATGGAAGAAAACTACAAGTTTTATACCTATACTACCATTACAAAGCTAAATTTAAGCTAAAAATGAAGAAAAATAGAAAAATCTAACCTTGGAGAGGCTCTCCCGCCGCCCCTTGCTCAAAACTAACCCTAACTACTCAAAAACTATACAAAAAAACTTAAAAAACGCAGCTTCGGACGCAAAAAACACAATCTGGATGAACAGTAACCGTCTGAATACCGTCCGGATGGTCCGTTCGATGCCCGTTTGAAGTCCGTTCGGGCGGTGAATAGTAACCGTCATGAACAGTACCCGTCCGAACGGTGAACAGTACCCGTTCGGACGGGTACTATTCACACTGTTCAGCTGTAGAATTTTCGAAGCTTGATTTGGCCACCCTAGAGTTCGATTCAGCTGATGCACATTAGATACAAAGTTGTAGAGCTTGAAGTCTTCTTTCCAATGACGCAAAAATCAGCTCAATCGGATATTGGAGTCAAAAGTTGTGGCCAAAATACCGAGACAGGTCTGAATTTTCGTGAACAAATTATTCGCCTTGAACTCGTTTTGATTATTCTTGATTTCTTTTCACCTTTATTAGCTTATATAACCTACAAAACACATACAAAACATACTCAAACAAATATCTAATTAAAATAAAGTAATTAACAATAATTTAACTCTAACAAAGTGCGAATTAAAGGCTAATAATTACACTTTTACGGTGTAATCAACCAACTTTTTACATTTGATTTTTTATGACCTTCATTGGCCGACCTGCCAACAAGTTGGACAGGATCAAATTTTTACACTTGGTTTTTTATGGCCTTCATTGGCCGACCTACCAACAAGTTGGACAGGACCAAGTTTTTGCACGTGGTTTTTTATGACCTTCATTGGCTAACCTGCCAACAAGTTAGACAAGACCAAGTTTTTACACCTGGTTTTTTATATTTATCTTTTAGAATAGCATCAAGTACATAGATTTGCTGAATGACTTCTGATTTTATTGACAATATGCAGCTTTTAAAGGAAAATATCCTACTAATAAAATTTATTATCGTAGACCATTACATCTTTTAGGAAATATCCTACTAATAAAATTTTATGATATTGTTGGCGTTCCAAGGTCGGGGTAATTGTCACCTTTCACCGATAATTTCTAGCCGGTATACCCCACGCCGACCTGAGACGCAACTCTGTAAGGACCTTCCAAGTTTGGGCCGAGCTTCTCATCTGCTGGATTCTTTGTTGCTCCCAGTACTTTCCTCAGCACTAAGTCACCAGGAACGAAGACTCTTGGTTGGACTCGTTTGTTGTAGGCTCGACTAAGCTGCCAATGATCCCAGTAAGTTTAAGCAGGGCAGTTTCTCTCTTTTCTTTAATAAGGTCGAGGTCTTTTGTCAAAGTATGGTCATTAAGGCTGCTGTCGTATGCTGCTAATCTAATGGTTGGAAGTTTGACCTCCAAGGGTATTACTGCATCCACACCATATGCCATTGAGAAAGGGGTTTCTCTAGTAGATCTTCTTGGAGTGGTTCTATAAGACCATAAGACACTAAGTAACTCTTCAACCCATCTTTCCTTGGCTTTTTTAAGCCTCTTTTGGATCCCGTTCAAAATGGTCTTGTTTGATATTTCGGCTCACCCATTGTACTGCGGATAGGCTGGCATCGAATGATTATTTCTGATCCCAAGCTCATTGCAGAACCCTTTGAACATGTTGCTGTCGAACTAGGTGCCATTTTCTAAAACCAATGCACGAGGTATCCCGAACCTTGTGATGATGCTCCTCCATGCAAACCTCTTAGCGTTAACTTCTCTGATAGTCGATAAAGGCTCTGCTTCCACCCACTTGGTGAAGTAATTAGTTGCCACTATAAGGAACCTCTTATTCGCTAGGGCTTGGGACAACGGTCCGACTATGTCCAACCCCCATTGTGTAAAGGACCAAAGGCTGGTAATAGTCGTGAGGTCCTCGACAAGCTCGTGAATTATCAGCAAAAACTTCTAGCCTTTTTCATATTTCAGAACATACTAGGCAACGTCTTTCTACATACAGGGCCACCAATAGCCTTGTGAAATAGCTCGGCTAGCCAGAGATCTTCTGCCGACGTGACTCCCACATAAACCTTCATGAATTTCAAACAAGATGCCCTGCAATTTGTTCGGGTGGACACAATGAAGATAGGGACCAGTGAATGATTTTCTATATAGTTCCTTGTCGGGTGATAGCCAGTACTTTAATGACTCGTGCTTAATTCTTCTGGCCTTATTCTTGTCTTCTGGTAGCTCGTCCCTGTCGAGGTAGGAGATGATCAGGTCCATATAGGATGGCCCTAATTGCACAATAGCCAGAGCTTGCACTTCTTCTTGAAATATGATTGGGCTAGTGATTACACCCTAAAAATGTAATTATAGGCATTTAATTTGCACCTTGTTAGACTTAGATTATTGTTAATTTTCTTATTTTAGTTAGATATTTGTTTTAGTATATTTTTTGTGTGTTTTGTAGGTTATAGGAGCTAATAAAGCAAATTGACGCAAAGAATGATCAAAGCAGGTTCAAAACGAGCAAACCGGTGATGAGAAGTCCAACCTGTCTCGGTATTTTGGCCATGTCTTTTCACTCTGATATCCGATTGAGCTGATTTTTACGTCATTAGAAAGAAGACTTCAATCTCTACAACTTTGCCTCTAATGTACATTGGTTGAATCGAGCTTTAGAGTGGTTAAATCAAACTTCAAAGTTGCTAGGTCGAATAGTGATGAATAGTACCCGTCCAAATGATCTGTGAATAGTGTGTCCGAATGGTTACTGTTCACTGTTTGGACGCCCTTCAGACGTGCGTTAGACGCACCATCTGGTGACCTTTTGGATGATTACTGTTCATCCAGAATACATTTTTTTACGTCCGAAGCTGCGTTTTTAGGTTTTTTTGAAGGTTTTTTGCATAGTTACGGTTAATTTTAGCTAAGGGGGCGGCGAGAGAAGCTCCAAGTAGGTTAGTTTTTTTTATTTTTCTTCATGTTTGGCTTAGATTTAGCTTTGTAATAATAGTATAGGAGCAGAACTTGTAATTTTCTTTATTGTATTGTATTTTCTTTTACTTTCTTTTACTTTCTTGTATTTTCTTAGCAACCAAACAGCTTTATTATTCAAGTAAAATTTAGATTTAATTCTTCATGCTTTCGCTTTACATTTTTATATGCTTTTCTTATGGATTTAAGTAGCTAGTTTCATAAATTGGATTTAAATGTGAAAATCACTCAAGAAATTCAAGGGTTGAAATGGACGTATCTTATGTATTAATTGCCATATTTTCCTAGATTTTGAAATTCCTAGTAATTCAATGTGAATATTTTAGAAAAACTAGATTATTGACTAAGTTTGGAAATTTTCATCACCCAAATCGATGATATTAATTTAGGGCCCTTCACTTGATAATTACTCCAAAATTGCTAGGAATTTATTCTCATAAATTGATTGAAGATAACTTAGAAAACTTAAGTTATTGACTATGTTTGGCTAATCAATGCACAAACCACAAATTTGGTATTGACCTAGTTAAATCGATGGTATTAACCTTTGATTCTCCCATTGACCATGTATCTAATTTCAATTGCTTGAGAATAATTGGTTTTTAAAGTTAAATCTCCCGAATCAAACACTCTTAAATGTTGTGTTTGTTTTGAGTTGTAAACCCCATTGAAAGTTTTGAATGGATTGAATGATTGGATCATTTGAGCCCAATTCCCTTTTTTATTGTTTGAAGTTTAATTTCCAATTACTTTAATTTAATTTCCTAGTTAATTACTTTAATTTCTATTGCACTAGTTTAGTAATCCAAAACCCCCATTAAAAATCAAAAGCTTTTCAGTCTTTTTATTTTTCATTTTTATTTTAGATCCAATTCCCCTTTTTATTGCAATTCCATCCTAGGCTAGGTTAGTGTGAGTTGAATGCTAGAGCCTATATTTTGCTAGGTCCCTTGGGAGAGAACGATACTGGATTACCGGTTTATACTTCATCGCGACCCCCGTACTCTTGCGGAGTAACTAACTCTATTTGTAGGACATCCGCATTTGGGGGCGAGTCAGCTAGGTAGTGTCTCCACGTAAATTGTTCTCTTCGATCCTGATTTTAAGGCCACCACTAGTGTTGCCAAGGCATTGACATGAGCATTATTATCGCGGCTGATTTGATGGAGCTTGTATCTACTAAATTTGCAGAGCAACTCTCTCACTTTTGTGAGGTACTGCGCCATCTTGTCATTCTTTACCGCATATTCACTCATGATCTGGTTAACCACCAATTGGGAATCTGAGTAGATGACTATTTTGGCAATCTTAAGCTCTATAGCTTGGCACAGATCGGCGATCAGAGCCTCATATTCTGACTCGTTATTCGATGCGGTAAACTTCAACTTTATAGCCTGCTCCAATGCCATGCCATCTAGTGTGATTAAGACTATACCCAATCCTGCCCCCTATCATTGGATGCTCTGTCAACGAAAAGCTTCCAATGATCATCAATCTCCCATAATTCTAAGGGGGGAAGGGGGGGTTGCCATTGGTTTGATCGATATCAGGGTTCTGATTGGCTTCCTGGAGCAGTTCAATAGAAAATTCAGCAATAAAATCAATAAGTACCTGACCTTTTACTGCCGATCTGGGTTGAAATTTGATGTCGAACTCTCCCAACTTCACTGCCCATTTTGCTAGTCTTCCCAAGAAATCTGCTATTCTGAGGAGTGGCTTAAGCTGATGGTCCGTAAGGACGTTAATGGTATGGGCTCTGAAGTAGTGTATCAACTTGCGTGATGCCATTTATAATGTTAGGGCTAATTTCTCCAGTGGTAAATATCTGCTCTTTACCCCCAGGAAAGTTTTGCTGATGTAATAGACTAGCCTCTGTTGCCTGTCTTGCTAACGAAGTAGCACAGTGCTTACTGCATGGTCTGATACTGCTAGATAGAGGAAGAGTTCTTCATGTTTGAGCGGCGTAGAAAGTAGCGGTGGTTAGGCCAGATATTTCTTCAGGTTGGCAAGAGCCTGGTCACAATCAGGACTCAAGTTGAACTGTTCCTGTTTTTTCAAAAGTTAGAAGAATTGTCGGCACTTCTTTGAAGATTGACTAATGAACCGGTTGCGAGCCGCTGTCATTCCATTCAACTTCTGGACTTCTTTGACATTCCTCGGGCCCTGGATATTTTGGATTGCGCTTATCTCATACGGATCTGCTTCAATCCCCTGGTATGTGACCAAGAATCCAAGAAACTTCCCAAAGCTTACCCCAAAGACGCATTTAAGGGTATTCAGCCTCATCTTATAGTTTTTGAGGATGCCAAACACTTCCTTTAGATTATCCAAATGTAGCCTGCCGACCTTGCTTTTGACAACCATTTTATCAATGTATACTTTGACAGTGCTGCCGATGTGTTACTTAAACATTTTGTTGACCAATCTTTGATAGATAGCGCCTGCATTCTTCAAACCAAAGGGTATGACTTTGTAATAGAAAATGCCCCTCGGGGTGATAAAGGCAGTTTTTTCTTGGTCCTCTTCATGGAGCGAGATCTAGTAGTACCAGCGATAGGCATTTAGGAAACTCGTCCTCTTAAATCCAATTATTGCATCCACGAGCTGGTCAACCTTCGAAAGAGGAAAAGGGCCTTTGGGGCATGTTTTATTCAGGTTGGTGAAGTCGATACCTCCATTTGCCATTCTTCTTCTTCACCACCACTATGTTGGACAACCAACGTGGGTAGTGACCTTCCCTTATTGCCCCCGCTTCACGGAGCCTGTCAACCTCTTCGATTACTACATCCACATGTTGAGTAACTGCCCTTCTCCCCTTCTGGACCACAAGTCGACACTATAGGTCCACGCTAAGTCTGTGGTAAGCTATATTAGGGTCAATTCCCAACATGTCGTATGATGTCTAAGCAAATATTTCAATGTACTCTGTTAATAGATTAATTAATGATTTCTCCTCAGATTTGGGCAGCGAGGTGCCGAGAATGAATTACTTTTTCTCGTTATGCCGATCTATATAAACCTTCTTCAAATCCTCAATGGCCTTGTTTTCTAGTAATAGCCTGACATTATCAATCGTGAGCGTGTCCTCGTGGAGTTCCATCATCTAAACCTTACCTATCTTTTCCTTCATGGTACATGCCTTCAGGAAGCACTACTTAGCTGCTACTTGGTCCTCTTTTATCTCACCTACTCCTCCCGAAGTCAAAAAATGGATCAGATGGTGATAGGACGAAGGTATGGCCTTCATGAAGTGCAACCATGTCTGACCTATGATCGCATTGTAGGGGGAAGGCACAATAACCACCAGGAACTCTGTCTAAATAATGATCTCTCCTGTAATGACCGAGATGGTTACCTTTCCCAGCGGCCAAACTAGGTCTGAATTAAATCCGATTAGGGGGTTCAAAGATGGTTGGAGATCGGAATCCTTTAATACCAGTTTTTTAAAGAGGTCGTAATACATGACTTTGGAGGAGCTTCCCTAATCAACCAACACCTTTTTCACATCACAATCCCCCAATCATAGTGTTACCACCAACCTGTCATTGTGTGGCAGTTGTACCCCTGCCAAGTCATCATTAGTGAAGGTTATGGTTGCAGCACTGCTACCGACCTTTGCCTTTTTATTTGGAGTTTCCAACTGCATTACCTTCCTAAGGTGTGCTGCTTTTTAGATCTTCACTCGGTATTTGTGAGGGTCTACTGTTGCTGATTTTGCCAACCCATGGAGGATATTGATCACCGGGGCAGGTTTTGTTCTGACTTCCTTCTGCAAAATGGCTTCCTGCTTTGTTTGGTCTGTCTCCTGCTTCGTTTTCTCCCGGTCGATGTATTGGTCAAGATGTCCTGCCTTTGCCAATTCTTCCAAGTGGTTCTTAAGATTTCTATAATTCTCTGTCTGATGCCCCTTTTTCCTGTGGTAAGAACAGAACTTCCTTTGGTCTCGGGCGGCGAGGCCTCCTCCCAACTTTGGGGCTACTTGAAGAAGGGCTTGTCTCGTATTTAGAGTAAAATCTTGTAAATTAGGTCCTTGAAGACTGTGTTGATCCCTTCTGTTGTCTTTTTTGCCCTGATTGTTGTTGTTCTCCTTACGTCTGGGCTTCTTCCTTTCACGCCCATCTTTCTTCTCGGTTTTCTCACTGATCTTCTCCTATATTAGTTGTGCTACATCTTCTTCCACCCGTGCATACTATTCAATCCTTAGCATCAGGTCTTATATCTGGGTGACCGATTTTTTCATGAGGGACTGCCTCAACCGGTGTTCCCTGGGAAGGTCGATCTTGAACTGCACAACAGCCAGCTGCTCGTTACAGTCCTTTATTTCATTATAAGCCTCCCAATATCTCCTTACATATGCCCATAACCCCTCATCATCTTTCTTCTGTAAAGTTAGCAAGTAGTCCACCTCCTTGGGCAGCTTGCTGTTTGTTATGAACTAATTAGTAAATAACTCGGCAAGTTGTCTCCAACTTGATATTGATTTGGACTGTAGCTTGTTAAACCATCGTAGGGCCACCTCTCCTAGGCTTGAAGGAAAAACTCGACACATAAGTGAATCGTCCTCGCTCCATAGTGCCATTATTTATTTATAATGCCAAACATGGGTAATGGGATCAGTCTTCCCATTACAAGGAGTTAATTTTGGTGAGGTGAATTTCCTAGGAGGTCGGCGGGTATCAATCTCTTTTGTGAAGGGGGTGGAAGCAATCTGGTCAAGGGTTCTTTTGGCTATGTCCTGGGCTATCCATCCCTTATGGTGCTTATCCCGGTTGTCTAGTCGATCGTTTAACCAATTGTCTCAATCCTACTGCTCTGGCTTGATGCTTGCCGGATCTCTTACTGGTGTTCGATTTCTTCGAGGTTGCCAATCTTCCCGTCGGTCCATGTAGTGTCCTGTACTTGAAGTATAGCTCCCTGTTAAGCATGCGACCGGGGGGCTCATGTTTCTTGATTTCGTGCTCTTTCTCCGCCGCCAATCTGGGGATCTGTTAGGTACTTGTCCATCTCGTCTGGAAATTGCTTCCCTCGTAACTTCAATCGTTGACCTAAGGTGGGCGATCTCTTCGTCCAGCTGCTAGAGCTCCCGCTTAGTTGCTTGAAGAGATAGATTGTTGGGTACGCAGCCACTGGATGGTAATGGATTCAAGTTCTTGCAATAGTTCATTTGGCGGTTCAGATTTCGGACAAATTGCAGAGCCCGTTCTAGACCCTCTCGTCCTTCCCGTTGGTTGCCTCTAGGGAATTGTATCTCTGCTCTGATAAAACGTCCTCCTAGGGTTCACACTAAATCATCGTCATGACGACTTAACTAGTGAGTGTTATCCTGACTACAGACTTCATGGCTGTCTTCTAGCTCCCTGTCAGTGGGATCAACTCCTCCTTTAAGATAGCTGGTACTTATCATTATATAGACTTTCTCACAGACGGGGCTAATTGTAAGTGAAATTTTTAGGAAGGCCTGGTTGAACTCTCAAACTAAATCGACAAGCACGAACAATGTGCAAGAGAAGAAGACAATGAGAATGACTCAACCCTCTTTGGCCCGAAGGTACTCCGATGATTAAGTTAGTAAACTTAATCATAATGAATCGAATAAAATATAGAGAGCTAGAACTCAAGTGAACATACCTTACACCTTAGTGGTGTGGGGTATTTATAGTATTCGAAATGCCATAATCCCATAGGGAATTATACTCTGTCTCCTCCTAGGAGTCAATTACTTTTGAATATTTATTTAGTATCCTAGTCCTTTTAAGAATACACTTGTGTATGCTTAACCGACTTCGGTCCTTGCTGGATCTGTGCTAATTTCACCACTGCTGGGGCTTTCATCTGGGTATTGGTGAGTTTGGGCCCCTCATAACCAAGGTCGACAGCGTGCTCTTAGATAGGCTCGATCTTATTACATTGAGCCTCATTATTTTGACCCACATTATATTATAAGGAGGGGTCAAGTTTAACAAGGAGGAAACTCAATTTACAATACACACTATTATAACAACGGCTGTACTTGAAAAAATCGGATATGACTGTAGCACTTTAATCTTTTTCCCGTGGGCGAGAATCTGAAAATGGATGAAATCTCATTGACTAGAGACAAAAAAAAAGATCATCCTGACTTTTAGACCGCATAAATTCTAAATTGGGATTTAATTTCCTCCACTAAGAGATTGATTGAAATAAATTTATAGTGGTAAAGTACTGCCAACTACTCTTACTCAAATTTAAAGTTTATAATAAAAGACGTATCAAATACGCAGAGAACAAAAATCGTAACAGAGAGAGTCCCCTAAAACCATTGATACTACCCCGCGGAATTCTTTGAAGATATACAGCAACATTTGTTATCATGAGAACGCTTAGCTTATCAATCCACAGTGCTTAATTTGTCTGAAAAAAATAGAACGAAAGTTCTTCTTTTGTTTTGATGGTCTCCATTGGAGATTCTATATTAAGTGACCGCCTTATGGTTTATATAAATTCACATTATAATTATGAGGGAGAATGATATTACTAAGGAGTTTTTTTTATTATTTTCTCATAACATTAAAAGATCAAAGCTCTAAAGATAGAGAGGTGAGTTGAACCATGACTACAATGAGGTGACACCACCAGTCGCCTAACCCTTCTCTTCTGCCATGGAAATCTTTATATGTTACGAAGGAAAGAGTTGCTCTAAGGTATTGTTTTCAATTGTTTAGATAGCCAACCAACTTAGCACCTCCTATCTCATCATAGTTTATGGGTTCGTCACATGAATTTTAGTAGGACATTTTAGTAATTATATATAGCTAGCAATATAAGAACCAAGTAAAATTGGGAAACAAATAAATTTATAGCAACCAACAGCAATCAAATAGTATGCAACTTTTTTCAAATTGATACTTGCAAATAGTGGTTTTGCAAATTAGCTAAAAAAAAGTTACTTACCACTAAGATTAATGACTTTACTTATCATTAGAATTGATCTTTTTACTGTGAGGTATTAGTACTACTACCATGAAAACCACTCATATCATATAATTTTGCTAGCTTATGCGCTGTTTTATTTGAATAGTTTATGATCTTTTTATTTTTTTACTTCCAGTAAAAAAGTCAAAATTATAACCTAAAATTTTTTGAAAGGTAGAAACTTAAATTTTAATTAAAGAAAAAAGCTAAAAAAGCTGAGCTAATTAAATAATCTGGTCCAAAAGAAAAGATTCTAGTATTTAACAAAAGAAAAGAGTTGATTTATTCCAACCCCTCTCTCTCCCTCCTTCTCTGACTAGGTGTTGCATGTTTATCGAATTTGTTACGAGTTGTAAATAAACATTCACACATAATGAATCAAAACTCAAAAGTGAAAACACAAACAATTCACAAACTCCTTCCATAAAATAAAATAAAATAAAAATTCTCCAAGCTCCTTATTTTGATTAACACCATCAGTCAGTCTACGGACACACATTACATAACCCATAAACATGGAGCTTCTCCTTCCAAATTACATAGCTTCAACGATGCAGGACATATCTTGATAAAGTACTGAATGAGAACTCATGGAATTTCGAACTCCTTATACTGAGCAAACCTCGTCACACTAGATACCTTTGACGAATGGCTTCTCCCCAGAAGATTTCTCTTGTGATTTTCCATAATACCCTAAAAACCAGAAATTTGGGTCTGCTTCGAAATCTTTAGCGAGTGCCTTCTTCGCTTTCAGAGCAAGAACCGGCTTCTCTTCTTCCACAGAAGGTTTCTCTTGTGATTTCCCATAATACCCTAAAAACCAGAAATTTGGGTCTGCTTCGAAATCTTTAGCGAGTGCCTTCTTCGCTTTCAGAGCAAGAACCGGTTTCTCCTCTTCCACAGAAGATTTCTCTTGTGATTTTCCATAATACCCTAAAAACCAGAAATTTGGGTCTGCTTCGAAATCTTTAGCGAGTGCCTTCTTCGCTTTCAGAGCAAGAACCGGCTTCTCTTCTTCCATAGAAGATTTCTCTTGTGATTTCCCATAATACCCTAAAAACCATAAATTTGGGTCTGCTTCGAAATCTTTAGCGAGTGCCTTCTTCGCTTTCAGAGCAAGAATCGGCTTCTCTTCTTCCACAGAAGATTTCTCTTGTGATTTCCCATAATACCCTAAAAACCGTAAATTTGGGTCTGCTTCGAAATCTTTAGCGAGTGCCTTCTTCGCTTTCCGAACAAGAACCGGCTTCTCCTCTTCCACAGAAGATTTCTCTTGTGATTTCCCATAATACCCTAAAAACCAGAAATTTGGGTCTGCTTCGAAATCTTTGGCATCATGTCTTGATTTGAAGTCTTTCACAAGAGGCTTCTGCTTTGCAGAATCCTTGGCATGCTGATCATTGTTTATAGCATCGGTTGATGTGTGACAATCGGTTTTTTCTTTTTGGAGAGGTGATGCGGAACCCTGATGGATGAGGCGGCCTTGAATTGCTTCAGGCATGGGTTGATCTTTCATAACGCTTCGCCAGTACTCTCCCGGGTCTTGTCTTGCATCAAGAGGGTTAGCAAACTGCTCAATAAAGAAACACGAAGAGTTAGGATTTTTATCATACTAACATCACTTAACAGGGACATAATTAACCATATCAAAGTCACAAATTTGCTCATGTTCAATATCAGCGTTGTGACTCAGGTTTTCTTGATTATATATAGGCCGAGTCAAGTTGATTCTCCTGAATTCAGGTGGACTTAAGTTCTATTTTTGTTCACGTTTTTCTTTTCCTTTTGATAGTAAAAAATGTGGGAAGGGGCGACTAGGTAATAACCCTCATTGGGCGTGTTCCTACCTGTTACAGAATGTTTAGTTTGAGTTATAGTTACTAAACTAAGAAGGGCGAGCCCTTCACCATAGCCCCACTAAAATATAAGTGACATTCAATTCATTCTCAACAGCATATGGTTCACCCAACTACTACCGCAAGTTGATTCGAACACGTCACCATTAAAAAAAGAGCAAAGTTTTAAACCCAACTACTAAAGCCAACTCAACTACCACATTGGTGACCACCTTTTAATTTTTCTTTACCTTTTCTTTGATAAATCCAGTTTCAAACACTACTTTGCCAGTATAATAATAAATTTCAATTGATAACTAAGGGACGGATGGATATGCACCACTTTGCCAGTATAATAAAAAATTTCAATTGATAACTAAGGAACTGATGGGTAGTGCGCCTTTAAGAGGAATGCTAATGCTTACCAGGACCAGTGACAAGAGAGTAAGGAAAGCTACAGATGATCCCATTTCTTCGATAAGTATCCAATAGAAACTTTAGAGTTCCTTCTCTGAATTTTGCATGACGGGCTCTATAACTACTAGGTATTTATAGATTAGTTGAGAAATATAAAAAATGTATTTCTTGGGTGGAATAGAAATTAGAAAGCATGGGAGTCACTATTGGTGCCACTAATGCACTATGGGGGACCAATAGATGTCAGTGCTCAGTGGCAGTTTTCACACGGATTCCGTATCTTTTTCTGTGGTTGCTGACGTGTTGCCATTAATCAACCGTCAGATGATAAGATATATTACACATATATATAAATATATATATTGTATATATATGAACAATGAACAATATTCTCATTTCTTATTATGCATAATGAGCTAGCCTTGCTCATCAATATTTTAAGAAAACAAAAAACCGTCTATGTTTTGCAACTAAAATTATACCCAAAGGCAGTTTTCAGATGGGTTCAATATCTTTTCTATGGTTGGTGACATGTTCTATATGGTCAGGTTAATTCGAACTTTTTTTTTAAGAATATGATTGTAGGCTATCGATAATCAGCCGTCAAACCGTGTGGTATTTATTTATGGAATTGCTTCTAGTACTTTGAACTTAGGCAAAGTCAGAGCAGAGTTTTGTGATTTCTGCTGCTAAAATGGCGTAAGCTATGACAGTATTGAAAGCTCTAATGTTTGCAAATGATCTTGGTCTCATATCAATTCAGCTAGGGAGCGATGCCCTGGAGATTATCACGGCACTGCCTAGCTCAGGTATTTGATTGAAGAAGCGAGAGGTTGGTTGCAAATTTCTTTTCCAATAAATATTCTCACGTTAACAGAGGAAGAAATAATGTAGGTCATGCTTTAACAAGGCTTGCAATGAATGTTTCTGAGGAACAGGTAGGGATGGAAGTACCTGAATCCATCCATTATGTTGTGATTGCTTATATTTTGGTTGAGTCTTAATATAATTTTATTCCATAAAAAACTTAGGCAAAGTCCAAACTAGGGTCCAGAATGTTAGGCTATGTTTGGTATGAAAAAAATGAATGAAATGGAATGAGAATAAAAATGAAATGAAAATGAAAATGGAATGAAATGAAATAGTCATCCTCATTTTTTTGCTTGTTTGCCTAGTAGAAATATAATTAATATTTATATTCTATTATTTGATATGACTAATTAATAATCTTAGAATAGAATAGACTTAAAAAAAGAAACTATATAAAAAAATTGTGGATGATTTCACCAAAAGAAGTGAAGAAAAACAAAAGCATTTAGATGAATAAAGGAAAAAAATTGTACTTTTATTATTTTTCTTAAAAAATAAAATAATAAATAAATAAGAATTTTATGAGAAACAATTTTCCATGAGATTGCATATTATTAGTAAAATTTGTTTATGAATGCAGTTAATGAGAAACACAATACAGGTATAAGTTTTTTAACCACTAGTTCAGTTTTATATATATACATATACACCTATATATACAGATATAATAGTTTTACAGTCTTACCGACGCATAGGTGTCCCCAGCAGAAGTACGGAATTGGCTGAGGTGCTCACGAGCAGCGGTAATGATTGGAGTTGGGGGTACTTAGAAGCATCATATACTATTTATTAAATATTATAAGGCGTCTGGTAATGCGGTGGTCGTGGGGTCAAGTGGCGGTCATGGGTGACGGGATAGTTGTGGCCGATAATAGATGGTGGTAGAGTAGTGACGGTTGTGGGTAATAGCGGTAATTGTGAATGATTAGTGGTTATGACCAATGATAGGTGGTGGTGGTGATAGTGGTTAATGACGGTAGTAATGGTAAAAATTTTTAATTTTTTAATTTTTTTTAATTTTTAAAATTAAAAAAATTATCAAACATGTTTTAATTTTTATTTTTTTAAGAAATTTGATAATAAAAATTTTACAGGTTTCGTTTTATACTCCTCATGTGCGGATAAAATGACCATTTTAACTCTTAAAATAGAGAATATTCATTTCAACAAAATGTAAAAATAATTATTTTATAAGAATGATCATTTTAATTTTAAATAACAGTACCAAATAAAAAAATGAGAATAAAAGTAAAAATAATTATTTTATTCTATTTTATTTCTTTGTACCAAAATAGCAACTACCATCGTCAACGTGTTTCACGTGGTGTGACAGATTATGATCTAAAAAGTGATATTCTATTGGCACATTAATTTCCCTCAGCTTTCATTACGTAGATAAAAACGTACCATTTGGAGACGAATTTTTTATAATAAGATAGAACAACTGCTGACATCCATATTCAAGAGTTTGAATGAGGACCCACCAGATACACGGAGAATAAAAATCAAAATATTATTTTCATCACAAAATCTCTTATTTTAATAACAGTCATGACTTGATTTATTTGTAAAAAGTCTCCCTTGCCTTTTGCAACCAAAGTGGCTTTGGTTGCGAAATACAACTTATGTTGATGGGCTACATTGTTCACAGAAAGTCTCTCTTATCTATTGGGAAGCACAACGTGTTTTGAAACTTTTCTATTGTCATGATCAATCAGTCGTTAAAAGCTTAATATTTTGCGACTGAAAACGTTTGGTTGCGAGAACACTTAATTTAAAATTTTTACGTTATGACAAAGCATGTGGTTGCAAAACTACATTATGGTCGTTGCAAAAAAAAATTTCCACTTGTAGGGAATCTTTGGTGCCAACGTTTAAGCAATTACTTTTTGACGCCAATAGTTCTTGCTTCATACTTTTGCGGCATCCACTCCAATTAAATTTTGTTTTTTTGATGAATCAAGTAGTAGCTAAAAGTTACATTGCCTGTCGCAAAATGTTATGTTGATGAAAAAGAATTTGTCGCTGGTTAAAAGCTTTCATGACAAGAATTTAAATTCGTCACTAAAGTTCGCTTTTTTTACAAGTATCTGTAAACTCGTCACAATAAATAACCAAACTCTGACAACATTTTTGCTTTTGGTTGCCAAGGGATACATTTGGTGGCCATATTTTCTTTGTTGCTCAAGATCTGGTCGTAAAACTTTTGCCAAATTATTGCTTTTGGTCGCCAAATGTATACATTTGGTGACTATATTTTGTTCATCACCCAAAATCTTGTCGCAAAATCTAACATTTCTAGTAGCGATTGTTGATCTATATATAATCTTTACTGAAAAATATAAACCACAATTTCGAATATATGGATTTTTCAATATATTTTATGGAGGGTTGTTTGGATTAGTCACAATTCAACTTATCAATTTTAACCATACTCCTTTGATCTAGTGCATGCAAGATACGTATGTCAAAAGTAGATATACAAGAAATCATGTACAAAACAATACATATGATATTTTAGCATGAAAAACCCAACTTCGGTAAAAAATCACAAGACCTAGTCCAACCAATTGTAAGAACTTTATTTTTGCCCGCTCGGCAATCTCTGGCCTGACCAGACTCACATTCAAACAGGCACAGGCACATTCAACTTCAAACCGGCTTTCCAAACTCAATCAAAATAATCAACCACTTTACGGGCCCGCCAAGCCCCATAGAGGCAAAATAACCAAAATGCCCTTGGGCAATTGCTTGGTCCAATTCCAGTTGGCACGTCTTTTTAAAGATGGTAAGTTCGTGTCTAAACCACAATTCTAGTCCAAACCAATCAAACTAAGTTCGGCACATCTTTTGGGAAAGTTGATCCCTCAGATGGTAAGTCCATCCAGCACGACACTTTTTTTGAGAAATCACAAAATCTCTCGGAACGATAAGTCCCTTCACACTCGTTGACCAAGACAAAACCTAAGTCCATGAGATGGTAAAGCGGTTCACTTCTACTAGCCCGCTAATATAAAATGTTCATTATTCGGCACGTCAATCGAAAAAGTACCTAGGGCCCCAAAACGATAAGACCATCCAGCAGCTTCCCAAGATCCGACAGTCTCCGGAATGAATGCACACCATTAGAATGACATAAACACTCACAAACATTGCAATCGTTAGAGTGACGAAAATACTCACAAACATCATAATCGTCAGAGTGATGGAAACACTCGTAAACAGGTTGACATCGGGAATGCCAACAAACCCCTTATGTGACGGGACCAAATACGCCTCTTGGCCATGACACGTTTACCGAAGGACATGATACCTTTAGAAACCAACTCATCACACACCATTAGAGTAACGGAAACACTAAAAATCTGGGTCAACACTAGTGCCTGTTAGCCCATTCTAGTGAAAAATAACCAAACTGACCCTTGGGCCCCACCGACACGATTCTTGATAAAGTACCTAAGACCAAAGAGCAATAATTCCACCCTTCCAAGATTGTCCCAAAGATAATCTAGCATGTTCTAATGCTTTCCAATCGCTTTCGGAACAATTCCAAAAGCATCCGGTCAAAATGATAATTTTACCCCTAGGCCTCCAATCGCCTCTAAGAACTACACTGGCTCTAGGTATCAAATCAGTTACCTTTCGAGGATACAACTAATAGTATTCCTAACTTTTCAGTACCCTCTCGGACCATTCTGAGTCCATTTTGGTCAATTCAATGTAAAATGACCGTTTTGCTCCTAGTGGGCTGGTCGCCTTTTCTAACCACATTAACTCTGGGTATCAAGCCGAAATTCCCTTGGAACACTCTCAATAGTATTTCCAACCTTCAAGTCTTCTCACAGATCACATTGGGTCGATCCCGGTGTTTTCCCGGTTCAAATAACCGTTTTGTTCCAAGTAGGCCGGTCATTATTTTCAACTCCTCCAGTTGTGGTTATCAAGCCGTTTACCTTTGGGATACTCTTTTAGGAGTTTCCATCATTTCCCAACTAAGGTTGGTTACTTGAAGTCTTTCGGATTATTCTCGGACTTTTCAGAGTCACTCCTGGTGAAGTCAGGCCAAAAATTGCATGGTAGTCACTTAGACAGGCACCCAAATCTTCTGCCTTACGTCACAAGGGTCAAAGATACCTTTTTTACCACCTTAAAACATTTCTTAAATGGCGGTGCCACTAGTAGTAGCACCAAGCCAAAAATTGGCCTAGCGCCACTGCAAATCCTAAGTTTCAAACCCTAGTTGTCATCAAAATTATAATCGTAAAATGATTCTAGTTTTCTCATGATTAAAATCATTTTAGGAAAGTGAAATATTCAATAGACTTTCAAAAGTCTATATTCAATTCTTTTCTAAATCGTTTTGCAAACCTACTTTCTTAAAAAAAAAAAAAAAAAATTTACTTTCCAAAAACTTTAAGTCTTGAAGTCCAAATCAAAACCCTAGAGTCCACATTTAGGAAATCCTAGTTTTCTCACATAAAATCTTGACTTTCTATTTGCATCAAATCATAGATTTCCTAGTCAAAAGTCACATAAAATGATGAATTTTCAAAACTAAAGCTTTCCAATTTCAAGTCAAAGCAAATCTTTCCTAATTCTAATCTTTTCTAATTTCAAAACCTTTATTTTTCAAAACTTTTCAAAAACAAAACTTTCCTTTTTCAATCAAAATTGAATCTTTCCAATTTGAATGCATTGTATAAAACCTAGGTCCTAGGATTGCTTAAATCCCAAATTACCTCAAACTTAAATCAAACCTTTTCAAATTCAATTCTTCTTAAAACATATCTTTCCAAATTCAAACTTTCCAACTTTCAAATTCAAACCTGTTGTTAATTCAAAATTTTTCCTAGATCAAATCTTTCCAAAATCAAATCTTTCCTAAAATAGAACTTTCCTAATTTGAAACTTTCCTAAAATCAAACATTTTCAATTCAATTGCATGCTTCAACCCTAGATTACCTAAGTCCTAAGATGCCTAAGCCTTAATTCAACCCTATCCCTCAGTTAGGAAACTTTAACTCTTTTCAAAATCTTAAGTCTAAATTAGGATAGTTTTCAAACCCCAATTTAAGTTAAGATGATTTCAAAGTGCAACTCAAACTTTCCAAAACAATTCTAATTTCCCTTTCAAAGTCTAATTTCAAATTCAAGTTTTATTGCAGAGTTAACCTAAGTTCGATTTCAAACCAAATTCAATTTTAAATCAAAGTTCAAATCAAACCCTTTTTAAGTCAAACTTTCCAAAGGCCATAAGGTGTCTTTTCAAATCAAACAAGATCCCAAAGTGTCTATTTTCAATTAAACCCCTAGTTTGAACTACGACTGACCTGATTCCCAACAAAGGGATACATAGTCAACCTTCATTGGTGCGATCACTCAAAGCTCCAATTTCCTTTTTCAAAATCTCTCTCTAAATTCTTTTCATGCACTTACATGTCATGTATCATATCATCTCTAAAGTGATAGCTCAAACCCCTATTCAAAATTTTCAAAGTCGATATAAGTGGACATTGGATAACCAGATATTCCAAATGAGTGAACCTAAGGTGAAAAGATATGTAGGTACCGCAAAAGCGGGATAGGATGATAGCTAAGTGTATCTTCCTTATACGTAACCAACCTCCAAACCCAGAATCGCGGTTTTCGAAAGACCAAAATGGATTTATTTTCAAAAAGAGCTTAAATCTTTCCAAAGGTTGCCAAATAACCTGTTTTCTCCACAAAAAAAAAAAAAAAACCCTCTCTTGAGAAAGTTTTCCAAAACCTTTTCAAAAATCCTAAGTTTAATCTTCAGATTGCATATAGTTTAAGATGACTTAACTCACCTTAACAAGGTTAGGTGGCGACTCCAAATTATTTTCCAAAAGCCCTTATTCAAGTCAATTTTCAATTCAAACTTGGACGCACTCGTCTTCCTAGAATGATGAGTTCTAACGAGAGAGTACCATAGGCTTCCCACATATCATCTTGATAGTGCGAAAAACCGTGGTGTGACACCAACCAAGCACTATCAAGAATGAATACAAAGGAGTCAACTTATTACCCAACCCTAAATACTCCCAATCCTCAGGTGCCGAATCCACATGCTTGCGAGTGTGCTCTTCTTGTATTGATAGAAGTCCACGATCACGTATCTATCCCTTGATACGATTCTTCAATACTTGATTGAGTGTCGAGCTCCACAACATCTTTGGAATCCTCCAAGAGCTGAACTCTAATTTAATGGATCAAACACTTAAACCAACATCAAACGGTTACAAGAACTCTCACAACCAAATCTCCAATCAACTCCTCAATTCTCTTGGTTGCCTCGAACTTGTTTGACTTCACGATTTACCATTATTGTGCTTGATCACTGTACAGATCTGCTTAGTACGGATTTTGCGTCTTAAACTCCTTCAAGACTTCAATCCTCATCAATATGATGAAGATGATTTGTTTCTAAGAACCAATCATGAGCATCAAATATGTTTAGAGAACTCCTCTTTTTTTATTTTGAATAGTGGCTCACATAATTAACTTAGAAAGGTGTGCCTCTTATATAGGTAGGTCAAAAAGTTGTTTGGTGCGAGATTCAATTTGCCTTTCTTCAGGAGAGATGTCACAAAGTCTTGCAAGGTCCATCAAAGTTCAACTGGAATAGACACCCTCTCTGTTTCTTTCTACGAGGTCCATCGATGTCCAGCGAAGTCCCGCGAAGAACAACTAACAGAGACTCCTCTGTTTCTTCCTCTGAGGTCTAGCGAGGTCTATCAAGGTCCCCTGAAGAATAGACATTAAGACCTTAGTGAGGTCCATCAATCACCTTATGTATCATCCAATACTCTCTTAGCACGAGCTCGAATGAATAGACATTAAGACCATCTCATATGCTTATGATAGACTCCCCAACATCCCAAATTACAAAGAAGAAAACGAGTTATGAAATTTAGCCAATTACATGATCTTACATTTACTGAGGAGAAGAATTAGATATAATCGAATCCATACCTATGCTTGCATATGTAGTGAGTGCTAATATATTTAGGGTCGACTAATTCAAAAATAATTTGTGGAATATGATAGAGCATGGGCTATCGATAATCCATCAGATATGGAGAAAAGAGATATATTTATATATATGTAAATAAATAAAAGGCAATTTGATATGGTTGGTGTTATTTTCACAGTAGATATAAGACCACAAACACAATCTATCCTCTCTCTCTCTCTCTCTCTCTCTCTCTCTCTCTCAAGTCACGACCCAAGTTAAAATTTTCAACAATTTCCCTTTGTCTGTCGAGTTTTGAACTTTTTATATTTATTGGAGCAACTTAATCTATTCTTTACTTTACATAATAGAATTAACAGATGATTGTGCTCCAAAATTATAAATTACAATCCCCTAATTAGTTCATTGTTGACCTTAGTTTAGTAGTTATGTAGTATTTTAGCCATAGTTATAGTACTAATTCAGTTTTATAGCTTGGGTGCAGGTTTTGGGCTAAGACGAGACAAATTGCGGACTTTTGGACATGAAGGCGGGAGAACCGTTTAGACGGCCCTTGAGGGCGTTCGAATGGTCCCCAAAGCGTTTGAAGACCGTTCAAAGAGCGCTCAGCTGATCGAAGGGCCTACGACAGCCCCTTTTTCACTTTATAAGTAGTTTTTGTAATTAAACTAGGGATCCAACTTTATTTCTAGCTTAGATAGTACATTCTAGATTTTTAGAAAGTTTGAGAGTATTGTAGAGAGAGAAACATTCAATTTCAATTCAAAGTCTTCATTTAGTCTTTCAATTGCTTGGTTTTATATTGAAATTGTTAATTACACCATGGAAATGAATAGATAATCTCCAAATTGGGTTCAATTGTGAAGATCATCCAAGAGTTCAAAGGTTTTCTATAAAGGTAAATCGTAAATTCAATGTTCTATCTTCCTAATTCTCTAATTATTAGCAATTGGATCCTAGATATCTAAGAACACTTAGATTATTAACTATGTTTGGTAATTTCAACACATAATTCTATAATTGGTATTTTTATTGTTCAAATCAATCTTATTAGTCTAAGATTCTCTAATTGATCATGAATCTAACTTCAATTGCTAGAAAATTCTTGTTTTCCAGTGCTTTATCTTCTGAATCAAATACTCTTAATCGTTGTATTTGATTTTAGTTATCAACCTCGTTGAAAACCTTGAATAAATTGGGTGAGTGGATTAATTGAATCCAATTCTTCTTTTGAAACTAGTTTAATTGTTATTAGCATTGCTTAGTTTAGTCAAACCAACCTCAACTGCAATTAATTTTTGGTTTCCTTTTTGTAGAGTTAATTCATTAGTGGTGATCATTACCGAGTGGACGTTATGTTTGCATTATCTATGATCTATATTTGATCCAATCTCCAAGGAGAAATTGACCTCGGTCTTATGGAGTATACTACCTCGTCCATCCTACATGTGAGGAGAAGAAGTGCACTTCTAAGGGTGAGTTAGTTTTGGCATCGTTGTCGGGGATTGAAGGCATTGGCAAGCATTGAACGAACCTTAGTTTGGGGTCACCGGTGGATTGCATCTCCACTAACATCTACAACAACGGCGTAATCTTCGGCTTAGGCCTTGAGTAACGATGTTTTATCCCTTTATTTGTTAACATAGTATAATTATTTTAGAATTTTTTTGTGTTTGCTTAGTTATTACACTAGGATTGCATTCAAACTTGGGTGGTTTGCTAGTGGCGGTTAGGATTGTGTGTTTACTTGCTTGTTGGTGGTTTTGCTTTGTATAAGAAGACTGGAAGTGTCAGATGGGTTGATATTTGATCACAGAATCGGTGGAATTATTATGTGAAAATTGGAGGGTTAAAAGAAGGAATATTGAAAATTATTTGTGTATGATGTGTTGATGGCGCGGTGTGCTACATTTGATTGTACATTGCATCCTTTATTCATTGTGCATGCCATTTTGGGATTGTGATTCAACCGGTTGTTGTAGGAGAGACCTTTCCCCAAGTATTTCATCTTTCCATGCTTCATACCTTCATATTCACTTAAGAAACATGGTGAATCTCCCACTGAATGCAAAAAATCTTCTCCCAAACATGCTAAATTTTCATCAGAATATTAAAAGAGAAGATAATATGAGCTTACATGGAAACGAGAGTGTGTATAGTTATGAGGAGGCCCATTTTCCTCCATTTTGATCACTTAGGGATTACCTTAATCTCACTCAGCAAAGTCAACACTCATGCATTCTTCTTTCTTTAAACCACCATGCGTTAAGTCTTAAACCAGGCATGATGCAACTCATACCGCAATTTCGTGGCATGGACACGGAGAATCCTTATGATCATCTTAAGGAGTTTTGCAATGTTTGTATCATCTTTCTAAATAATCAAAACCATTTCCCAATGGAGATTGTTAGGCTTAGACTTTTCCCTTTACTCACTCAAGGAGAAAGCAAAAACATGGTTCAATTCTCTCTGACTTAGATCGATTGTGTCTTGGGATCACCTTCAATGTGAATTCCTTAGGAAGTACTTTTCAAAACATAGAACCGAGGAGATCCATTGCCAAATTTCTCAACTCACTCCACATGTTAACAAAACTTTCTATCAATGTTAGGAGAGGTACAAAGAGTTGTTGAACTCTTGCCTTCACCATGGTTAAGAGGTATGGATGGTGATTAGCAACTTTTTCACTTATCTCACTCTGCAACTTAAGAGATTTATTGAGATGATGTATTATAGGGAATTCCATGAGAAAATCCCGAATGAAGTTTATGATTTTTTTGATTTTCGAGTTGAAAATGCATGTGATTAGGATACTACTAGGACATAAAACCCCGATTCAAGGTTAAATATGCAAGAGGGAGGGAAGTTCACATTGAGAGAGGTTAATGATGTGGGTGATAGGTTGAGTGTCATAACTAAGAAGTTAGAGGCACTTGAGATGAAAATTGTTAATGTCGTAGCGAGTGGTACTATTGCAGCTAGTGAGATGGTGTGTTCCAAATATGGTAATTTTGACCACAGGACAAGTGATTATCCCACCATTTTGGTTTTTACGAACGTGTTACATGGTTAAGTTAATGCAATTGGTCAATATAACAAGCCATTTAACACCCAAAAAGGTCAAGGGGGACAAGGTCAAGGGAACCCTTATTCTTCAACATACAACTCAGGGTGGTAGAATCACCCCAATTGTGGTTGGCAAAATGAAGGGACATCCCAACAATATCAACCACCCCCTATTCGCTATCAAAACCAAGAGCCACCTCAATAACAATACCATGCACCTTAACATCCACCTCAAGCCCAACCTAACACCTATCAACCCTCCCACAAGAGGTCATTAGATGACACTCTCCAACAATTCATGCAAGCTTAAGGGGGGGTGAACTTTAAGTTAGACAAAATCCTTTATCAACATGGTCAAACGCTCAATGATATAAAGAGTTAATTGACTTTTTAACACAAACCTCGACCATCACCGAGAATGGTAAGCTACCCGTTTAACCCCAACCTAACCCCTCTAGACAAGTGCATTCTAGTGAGACCATTACTATGCATTCGTCTAGTCATGAGCAAGTGCAAGCTATAACTACTTTGAGGAGTGGGAAAGTGATAGGCAAAACTATTCATCCCAAAGAGCCTAAGGCTAGGGAAAACACTCCTAGGAGAGTTGAGGACCCACAAGGGAAAGGGGTAGGAAAAACCTTTAAGGAAGAAGAGAATTAACCAAAAGAAAAGAATGAGGAAGAAAGGGAAGAAACCATAGAAAAGAATGAGGAAGAAAGGGAAGAAACCGTAGAAAAGAATAAGGATGCATATAGGTAAAAGCATGAAGTTTTAGCACACACCCCTTCGCTCATAGATTAACTAAGCTTAAGAACCAATTGTTAAGTTTTGAGATTTATGAGATTTTCAAACAAGTTAAAATCAACATCCCTCTTCTAGATACCATCAAGCAAATCCCTTTTTATTCCAAGTTCCTAAATGACTTGTACACTATTAAGAAGAGATTGAATGTGAAGGAAGATGCTTTCCATGCTCAAAATATGAGTTCTATTTTGCAACTCAAAACACCTCTTGAATACAAAGGCTCGGGTATCCCATGGTCTCATGTATTATTAGAAACCATTAAATAGATGGAGCCATTTTAGACCTAGGCTCGAGTGTCAATTTGTTACCGTACTCCATGTATAAGAAACTAGGGTTAGGTGAATGTCGCATCCAGATTTTTCGCACCCGAGGAATACACACACAAGCGGAAAAAATACTGTACTCTCTCGTTAGAACTCACCCTCCTAGAAGAATGAGTGCGACTAGGTTTGAATTGAAATTGATTTGAATAAAGGGCTTTTAGAAAAGATTTGGAGTTGCCACCTAACTTGATTAAGGTGAGTTAAGTCACCTAAAAACTAAGCATAATCCAAAGACTACAATTAGGGTTTTTGAAAACGATTTTGGAAATACTACCTCAAGAGAGGGTTTTTTAAGAAAACGGGTTGTTTAGCAACCTTTGGAAAACATTTAAGCCCTTTTTGAAAATAAACTCCGTTTTGGTCTTTGAAAACAGTGATTCTAGGTTCGAAGGTTGGTTACGTGTAGGGAAGACGCACTAAGCCATCACCCTACCCCGCCTTTTTGGTACCTACATGTCAATCTACCCTAGATTCACCTATGAGAGTCTTCAATTAACAAATGTTCAATCCTATCCTCTTTGAAAAATAATGTTTTTTAAAAACTATCATGATGCATGATATGCACGTGCAAGAAAAAGAGAATTGAAAAATAGATTTGGAAAGAAATTTAAAAAGAAATTGATTTGATTTGAAAGAGATTTGGAAAGAGAGACTTGGAATTGGAAAGTTTTAGAAATTAAGAATTGAGATTTGAAAATAGAAATTTTGGAATTGGAAACTTGGAATAGATTATGGAATTGGAGACTTGAAAAAGGTTGTGGAAATATAAATTTGAAAAATGTCGTGGAATTTGAGATTTGAAAAAGGTTGTGACCGCACTCATGAGGGTTGCCTACTTATCCTTTTGGAGGAATCAGGTCAGTCGTAGTTCGGACAAGAGTCCGATAGAAAATAGAAGAGTTGGTTTGGAAAAGAAATTGAATTGGAAATTGAATTGGAAGATTGAGAGATTGAACTTTGATTGGAAGAAAAGATTTGACTTTGGAAAACTTGGTTTTAGGAAACCTAGACTTAGGAAAGAGAGAATTTAAGAAAGATTGGGTTTAGGAAAGTTTCATTTTAGGAAAGTTTCATTTTAGGAAAGTTTCAATTTAGGAAAGTTTCGTTTTAGGAAAGTTTCAATTTAGGAAAGTGTTCGAATTAGGAAAGTTTTGAAATTAAGAAAGGTTTCGTTTTAAGAAAGTATTGAAATTAGAAGTTTGGAAACAAGAAAACTTTGAGTTTAAAAAGTTTTAGATTTGGAAAGATTTGAAGTTTTAGGAAAGTTTAGAATTTAGAAAGATTTAGGTTTAGAAAGATTTAACTTAAGAAAGTTTTGAATTTAGAAAAAACTTTGAATTGGGAAAGATTTGAGATTTGGAAAGTTTCAGATTTAGAAAGTTTAGAGTTTTAGAAAGTTTAAGATTTAAAAAGCTTTTGAGTTTTAGAAAATCTGGAGATTAGAAAAGGTTTGAGTTTAGGAAGATTTGGAAAAGGATAGAATTAGGAAAGGATTGAATTAGGAAAGATGTGGAACTTGAGTTTTAAAATTTAGGAAAGATTTTTATGTTCAAGTTTTGGAAACTTAAGATTTAGGAAAGTAAAAAATTAGGAAGGAGTTGAATTAGGAAAGATTTGGATTTTGTTCCTAAGAAGAAATATTTTGATTTTGTTTCCAAAAACGGAGGAATGGATCTAGTTTCCTAAACGGGAGATTAGATTTGGTTTCCTAAAGGGAAGATGGGATTTGATTTCCTAAAGGGAAGATTGGATTTGACAAAGATTTGGAAAGGGAAGTTTTAGAAACCCTAGTTTTGGAAGTGTATAGTTTTGACGTAAAAAATAGGCTTTTTTGGAAACGTATGATTTTGATGTAGAAGAGGAGGTTTTGGAAATATGTATAGTTTCGATGTAGAAAACAAGAGGTTTTGGAAACCTAAGTTTTAAGACAAGTTTGAAAACCATGTTTTTGGAAAGAAAATTAGGGTTTCCTAGTTGTGAATTCTAGGGCTTGACTTGGGCTCTAAGAAAAGGAATTTTTGAAAAATGTGTTTTTGGAAACGAAGATTTTTAGAAGGGAATCCTAGAGAGGATTTTTTGAAAAGTGAATTTGAAGATAGAGTTTTTGGAAAGATATTTTAAAAAGGAGTTTTTTGGAAAGTAAGACTTTGAGAAAGTTTTGAAAACAAGATTTTGGAAGAAGCTTTTTGGAAAGAGTTTTTAGGAAAGTGAATTTTTGGGAAGAGTTTTTGGAAAGAAATCCTAGTGGGGAGTTTCTAAAAGGGAGATTTTGAAAAGAGAGTTTTTAGAAAGATTTTTAGTAGAAGATTGTTAGAGAGAGTTTTTGGGAAGATTTTAGGAAAGGGATTTAGGGGGAGAGTTTTTAGAAAGTGAATCTTGAGGAGAGTATTTTGGAAATGAGTTGAAAAAATGGGGTTTTGAAAAATAGATTTTTGGAGAGAGTTTTTGAAAAAACAACTTTGGAAAGAAAAGCTTTTGGAAAGCATGTTAGAAAAGAGATTTTTAGGAAGAGATTTTTGAAAAGAGTTTTTTGGAAAGTATAAAAACATCTCACTTTCCTTAAGCGATTTTAACCGTAAGAAGGTCAGAACCACTTTAAGAAAGTGGTTTTGAAAATAATAAGATTTGAAAATATGGACCATAAAAGTCACTTTAAATGTAACACTTTCCTAAAGCAACCCTAGCCATGGAAAGGCTAGAATCACCCTAGGATTGGATTTTGAAAACAAGTTTGAAAACGATTTTGAAAACAAGTTTGCAAAACGATTTTGAAAACAACTTTGAAAACGACTTTTGGAAGAATGCAAGAATCATGACATGCACAATGCAAATTTGGGGTCGTGAGCATACAAGGTTAAGGCTTCACCACATAATCAAGGGGGCCGAACCCACGTGGTCTCCGGTTAGACTGAAAGAAAACCCCCGACACGGTGATTCTCCAACAGCCCAATCCTACACATGGACCGGGAATCCCCTTGTTTCAAGCATGCAAAGAAAGGGGGGAAGAAGATGGGGGATTAAAATAGAGAAAATCCAAGTGGGTTAGGAGAGAGAAGAGAGAGGGGAAAAGTGCAGAAACGTAAAAAGAAAACCGACCTTGTATCCTTTTATTTTACTTTGTTTTGCGCGCGCCTTGCTTTTCTTCAATCTTCGTCTTAATCTTTGTCTTTGATCTTCAAGAGTTTGTCTTCAATCTTCAAGGCTTCAGTTTGCAGCACTTCAAGTCTTCAAAGAAGGATTGGAGGCTAGTGTATAAGTGTATAGGACGATCTATGAGTGTATAGGAGGCTAGGGCTTAGTGTATGGTGGCTAGAGTTTGGAAAACCTAAGGAAGCTAGGGTTTTTGAAGTGTTCGAGCTTTGTATATCGAATTTTAGGGTTTTTAGACTGAGTTTGCGGACCTCTTAAACGCTGGAAGAGGCTTTGTATTTATAGAGAAGGGACAGACCTGGCGCCTGTTGCAGTGGCGCTAGGCCAAAAATTCTCTTGGCGCCACTAGGAGTGGCGCCAGGCCATTTCTTAGCTTGGCGCCACTGCTAGTGGTGCCAGCTAGTTAGGAAAGTTTGTAAGTTGGCAAGCAACGTATCTTGAGAAGATTTGGGCGCCTGTACTAGTGACTACCATACAATTTTTAGCCTGGCTTCACTAGGAGTGACTCCGGAAAGTCTGAGAATGATTTGAAGAAGCCGGGAATGACCCGGAAGGCCGAAAAAGAGCAAAAACACTTAGAATAGTGTCCCGGAGGTATTTGACCTAAAAAATGAGGACATGATGCGTCGGAAAGGTTGACCGGGCCTTTAAGGGCAAGACGGTCAATCGAATCGGGAAGCTGCTGGGACGGACTCGGACTGTCCCGGAAGAAGACTCGAGATTTGGAAACATTATTAAGAATGTTCCCGAAGGTTGCTAGTTTGATACCCAGAGCCGGTGTGGTTGGAAAAGGAGAACGGCCCACCAGGGGCAAGACGGTCATTTTGTACCGGGTCTGCCGAAATTGACTCGGAATGATCCGAAGGGATAAAGAGGGGTTGAGAATACTATAAGAAATAATCTCAGAAGGTTACCGATTTTATACCCAGAACCGGTGTGGTCGAAAAAGGTGACCCGCCCACCAGGAGTAAAATAGTCATTTTGTACCGGATTTGCCGGAACTGACTCGGAATGATCCGGAAAGGTAAAGGAAGGTTGGGAATACTATAAGAAGTATTCTCAGAAGGTTACCGGTTTGATACCCAGAGCCGGTGTGGTTCCCAGGGCGTTCGGATGCCTAGGGGCAAAATGGTCATCTTGACCGGAAAGTCTCGGAATTGGCCCGAAACTAACTAGAAGGCACCTAATCATGCCAGATTGACTTTTAGGAAAATCTTAGACGGTTGGACTTACCGTTCCGAGGACTCAAATGTGTTCTCGAGAAATGTGCCAGAAAGGGCCCAAGGGGCAGTTTGGTCATTTTTCACCAAAGTGGGCTAGCAGGCACCGGTGTTGACCTGGGTTTTGAGTGTTTCTGCCACTCTGACGGCGGTCGTGTGATACAAGGGTTTGTTGGCAATTCCTTATATCAACCTGTTTGTGAGTATTTCCGCTACTCTGATGGTTGCGATGTTTGTGAGTATTTCCGCTACTCTAATGGTTCGCGTTCACTCCCGAGACTGTCTGATCTCGGGAAGCTGCTAAAGGGACTTAGCGCCTGACAATCAACTTTCTCGAAAGGCGTGCCTAAACGGATATTTTTGCATTGGCGGGCTAGCATGCGCCAAAGGTGGACCGTCTACCATCTAGAGGACTTGGGGTCTCGTCCCGGTCGACAGGTTTAAAGGGACTTACCGTTCCGAAGAGATTTTCTTCAGAAAACGTGCCGAACCGTCTTGAGGACTCAACTGTCTCGAGAGAGGGATTAGAATTGGAATGGAAAAAGACAATGCCACTAAGGGCATTTTGGTCATTTTGCCTCTATTTGGGCCCGGTGGGCCCGTGAAGCGATGGATAGACGGGATTTGGACTTAGAGAGTTGGTTTTGATCGGAATACATCCATATTGACTTGAGTACAAGTCTGGACGGAGTGTAGACTGTCGAACGGTCAAAAATGGGGTGCTTACAGTGAACTTAAGCCAACTAAAATCACAGTCCAATTAGCCGATAGGTCTATCAAGTTTCCTATAGGTATTGTGGAGGACGTTTTGATTCAAATAGAGAAGTTTTACTTTTCGATAAACTTCATTGTCTTAGGGTGGCATTTCCTATCTACTTCTAATGCAATAATCCATCGTAGGAATGGCCTCTTGAAATTTTCTTTCAGGCATGAACACTTTTAATGCGGGTAAACAACCCAATGAGTATAAGAATATCCTGGAAGTAAGCCTTATAAACTTAATTGTGCAAAAGCACTTCAACCAAGCAAGCCTAGAAGATGCACTAAAGAGAGCATCGATTCTTAATGAAGGAATTGATTGTCTAAAGGATAGGGAGGTTCAAGCAAATGAGTATGTTAATGATTTAGAGGCTATGCCTGTCATGGCAGTGGGTCAATAGACCCCATCTTTTGAACCCTTAACCTCTAGCCTAACAAAACCCCAACCTTTGGAGATCAAGGCTCGAACTCCCGAGAAGAAGCCATTAACCTCCACACTTAAATATGTATTCTTAGGAGAGTGCAAATCATATCCGGTAGCCATATCTTTATGGCTATGGGTGACCAAGAGAGAAGTTTAATTAAGGGGCTTGTGAAGCACAGAAAAGCAATAGGGTGGACAATTACCGACCTACATGCTATTAGTCTTTTGGTGTGCACACATAGAATATATCTTGAGGAAGGGGCTAAACTAGTGTGTCAAATACAACGGTGATTGAACTCAACCATAAAAGATGTTGTGGGGGGAGAAGTCCTTGAACTTCTTGATGCGAATATCATTTACCCCATTTTAGACTCTAGATGGGTTAGTCTGACTCAAGTTGTCCCTAAGAAATTCAGAGTGACGGAGGTCAAGAATGACAACAATGAGCTAATATCGTTTAGGATTCAAACCGAGTGGCGTATGTGTAATGACTATCATCACCTTACTACCGTCATAACCAACGACCACTTCCCCCTTCCTTTTCTAGATCAAGTGCGTATATGAGTAGTGAAGAGGTCTTATTATTGCTTTCTTGATGATTATTCGGGTTATAACCAACTTGAGATCGCCCTAGAAGACCAAGACTCACATTCACTTGCCCTTTTAGCATAGTAGCTTACAATCGAATGCCCTTTGGGTTATGTAATGTTCCTACCACATTCCAAATATGCATGACGAGCATCTTTAGTGAAATGGTGGAGCGGGTCTTAGAAGTCTTCATGGATGACTTTTTGATTTATGAGGACACTTATGGTCAATGTCTAGACCACCTAGAGAAAGTGTTTGCAAGGTGTAAGGAAAGTCATCTAGTTTTGAATTAGGAGAAGTGTCACTTCATGGTGACACAATTTATAGTGCTAGGACACATCGTCTTGAATAGGGGTATAAAGGTAGATCAAGCTAATATAGACATTATCCAAAAGCTATCTACCCCTAGGACTATTAAAGATATGTGTTATTTACTTAGGCATGCTGGTTTTTATTGGCGTTTTATTTAATCTTCTAGTGCTATTTCATGTCCAAAGTGTGCCCTGTTAGCTCATGATGCACCATTTGATTGGACACCATCTTGTCAAGAAGCATTTGATAAGCTCAATGAACATTTGACTACGGCTCTTATCATCCAACCTCCAAATTGGAGTCTACCATTTGAGCTTATGTGTGATGCTAGTGATCATGTTATGGGTGTCGTATTAGAGCAAACAAATGAGAAGAAACCTCATGTGATTCATTATACAAGTGAAACATTTAATGATGCCCAAGTGAACTATACCACCACAGAGAAAGAATTGCTTGTTGTAGTTTTCGCCTTAGATAAATTTTGTTCATACTTGGTTGAATTTTTGTAATAGTTTATACTAACCATGTTGCCCTCAAGTATTTGCTTTCCAAGCAAGAGGCTAAACCACGGTTGATTAGGTGGATTCTCCTACTTCAAGAGTTCAATCTTGAAATTTAAGATAAGAAAGGGGTCGAAAATGTTGTAGTCGACCATCTATCTCAACTTCCATTCGAGGCTCAACATGATGATGACTTACCTATCAAGAAGCATTTCCTCAATGAGCAATTGTTGCATGTTTGTGCTATCTCTCATGAAACATCTCCTTGGTATGCTAATATAGCCAATTTTCTAGTTACCGAGGCTATTCCTTCTCATTAGCCGTCCTTGGATATGAGGAAGTTTTTTAGGCTAGCGAGGAACTTCTTTTGGGATGAACCTTACCTTTTCAAGTATTTCCCCTACCAAATTATAAGAAGGTGTGTGACCAATAGCGAGTTTAAGAGTGTCATTGAGTTTTGCTATTCACAAGCATACGGTGGGCACTTCTCATCCAAGAAAACCGTTGCAAAAATCTTGCAATGTGGTTTATATTGGCCCACGATATTAAAAGATGTTTATCATTTTTGCAGGCTTGCAATAAGTGCCAATCACCCCTAACTTGCTTTTTGCTAGTCCCTATCAAAGCTCTAAACAAAAGATAAAGGATAATCTCCATTTTCGTAGGAATCATAGATGCATTTAGCCTATGCATCAAGCCTTTAAACCTCTAGGTTACCCCTAGCAGACGAGTGGTGTCTCATGAGAGTTTCCAGTGATGATATCCACAAACATCTCTTTGTGAATTGCAATTAGAGATAAGAATAAGAAGAGCATACATAATCTAAATCAAGCTAACATTAGATATCACTCCTAACTCCTAAAACATGCAAGAACGTGCAACCATTCATACTACAAAAGAGGTTCAAGTGTGTGGGTAAAGAAACATGTTATATGACTCAAATGAAACACACTTATGCGTTTTCAAACCTTTGAGCTTAGATTCAACACCTCACCGGTCATACATTCACAAAGAAACACCTGCATGGCTTTCACAATGGTATGCTCATTATAAGAGTAAATACAAAAGAGAAGCAAATGAACATACTAATTACAAAAATTGGAAAGATTTAAGTGTATCAATATAACATAGCTTCATGAAGGTTATGTCAAAGATAAGCATTGATTCTATGTAGTTGACAAGTGATGGCTTATACCCTAGTGAAATCTTAAATCAATCATAACTTGGATCAACTAGGACTTTCTAGGGTGAGAATGTGGTAAGAAAATATAAAAGGCAAAAGGAGGAGAAGAATGGAAATGAATCAAGTCATGTGTGATCAAGGCATGAAATGATGAATGGCTAAACAACTTCAACTCTCCCTTTCTTGATTTCAAAACATTTTCTTCAACATCTTGCTCTTTTTCACTTTTCTTAACTTTGCAACTCCTTTCTTTTCTTCTCTCTTGCTTTTGATTGCCTTTACATTCAACTTTTTCATATTTTCTCAATTTACTCATTTTCTATTGAACTTTTCCCATCAATCTCTTTCTTTGCTTTTCTTTCTTTTCTCATTGCTTTCAAGTAAAGAACAATAGCTCATCTCATCAACACACTCCAACTTGTATAAAGATAAAAGGCGAGAGATGGTATCAATGGGGATCAAGGGAAACAATAACTTTTCATGAAAAACCATGACTTGGAAAAAGAAAGATGGCCTAGAATCATGTCCAAAATACCCAATTATAGAATTCAATAAAGTATAAGTGTCAGCGTTCTTAATCAATACTCAACACCTTAACCAAATGCAAATATAATGAAGCTATTGAATAAAATAAGGCTGAAGAATTAGTCCTTTAGTAAATGTATTCGCTTTGAATGACGATAAAGCTCTAAAACTCACAAGGTACAAATCTCCACGAATGAAAGAATGATCCAGGGATGCAAATAATAAAGCTATCCTGATAAATTGATACTATGATCAATTTAGAGATAAAATCCATTTAAATTCTAACAATAAAAAAGCAATAAAGGATTTGAGTTGACTTGCTATGAAAGGTAAATTTTTGGAAATAATGGAATAATTAAATTTAAGGTTCAATATAAGTATTGATCGAAAATAATTCTCTTTGAACTCCTTGGTGGGAAACACATTATTACATTTATACAAATTCTCTTTGAATTTCTTATCTCCACCTGCAATTTTTGAATATCTTATCTGATTGATGATTGCCCACAGGATTCACAATTTGAATATCTTATCTACACATCTGATAGATATAGTAGATAAGATATTCACTTTTTTTTCTCCTGTACAAGTTTTGCACCCGTACTTTGTATGAAATTATTTATGTAGATTTTCATTAAGTTTTTTAAAAGTCTTATGTGAGTTTTGTGAAAGTTTTTTAATAAGATTACCTATAAAGTTTTTTATTTATTTTTTGCTTTCTGTTTCTCTCTAATTTTTTTGAGTGCGTTTTTCACTTTTGTTTCTCTTAGGCTATGTGTGAATAAAAGATTTGATAATGGAAAAGGAAAAGGTAAGAGAGAAGAGAACAAAATTCCTCTTTCATTTTGTTCACTTTTCCCTCACATCTTTCTTGATAAATTCAAGTTCCAAATGCAACACTTTTCCCATCTAAGGGTCACCTACATAAATAATTGTATTCTTCTTTAAGTTATGAGCCACGGTGTCTCCTCTCACAAGCTACTTTGAATTTATTTTTTTACTGCATTCTTTATTAAGTTATAGATTAAGAAGCACAAACACGGACACGATACGTGTCGTGCACATCAATACAATAATTTTTTAAAAATGCAAGACACAACACGGCAGAGACATAGCTAAAGAATATATTTTTATATCTTTTATATGCCAAATATATAAATATTTTATAAAAAAAATTAAAAAATATACAAGATAACACCAATTAAAATAAATAAAATAACATATTTCACTATTTAATTGGTAACAAATCATTCACAATTAGCTAATTACATTGCATTAAAAATGACAAAATCAAAAAACACATTAACAACAAAAAAAAATTGTTCTATCAATACATAATACTATAAAGTCATAAATTATCGAAAACATTAAAATGTTATTACACTTAATCAACTATCTATCATCAACTAATATTAAATTCATAAAGAACACTCAAAATAAATTAACCACTAATATAAGTAGCATACTTGTTTTTTTTGTTCTTCTTCGATACAACAATTAGTTTTAAAATTTATAGTTAAGCTCTCGCCGTGTCCCTAAAGTGTCTAAAATGAAACATGCATATGTTTAAGCCGTGTCCGTGGAGTGTTCAACGTAAAAATAAACAAATAAAAAATTAAATACGTACAATGGAGTGTCCCACACGTGTCAGCGAGTGTCCGATGAGAGTCGGTGTCCGACACAAGTAGGGCTCCTCCAATGAAGTATCTGTGCTTCCTAGGTTATGGACCACTGTGTCACCAGTCACAAACTACTCTCAAATTTGTTTTTTTATTCTTGTACTGTCTTTAATAAGTTAGCCTGTCCTTCTTTGGTGGAACAAAAACCACAGAATTCACGTTTGTGACATTAATGCATTATGGTAGACAAAGATATTTGTGAGTTATGACAAAGTATGAGCTACCAACAATCATCATATATCTATCTACTATATGTACCTATCACCTACTATAAAAGACAGGAGAGGTCACTGTTCTTCTCCCTTGGCGAATAATCTATCCTTACTCCATCCCATTAATTATATTTCTACCACCCACTCATATACATAATTCCAAATCCACCACTAAGGCGGTAAAATGAACCAATTTATTCAAACTCGGCTTGTGTTCGACTAGTTAAAAATTCGTTTGAGATCAATTTATTATGTAACCAAACCAAGTTTAAACACATTTTAGAGTACGTTAATTTTTTAAGCTTGACTCGATAAACTTATATACACTTAAAAAATCGAGCTACTCAAGCTTTGCTAGTGATCGGCTCGAAAGTTAAACAAACCAAGCTTGAACACATATTCAAACTCATTAAACTTATCAAACCAAGCTTGAACAACCCATTGTTTGGCTCGGCTTGGCTTGACTCATTTACAGCCTTACCCACCTCCTTCACATTATAACAGACAAAACAGTATGTACTGGTCAGTACTAAACGGTATCAACTATTGATTCTACACCTTGATTTTGATGATAACTAAACCTTGTGTTAAGTTTACTAATACATTTAATTAGTGTGCAGATTAACAAGTGTCGCGCCCAGATTTTTCGCACTCGAGGAATACACACACAAGCGAGAAAAACACTGTACTCTCTCGTTAGAACTCACCCTCCTAGAAGAATGAATGCGACTAAGTTTGAATTGAAAATAAATTTGAATAAAGGGCTTTTGGAAAAGATTTGGAGTCGCCACCTAACTTGATTAAGGTGAGTTAGGTCACCTAAAAACTAAGGATAATCCGAAGACTACACTTAGGGTTTTTGGAAAAGGTTTTTGAAAATACCATCTCAAGAGAGGGTTTTTAAGAAAACAGGTTGTTTAGCAACCTTTGGAAAACATTTAGCCCTTTTTTGAAAATAACTCCATTTTTGGTCTTTGAAAACAGTGATTCTAGGTTCGGAGGTTGGTTACGTGTAGGGAAGACGCACTAAGCCATCACCCTACCCCACCCTTGCGGTACCTACATGTCAATCTACCCTAGATTCACCTATGAGAGTCTTCAACTAACAAATGTTCAATCCTATTCACTTTAGAAAAATAATGTTTAAAAGAAACATGATGATGCATGATATGCAAGTGCAATAGAAAAAGAGTTGGAAAATAGATTTGGAAAGAGATTTGAAAAGAAATTGATTTGATTTAAAAGAGATTTGAAAAGATAGATTTGAAATTGAAATTGAAAAGAGATTTGAAAAGAGATTTTTGGAATTGGAAGTTAGAAATAGAACATGGATTTGGAAACTTGGAATAGATTGTAGAATTAGAGATTTGAATTGTGGAAATAGAAATTTGAAAAATGTTGTGGAATTAGAGATTTGAAAGAAGTTGTGAAATTTGAGATTTGGAAAATGTGGAGACAGAAACTTGAAAAATGTTGTGACCGCACCCATGAAGGTTGCCTACGTATCCTTTTGGAAGAATCAGGTCAGTCGTAGTTCGGACAAGAGTCCGATTGAGAGCCTCTTCCAGCATGAAAAAGGTCCGCAAACTCAGTCTAAAAATCACACAATTCGATATACAGAGCTCGTACACCTCCTAAACCCTAGCTTCCTTAGGTTTTCCAAACCCTAGCCACCATACACAAACCCTAACCTCCTATACACCCATACACACCTCTATACACTCATACACTAGCTTTCAACCATCCTTTGAAGATTTGAAGAGCTGCCATCTAAAGCTTGAAGACAACTCTTGAAGGTTGAAGACAAAGACTAAGTCGAAGATCAAGACGAAGATTGAAGACAAGCAAGGCGCGCATAATAAACAAGACATACGATAGGCTCCCTATTTAAATTTTCGCACTTCCCCCCTCTCTCTTCTCTCTCCTAACCCACTTGGGTTTTCTCTATTTTAATCCCCCATCTTCTCCCCCCCTTTCTTTGCATGCTTGAAACAAGGGGACTCCCGGTCCATGTGTAAGATTAGACTTTTGGAGAGTCACCGTGTCGGGGGCTCTCTTCTCGTCTAACCGGAGACCACGTGGGTCCGGCCCCCTTGATTATGTGGTGAAGCCTTAGCCTTGTATGTTCATGACCCCAAAATTGCATTGTGCATATCATGATCTTGCATCTTCCAAAGACTATTTTCAAAGCTGTCTTCAAACTTGTTTTCAAAATTGCATCAAAATCTCTTGTTCAAAAACTTGTTTTCAAAATCACAATTCTAGGGTGATTCTAGCCTTTCCATGGCTAGGGTTGCTTTAGGAAAGTGTTATATTAAAAGTGACTTTCATAGTCCATATTTTCAAATCTTGTTGTTTTCAAAACCGCTTTCCTAAAGTGGTTCTAGCCCTCTTATGGTTAGAATTGCTTTAGGAAAGTGAGATGTTTTTACACCTTCTAAAAACTCTCTTTTCAAAAAGTCTTTCTTCCTAAAAATTTCTTTATCAACATACTTTCCTAAAACTCTCCTCTCCAAAATTGTTTTTAAAAACTCCCTTCCAAAATCTATTTTTCAAAACTCCCTTCTTCAACGCCTTTCCAAAACGCCCCTTTCTAAGTCCACTTTCCTAAAACGTTCCCTAGGTTTCCTTCCTAGAAAAGCTCTCTCCAAAATCTTTCTAAAAACTCTCTTTTTCAAAATCTTCCTTTTAGAAACTCCTCACTAGGATTTTTTTCTAAAAATCTTCCCAAAAATTCACTTTCCTAAAAAACTCTTTCCCAAAAGTTTCTTCCAAAATCTTGTTTTCAAAACTCTCTCAAAATTCACTTTCTAAAAACACTCCTTAAATTCACTTTTCTAAAAACTCTCTTTCCAAAAACTCTTCCCTCTAGAAACTCCTCTTTAGGATTTCCTTCCAAAATCTTCGTTTCCAAAAACACACTTTCCAAAAACTCTTTCCTTAGAAGCCCAAGTTAAGCCCTAGAACCCACAATTAGGAAACCCTAATCTTCTTTCCAAAACATGATTTTCAAACTTTGCCCCAAACCTAGGTTTCCAAAACCTATTTTCTACGTCAAAATTAGGTTTCCAAAAGCCTCTTTTCTATGTCAAAATTATAGCCTTCCAAATCTAGGGTTTCTAAAATCTCCCTTTCCAAATCTTTGCCCAAATCCAATCTTCCCGTTTAGGAAACTAGATCCAATCCTCCGTTTTTGGAAACAAAATCAAACCTTTATTTTTAGAAACCAAATCCAATCCCTCCCTAATCCAAACCTTTCTTAATTCAACTCTTTCCTAATTTCCTACTTTCTTAAACTACAAGTTTCCTAAACCTAAACTTCAAATCTTTCCTTAAATTTCAAAATTCAACTCTTTCCTAATTCAAATCCTTCCTAATCCTCCACTTTCCTAAGCTTTAAGTTTCCAAAACTTGAACATAAAAATCTTCCCTAAATTTTAAAACTCAACATTCAAATCTTTCCTAATTCTACCCTCTTTTCAAATCTTAACTTTTCAAACCTAAGTTTTTCAAACCTTTCTTAAACTCAAACATTTTCCTAATCTTAAGATTTTCAAAAACCCTAAAACTTTCTAAATCTCAAATCTTTCTAAATTCTAAACTTTCTTAAGTTAAGACCTTCTAAATCTAAAACTTTCTAAATTCTAACTTTCCAAAACTTCAAAATCTTTTCAAATCTAAAACTTCAAAAATTTCTTAAATCAAAACTTTCTCAAGTTGAAACTTTCTTAATTCAAACATTTCCTAAATTGAAAACTTCCCTTTTTCAAAACTTTCTAAATTCTAAATTTTTCAATTTTCAAAACTTCCCTAAGTTGAAATTTTCCAATTTTCAGAACTTCCCTAAGTTGAAACTTTCCAATTTTCAAAACTTCCCTAAGCTGAAACTTTCCAATTTTCAAAACTTTCTTAAGTTGAAACTTTCTAAAATGAAAACTTTCCTAAATTCCAAAACTTTCCTAAAATGACACTTTCCTAAAACAGAACTTTCCTATATCGGACCTTTCCTAATTCGAACTTTTCCTAAATCAAATCTTTTCTAAAATCTTTCCAAGTTAAATCCGATCTTTCTTAATCTCAAGTCTTTCCTAATTCTCTCTTTCCTAAGTCTAGGTTTCCTAAAACCAAGTCTTTCCAAAATCAATCTTTCCAAAGCAAGTCCAATCTTCTCAATTTCAATTTCCAATCTCTTCTTCTAATTTTCAAGTCAAATTCAATTTCCAATTCAATCTCTCTTCTAATCAATTTTTCTATTTTCAATCGGACTCTTGTCCGAACTACGATTGACCTGATTCCTCCAAAAGGATACGTAGGCAACCTTCATAGGTGCGGTCACAACACTTTTCAAATTTTCAATTCCACCTTCGTAGGTGCAGTCACAACTTTCTTCAAATCTCAATCTTTTCAAATCTCCAATCTATTTTCAAGTTTCCAATTCCAAAAAAAAAAACTATTTTCAAATATTTATTTCTAATTTCTAAAACTTTCCAATTTCAATTCTATCTCTTCAAATCTTTTTCAATTTCAAATCAATTTCTTTCCAAATCTATTTTTCAATTATCTTATCTTGCACTTGCATATCATGCATCATATTTATTTCAAACATTATTTTTCAAAGTAAATAAGGTTGAACCATTTAGTTAGTTGTAGACTCTCATAGGTGAATCTAGGGTAGATTGACATGTAGGTACCGAAAAGGCTAAATGTTTTCCAAAGGTTGCCAAACAACCTGTTTTTCTTAAAAACCCTCTCTTGAGGAGATATTTTCAAAAATTGTTTTCTAAAACCCTAAGTGTAGTCTTCGGATTATTCTTAGTTTTTAGGTGACCTAACTCACCTTAATCAAGTTAGGTGGCAACTCCAAATTGTTTTCAAAAGCCCTTTATTCAAACCAATTTTTCAATTTAAACCTAGTCGCACTCATTCTTCTAAGAGGGTGAGTTCTAACAAGAGAGTACAACATTTTTCCCGCTTGTGTAAGTATTCCTCGAGTGCGAAAAATCTGGGCGCGACATCATCTTATAGTGATCAATATAAGTAATTACAAATCTCACGATCGCAAGGACTTTCGCAATCAAAACAAGTTAGTAGCCAAAGAATTAGTTGCTCATTTATTAAGAAGATATTGGAGACGACCATTATTATCCGAAACCTATACGAATCACAATCAATTCTAACTTAACAAGTACACAGAGGTTCGTATAAAGAAACTATATACTTAATTTCAATAAAAATATCAGTGCCAACATCCACAAAACTATATCCACCTATCTAAACTATAAAATCCTAAAATGCATGTAAAATCTAGCCAAGTCTAATATTCACAATCGAAAACCTTTATTCATAAATACGAACTAACCTAAAGTAACATGTGCAATTAGCTGTAATATCAACAATTAAAATCTTCGTCCCACCAAAACTTCGTCCCATAAAATCTTCATCCATCAGCAATCTGTAAAACAATAAACACAGAAAACAAAAGATTTCATTAGTAACAGTCCTAAAATAGAAATTCTAATGTGATTACAAAAGACTTACAAAATCTAAACTTGATGTAGGCAGAACAAAAAAAAGTGAATAACCATTGTGTCTTATTCATTGTCCAACGGTTGATTTGATTTTGAGCAGAAGTGAGAGGCAATTTGATTTTGTTACAAATTCAGTGACATCCCAATTATTTTCTCTAGATGATCAGCTACGAATCAGAATAATATCCTAGACCAAACTCAGAGGAGTTTTATTACACAGACTTGTTAGAGGTTCCTAGAGTGGGCATCAATGTTGAATCATCTAACCAGCTAAACATGAATCAAATATGTACAAACCATTTTTGTAAACATATTGTTTTCAACTGCATAATTAAAGAGAGTCAGAGTGGCAAGACATGGACCCATACCAAATTCCTTGACTGTTTCCACATGCCTTTATCTGCTGCATCATCAAACGTTGAAGTTCGTCGAATTTTTTTTGTAGTTCATCACGGCTCCTCTTCACGTCCTTTCTCTCTCTCTCTCTCTTTGTTGCTCCTTCCGCTCCTTTTCTCACTCCTCCCTCTCCTTAGCTCGCTCCTCTTTCTCGCTTTCTCGTTCCTCACAAACTGTCTCCAATTCAAATGCAAGTGTCTTGAGCTTATGATTTAAACGAGACTCATTATCATAGCCCGAGGACAACTTCGGACCTACCCCAAACCCTATGATGTACCCTTTTCTCTCACCAAGTGCTTTCCTTGAGATTTGTTCCGGTGTTATATCTATGCCGAATCCCTTAGCATCGTCACGAATTTTCACCTTCTCTTCCTATCAAAAATGAAATAAAGGTTATAAATTAGTTACCATTTTTTGACAATACTAACAGTCCAATGAGTATTGTACAAGTGTATAAGGCCTAAATATATACGTATTGCCTCTTGAATTTTGGGTGGAGCCACTCTTTTGTCTTTTTTGACTGATGTATATCCTTAAAATAATCAATAAAATCTGGTATTTATTTATCTGTGGCCCGTGGCTGCAAATTCAATCAACTACATAAGGCATTTACTTCTATTGAAAAGATGAGTTATATACCTCAAAAAATACAAAACTTATAATGTGTTTTACATGACATTAACAATCACCTTTTTGGTTATCGTAGCAGCAAATGATCTTGATCCCAAGGAATAGCCGTATGGCAACTTTTTCTAATTCTTTCTACCAAATTTTGACCGTTTTTACAAAAAATAAATATAAACTTAAACTTCAAACTGAATTAATCATAATTCATTACAATTTTAAATTGAAATTAAATGGTGGTAAACTTACCCTAAATGTTTTACTCTTAAATACATGATCAATCATGTACTTCTAGTCATCCACCTTCACCCCGCTGTATGGTTCATTGTATGGATCAACCATAGCTTTTTTTGACTTGCGATAATGCTTACTCATCTTGCCTTTCCAATTTTTATACAAAAGATTAGCCATCTTATTTATCACAACAAGGACTATAGGGTTGTTCTCATCTGAATTCTCATCAGTAGTGATGCAAAATTTGTCCTACCAAAACAACAATAAGTTAAAAATACTTGTAAACTATAGAATATATAGTTTGTAACTTATTAACAGAAGACATTTGTAGTTGAGTAGTCTAGAATTATTACCTGCATAGACTGTAGAATAGTTTTCTTAACTATTAGGTCAACAAGTTTCCATCTCTCGACAAATCCTTTAATAGGACAATACCTTCTAATTGCAATCCCTAGCTGGTTTGAACACATGGGAGCATAAAGACTGCAAAATGTGTTGAACCCTTCAAAAATCGGCACTGGGAGCCTATCCCCAGAGTTGTCATCAATTAGTTTGGTTAATACTTTTCCAAGACTATGCCCCCGCACACGCTTTGACCCCAACCCACCTGATAAATATTTTTAAGTGGAGATTTTACCAATTACTATTTTAGCAGTTAAACCGGTGGGTCTAGCAAGTATAAAGCAACTATCATTTTACCTACACCCCTCGTAACAAAAGGAATTGGTGCACTTAGTTGAGAGTGATCAATACTGTGCAATTGAGTAGACACCACAGGTGGCTATTCTAGCTACTCTAAAGGCAAAGAACTCTGCAAAAGAGTTATGGCTGGTGGCTCACTCGGGGATTGCAAATTCATAAGTGAGTTCCCGACTAAAGATGATGATGTAGTCCTTCTTTTCTTTCCCGAATGCATGGTCACCTATTAAATTAAAATGCAATGCATTAGAAAAACATGAACATGAAAAACGACTATGTTATTAAATAATAAGTATTGTTATTAAAAAACAAAAATAAAGTCATTAGTGACAACTAAATTATAAAATTGAGCATCACGGAACCAGCTAATTAAAAAACTTCTTTGGTTTAGGTATAATCAGGGGCAACTTGTTTAGTTGAGAAAATCTTTCAAACTAAGTCATTACCAAGTGTTGTCACAAATATTACCTTATCTGCTCGAGATCGAGATGAATGGTCATTTTCAGTTGATGAGCATGTTCCTTCCTCTTCTGAAGGTAGATACTCATCATCATCATGATTGTTATTCTTGTTTTTCTTCTGATTACCTCCATGCTTAGAACATATACTTGAATTAAACAATAAATTTGACAATCCTTTTAAATTTAAATCTACAAGCCTTGCATTGTTACTTTCAATTCTATTTTTTCTTTGCATCTCGTAATTCATCACCGTCTGGGACATGCTTGTATTGTGACTTTCAATAACATTTTTTCTTTGCATCTCGTACTCCATCACCGTTTGGGACATGCCTCTGGACTTGATAAACAACTTACACTTCATTAACATATCTGCAACTATAACAAATATGAAATGTTCAAAAGTAATTAATATGATAAACTAAATGCATTATGTACTGATGTAGAATCAATGACAGCATGTTTCAAAAAGATGTACTGGTATGCATAGGTGCAACTCCTCCATTATCCAACACCAACCTTACCTTTATATCCTCTCACAATGCCATACACATATATAACTGTAGCTAAATAGTGGACTGTTCTTAGCAGCTAAAAATAGAGAGGTCAAAATAGTGTATAACAGGTTGGGAATCACACGATGGCACGATAATAGCGCGCTAATAGCACAAAGAGTTTTTTTCACAGGACAAAGGACCGCACGATCGCGCTCTAGACCTTGCCATCGTACACTATACCTCGCTATCGCACGCTCTGATGGGTTACCTGGTGAAGAAAACAAAACTAGAAATCGTGTGAGGAGAAAATGGGCAGTATTAAGGGTTAGAGATTGGCGATGAGAGGCTCTCATTATGGCTAAATCAACCTAGAAATTGATTACACCAAATCAAAGCAACAAATTTAAATGCATTCAACTAGGGTTTCCTAGTAATCGAATCAACAAATAATCTAAGCTTCAAATAATCAAATCACAAACCGTAAGAAGCATCGTACCTGAGGAGGAGGAAGAGAGAAACGAATTAAGATTGTTCTTCTCTCTCTATGTAGCAGGACATACAAGATTGCGAGAGAGAGAGAGAGAGAATAAAGAAGAGAGAGATTGTTTTGTGAGATTGAGATAGAAGGGTTTATAGGGGTTGAGAAAGCGGAGGAAAACAAACGTGAGAAGTATTACACCATTTTTTTAGAGGGACATTTGGGAAACAAATAATTTCAATACTCCTTGTATTTATAAATTAGCTTTAGAGTTTTTCTTAATTCTAAATACATACAAGACTATTTTGACTCGTACCAATCATAATATTGGTTTAATAAATTCCAATAAACTCCTTGTATCTTTATTTATTTTTTATTTAGTTGTAATGATTTATGTGAAATCATATAAAAAATTAAACAACCCAAAATATAAAGGGTTTTATGTATTTGAAGTCTAATTGTATTAATTAAAAAATTAAATAAAGAGAAATAACATTAACTTATAAGAGATAAAACTAACTCAAATAGAGAGAAATCATTAATTCATGGAATAGTATGGTAAATAATTTACTTAGTGACACCAATTAGTAGTAACTTTGTTCTGCTTGAAATTTATATATTCTAAAATACATAGTCAAATAAAATTATAGCAATTATTTATTTTTTAAATATATATTAAAATTTTAAATGTACATTTTTTTTTATTTTCATGGTAAATTTTTTATTTAGAAAACTAAGCAACCCAAATACAACAGCCCCATGAAGAGGTATCCATTGCTGATAGGTTATGCATTAACGGTGGAGGTTCATTGAGCACTACATAATCGAGAAGGCGTGTGTTGTTTGATAAGTATGAAGTTGGTGGTGAGATCGAATTTTTGATTTTTTTTGTTTACATTATGCAATTTTTGTTTCTAATGAAATGTACATATGCATTTACGTATCTATCTATTTTTCATTTTGGTTGATTATTGGAGAATATTGTGAACTTTTAATGAAGTGCTGAAAAGATTATTGAATTAATAATACATTTTGTAGTTGCCAAACTAAAAAAATTGATGCTTCCACAATCAGATTACAATAAATATAATGGTGCTTAATGGGGGAAAAAAAAAAGCTTTATAGGTTTATGGATCCAATCTTCCACAGAAACTAGATAAGAAATTTTTCGTATTGTTTTGTTAATCCAATGTTAGCACTGTCTTCATCTCTTTTTCTTTCTTTGTTTTTGTTTTAGCTTCTTTTTTTTGTGTGTGTGTGGTTTTTATGTACATAATTTATAACATGCAAAAATTTATTGGGAACTTGGGATGAAATGGGTTTCTCTTATTATTGCCTATCAACAGTCGACTGAAATGTATTGTTTGCCACACCTGCTATGTTGGGTTGTTTTACAAAATTTTTTTTAATTTTAATATATAAATAAAATCTCAATCTTTTGCCAAAAAAAAATGTAGTACCTTTATATAAAAGAACAAAATCTATGTAGAATACAAGTAAAAATGAAGTATTCATAGGAAATAAAAAGAAGTTAGCATAAAAAGCATGCAAAGAATAAATGCTTAAAATCATGAGATGAACAAAAAAAAAAAAAAAAACAAGACAATCCAAAATTACGAATGCCATACAACATTTTAAAACTTTCACACTAAGAATAATCCCTACTAATTAATTCTTAAAGATAATTCAATTTCTAAAATTTATCTTTTAAAATCCTTTAATCCTTCACTAATCATTAAAGATATTGTGATTCCTAAAATCTCTCCATAAAGACCATAGATTTATATTTTAAATTGTACACCCATCTTACATATACGAGAAAAGTGACTTCTCTGCATCTTTACTCATTCCAAATATTAAAAGATACAAAGATCATGAATTTTTCAAATAAAAACTTTACAATCTATATCCCAAGAAAAAAAGAAACAAATTTTTGCAATATTAATACTAACAAAAAATAAGGCGACATTTTCCTCAAATTAAAACTCCCTAATTCGCATATTTTTCTTAAAGCACTCCCTAATCTCTATTGGTCAGAATATCTTTTTAATGCTCTAAAAAATCAGTAATTTATTTAACTTCCCAAAATTAATTGCATAAACAACCTAAATTTTTTAATCAAATGTAATTTTTTAACAAAACAATATATATATATATACCACAGTATTTAGTCTATATAGACCATAAAAAATAATATTTTTAATGAAACATATAGAACAAAATTATATTTTCTCTAATTAATTAATAAAGAGAACAGCAATACGTAAAATTGATAAAAATGACATTTATATTTTCCACGGATTTTTGTTACAATGACAAATAAGACTTATTTTTGGGGACAATAAATTAAAAAATAACAATTAAGATAAAATTTGATAAGACCTCTCAAGAATTGTTGGAAATTCCAAATTCACATGGTCATATACTGTTGGAAATTTCAAATTCCCATGGGCATATATTTTATTTTTTATGTTTGAATAAATATTTTTTATATTGTTCTATATATAAGTATAAAAAGAAATATGAATTATACCTCGATATTGGACTCAATTAAAAGAAATGATTACATAACTAGAGCACAAAAAAATTAAAATTAAATCTTATTACTAATTCCACTAGAACAAGAGCCCTTAGCTAATAGTTTAATTGTTATCTTAGTTTCATAAAGTGTTTTGGTTAATAAATTAATCATCTAAATTTCGTAGATTATGAATTGACATATAAAATAATTTAATAATTGAAAATAAAATAATTTAATTTTTACAATTGAAAAAGGGATCATGAAGTCAATCGCGCACATTTTACCGTGCGATCGCGCCTCCACGATTCAAATATCAGCAACTTCGAGTTCATTTTTGTTTTGCATCTCATTTCGTTTCCTCCTCTCACGATAGTGCCCTAGGTTCTTCAACAAGTGACTATCTTCATCTTCTCTCTTGGTTTTTACCGGTTAATCATCATTTTGGTAAGATTCTTACTCTCTAATCTTGTTTCTTTGATTTTTTTTCCATTCTAGGGTTTCATTGTGTTGATTTGGGTTTTTCAAATTACTTATTCTTGTTTACAATGTCTAAGAAAAGAGCCCATGTTGAATCGTCTACTTTCGTCCCTCCAAAGGTTCTTACTCTCTAATCTTGTTTCTTTGATGTTTTTCCATTATAGGGTTTCATTGTATTGATTTTGGTTTTTCAGATTACTTGTTCTTGTTTACAATGTCTAAGAAAAGAGTCCATGTTGAATCGTCTACTTTCGTCCCTCCAAAATTCAAGGATGACTCTTTTAAAAAGATTTTTGAGGATTCCTTTGCTACACGCAAAGTTTTACTTGAACGAGGCATCAAAACACACCATTTCAATGATGGATTTATTTTCAAAACTTTTACTGAATGTGGTTGGAATTTCATTTTGAATCTTAGTGGCAATGTCTATCCTAAGATGGTTAGGGAATTTTACTGTCACATTACCAATATGAACAGAAAACAGTTGTCTTTTAAAACCTTTTGTCAAGGTTTTTCCTTATTTATCAATTCTAATGCTGTGGCTCGATTTTATGATCTTCCTCGTATTGCTAATTCTCAATTTTCTATTGAAAATGTGGATGATGATATGACTTTTATGAAAAATATTATGTCTGTTTTGACAAACAATTTTGAGTCTTATGTGATGAGCAAACAAATTCGTCATTCCTCTCTCACACCTGAGTATCAAATTTTTGACACTTTCACTTCATTTACTTTTTGGCCTACATCTCATTCCACTTTTCTAAATTTTGAGAGATGTTGTTTATTGTTTGCCATTGATACTGGTCTTACTATAGATCTTCCCTCTCTCATGGTGCAATATATGATTCATGCCTCAAAGCATAAACCTAAGAATCTCGGTCTTCCCTTTGGTTATTTCATCTCCTAATACCTCTTGTCTCACAATGTTTCACTTTTTTTGGGTGAGAGAGTTTTGTATGTGGCTGCTCTTGTTGATAAGAAGTCTTTGGAGCATAGTAAGTCTCACAAAACACGTGTTGATGCTCCTATGATTAACGTGGATGCCGAGGAAGGTGATGAAGATGATGAAGATGATAGTGATGATGGTGATGATGATGATGATGAGTTTGAGGGAGCTAGGGATCCTCCTATGTCAGGTGGAGCTGAGAGTTCGTCGTCTAGTTCAATGAATTTTCAGTCCATGATGCAATTTCTTCAAGATGTGCAATAGTCAAACAATGAGTAGTTCACTCGAATTAATGCACGTCTTGATGTTTTACAAGGGACAATGGATTCCGTGATCACCTCCATTCGGGACGATCACATACCTCCTCCACCACCTCCTCCTGCTTCTAAGTGACTTTGTAATAAAAAGGAGGAGATTAGCTTGGTGATTGTTTTTAAAGGTACTAACTTGGTTGTGTGGTGGTGATAATGCGGTTGGTTGTTTTGATCTTTTTAGTTTTAGTTATTTTGTTAGACGGATTTGTTTTGGACAATTTAGTTTGGATGATATATTATGGTTTGAATGATGATCCATGTTTCTTTTGTGGTATATTTTGGGATTGTTAATATGTTAATTGAACATGTTTGTATTTTGATGAATTGTATTCACTTTGTTAATCAGTTAAGTAAACTGGATGTTTAGGGGGAGAGAGTTTAAATATAGGGGGAGATATTTTATTATCTCACAAAATGGAGCGCGCCATCACGAGATAATTGCGCTCTAATAGCACAGAGAGTTCAGTGGATGAAATCAAGAATTGCGATCGTGGCCTAATAGCGCTCTAATAGCATAGAGAAGACTTCGTCCAATTCAATATGGGAGCGCGCCGTCACGCGATTAATCGCTCTATCGCGCTCTAGTGGCAATTTGTGTAATTTGTGAATATGAGCCATCTTTTATTTGTCTTTGCTGAAATTAACAGCCTTGTGGGCTTAATTAATCGAATTATAGTATACCAGTTGAATGCATACCCGATACGTTTTAATTTTGGAATTATATGTTTGAAAGCTTTGTTGGATGGTTGGTTTATTTCTCTTAATTATAGTCTAGTAATTATAGTATAATTTTGTCACCTACTATATTTTTTTACTTGAGTTATTAAGTAAATATTACCATTTTATTATGCTGGTTTTACATTTTAATTTTTATTTTAATCTTTGTAGGTGACAAGTCATGAATAAAAGTTGGATGACAATTAAGGATAGAGTGAGAAGTTAAGAATATAAAAATGGTGTTGTAAAGTTTATAAAGCTTGCGAGGAAAAACTTAGATGACCAAGAGGCTAAGATTTCTTGTCTGTGTTTAAATTGTTTGAATGGAAAAAAACTGAATGCCAAAGAAGTTTATGTTCACTTGATCCAAACATGAATCGATCCTTCTTACAAGACCTGGGTAGATCATGGAGAACATGTTGACGTGCGTCAACCTAGTGTACGAAATGATGATGACTAGTACCAAGGTGGTGGTAATTCAAATATAATGGAAGGTGACATTCCTTAAGACAATGATCAGTTGCCCGATATGTTGGAAGAAATCTACGTGGGTGGAGCCTTGGATGATGGTATGGATAATTTGCCTCACATTTGAAAGTCAAGATGCGCAGAAATTTGATAAGTTGTTTAATGGTGCTCATTGTGAAGTATATTTGGGATGTAAAAAGTCAGTTTTGTCGTTCATTGTGAAGATGCTTCATACTAAGGTGTACAACAAGATGACCAATGCTACATTTGACATGGTTATGAATGCATTCAAAGAGATGCTACTGAGTGCTGATGATACTGTACCATAGAATCTTTATGAATGTAAGAAGTACTTGCGTGATTTGGGCTTGGGGTATGTGCCTATTCATTCATGCAAGTATGATTGCGCACTATGATGGGAGAGACAGCAGATTTGGAGTGTTCCCCAAAGTGTAAGGAGTCCAGATACAAGGTAAATGACAGTAAGTGTAAGAAGATCCCTCATAAGATATTACATTATTTTCCCCTAACACCAAGGCTTAAAAGATTGTTTGTGTCAAAGAAAATAGCAGCTGACATAAGATGGCACAAGGAGAAATGTTTAGATGATGGAGTATTAAGACATCTAGCTGATGCCAAGGAATGGAAGGATTTTGATAGGCGATATCCATTATTCGCTGAGGACTCACGAAATGTGAGGTTAGGGTTAGCAACTAACGGTTTTAATCCCTTTGGCAATAGGAGTTCATCATATAGTATGTGGCCCGTTATTTTGATGCCTTACAACCTCCTACCGTGGATGTGCATGAAAGAGACCTATTATATGATGTCATTGCTTATTCCTAGACCATTATCCCCCAGAAAAGATATTGATGTTTACTTGCAACCACTTATTAGCGAGCTGAAAGAATTGTGGGTGAATGGGGTTCAAACATATGATGCTTCAAAAGGGCAAAGGTTTCTAATGCATGCAACCGTAATGTGGACAATTAATAACTTCCCTGCATATGGAAACATGTCTGGTTAGACTACAAAAGGTTATTTGGCTAGCCCTATCTGCAATGAGGACAATTCATCACAGGGTTTGATAAGCAATATAGAGTACATGGGAGCTCGTTACTTCTTGCTTGAAAATCACAGTTGGCGAAGGAGCAAGCTGTTGAATGGTGAGATGGAGAATCGATCAAGGGCTATAGAGACGTCAGGCGAACAAATTTTGGAGCAAATTGATTCAGGGACTTATAAGGCATTTGGAAAGCATCCAAAATGTAGGAAAAGACGAAGAGATGAGCATTCAATTTTAAATTGGACGAAGAGAAATATTATGTTTGAGTTGTAATATTGGAAAACCCTTCAGCTTCAGCACAACCTCGATGCCATGCATATAGAGAAGAATATATGTGATAATCTGCTTGGGACGTTATTGGGCATAGACAGTATGAATAAGGATACAGAAAAGGCACGCTAAGATTTAGAAAACCTGAATATACGAAAGGAGTTACACCTCAAGAAGAGTGATGATGGGTCTTTTGAGAAGCCTCCAACATTGTACACACCGTCCCCTGCTGGGAGACAAGGCTTTTAGATTTTGATGGATTGTATTCACTTTATTAACCAGTTAAGTAAACTGGATGTTTAGAGGGAGAGAGTTTCAATAAAGGGGGAGATATTTTATTATCTCACAAAATGGAGCACGCCATCGCCGGATAATAGCGCACTAATAGCACAAAAAGCTTAATGGATGAAATCAAGAATCGCGCAATCACAGCCTAATAGCGCTCTAATAGCACAAAGAAGAATTCGTCCAGTTCAGTATGGGAGCGCTGTAAGCACCCCATTTTTGATCGCTCGGCAGTCTACACTCCGTCCAGACTCGTACTCAAGTCAATATGGACGTTTTTCAATCCAAATTTTCTTTCTAAGTCTATTCCCGTCTATCCATCACTTTGTGGGCCCCACCGGGCCCAAATAGAGGCAAAATGACCAAAATGCCCTTAGGGGCATTGTCCTTTCTAATTCCAAAACAGGTGCGTCTTTTCGAAGACGGTAAGTCCCCTTTTCCAATTCCAATTCCAATCCCTCTTTCGAGACAGTTTATTCCTCGAGACGGTAAATCCCTTTAAACCTGTCGACTAGGACGAGACCCCAAGTCCCCTAGATGGTAGAACGGTCCACCTTTGGCGCCTGCTAGCCCGCCAATATAGAAATGTCCGTTTAGGCACGCCTTCCGAGAAAATTGACTTCTCAAGCGCTAAGTCTCCTTTAGCAGCTTCTCGAGATCAGGCAGTCTCAGGAATGAACGCGAACCGTTGGAGTAGCGGAAATACTCACAAACATCACAACCATTAGAGTAGCAGAAATACTCGCAAACAGGTTGATATAGGGAATTGCCAACAAACCCCTGTGTCACGACGACCGCCGTCAGAGTGACGGAAACACTCAAAACCTAAGTCAACACCGGTGCCTGCTAGCCCACTTCGGTGAAAAATGACCAAACTGCCCCTTGGGCCTTTTCTGAAACTTTTCGGTCAAGATGACCATTTCACCCCTAGGCATCCGAAAGCCTCGGGGACCATGCCGGCTCTGGGTATTAAAACCGGCATCTTCCTGAGAATACTCCTTATTGTATTCTCAATCCTCTCCTATCTTTCCGGATCATTCCGAGTCAGTTCCGGCAAACCCGGTGCAAAATGACCGTTTTGCCCCTGGTGGGCCGATCGCCTTTTCTGACCATTCTGGCTCTCGGTATCAAGCCGGTAACCTCTCGAGAATACTTTTTATAGCATTCTCAACCCCCCATTATCTTTCCAGATCATTCCGAGTCAGTTTCGACAAACCCGGTGCGAAATGACCGTTTTGCCCCTGGTGGGCCGGTCGCCTTTTCCAACCACACCGGCTCTGGGTATCAAACCGGTAACCTTCGGGAACATTCTGAATAACGTTTCCAAATCTCGAATCTTCTTTTGGGACAGTTCGAGTCCGTCCCAGCTACTTTCCGGTCTAATTGACCGTTTTGCCCCTAAAGGCCCGGTCAACCCTTCCGACACATCTTATCCTCATTTTTCAAGTCAAATACCTCCAGGGCACTATTTTAAGTGTTCTACTCTTTTCCGGCCTTCTAGGTCACTCCCGGCCTCTTCAAATCATTCCCGGACTTTCCGGAGTCACTCCTAGTGAAGCCAGGCTAAAGATTGCATGGTAGTCACTAGTAGTGACTCCCAAATCTAGTCAAAGATATGTTGCTTGCCGAACTTAAACATTTCCTAAATGGCTGGCACCATTAGTAGTGGCGCCAAGCCAAAAAATGGCCTGGCGCCACTAGGAGTGGCGCCAGTGTATTGTTTAGCCTAGCGCCACTGCAACAGGCGCCAGGTCTATCTCTCCTCTATAAATACAGAGCCTCCTCCAGCGTGAAAGAGGTCCGTCAACTCAGTCTAAAAACCCTATATTTCGATACACAGAGCTCGTAGCCTATGAAAACCATAGTTTCTTTAGGTTTCCTAAACCCTAGCCTCCTATACACTCATATACACCCTCATACACTCACATACACTCTCATATGCTTATACACTAGCCTCCAACCCTCCTTTGAAGACTTGAAGAGCTGCAATCTGAAGTTGAAGATTGAAGATGAAGATCAAGACAAAGACCGAAGACAAGCAAGGTAGGCTTTCGTTTTACGTTTTTGCACTTCCCCTTCTCTCTTCTCTCTCCTAACCCACTTGGGTTTTCTCTATTTTAATCCCCCATCTTCTCCCCCCCTTTCTTTGCATGCTTGAAATAAGGGGACTCCCGGTCCATGTGTAGGATTAAACTATTGGAGAGTCACCGTGTCGAGGGCTTTCCTTTAGGCTAACCGGAGACCACGTGGGTCTGGCCCCCCTTGATTATGTGGTGAAGCCTTAACCTTGTATGTTCACGACCCCAAAATTGCATTGTGCATATCATGATCTTGCATCTTTCAAAAGTCATCTTCAAAGTTGTTTTCAAAATCATTTTCAAAATCGTTTTCAAACTTGTTTTCAAAATTGCATCAAAATCTCCTTTTTCAAAACTTGTTTTCGAAACCACAATTTTAGGGTGATTCTAGCCTTTCCATGGCTAGGGTTGCTTTAGGAAAGTGTTACATTTAAAGTGGCCAATATGATCCATATTTTCAAGTCCTTGTTACTTTCAAAACCACTTTCTTAAAGTGGTTCTAACCTTCTTATGGTTAGAATCGCTTTAGGAAAGTGAGACATTTTCATACTTTCTAAAAACCTCTTTTTCAACATACTGTCTAAAAACGCTCTCCAATCTTCTTCTTCAAATTCCTCCTCAAAATTGTTTTCCAAAAACTCTCTCCAACAATCTTCTATCAAAAATCTTTCTAAAAACTCCCTTTCCAAAATCTTCCTTCTAGAAACTCCTCTCTAGGATTCCTTTCCAAAAACTCTCTTTTTTTCAAAATTCACTTTTTAGAAACTCCTCTCTAGGTTTTCTTTCTAAAAATATCCCTTTCTAAAAAACTCCTTTTCCAAAAAAACTCTTTTCTTGGTGTCCAAGTTAAGCCCTAGAACTCACAATTAGGAAACCCTAATTTTCCTTCCCAAAAACATGATTTTCAACCCCTTATTTTGGCCTCAAAATCTAGGTTTCCAAAACCTCTTGTTTTATACCCAAAATTCTAGGTTTCCAAAAACTCTTGTTTTCTACATCAAAACTATACACATTTCCAAAAACTCTTGTTTTCTACATCAAAACTATACACATTTTCAAAACCTCTTTTTACGTCGAAACTATAGCTTTCCAAATCTAGGGTTTCTAAAACTTCTTCTTCCAAATCCATGCCAAATCTAGTTTCTCCTTTAGGAAACCAAATCCAATCTTCCCTTTAGGAAACTAGATCCCATCCTCCGTTTTTGGAAACAAAATCAAAACTTCTCTTTTTAGGAACAAAATCCAATCCCTTGTTTTAGGAAATAGGAATCTTAACCCTTCCTAGTTTAAACCTTTCCTAATTCACTCTTTCCTAAACCTAAATCTTTAAATCTTTCCCTAAACTCTAAACTTCCAAACCTTTCCTAATTCAAATATTTCCTAATCTTCTACCTTCCTAAGCCTAAACTTCAAATCTTTCCAAATCTAAAACTTTCTAAATTTGAAACTTTCTAAATTCTAAACTTTCCAACTTTCAAAACTTTCCTAATTCAAACACTTTCCTAATTTGAAACTTTCCTAAAACGAAACTTTTCAAAAATGACACTTTCCTAATTTGAAACTTTCCAAAAATGACACTTTCCTAATTTGAAACTTTCCTAAAATGAAACTTTCCTAATTCGAACCTTTCCTAAATCCAATCTTTCTTAAACTCTCGAGTCTTTCCTAAGTCTTTTCACACTTAATGAAGTCTTCCTTTAAGCACCTTTAATCTCTTCAAATGCAAATCACCTGTTTGAAGTTTGAGTGGATGCAATTGCTCTGTTTTGGTGCATTGCTTGAACTTATAAGTGTTGTGCATCCATTTCGATATGAATTAGATATTAATTCAAACTTTAAGTCTAAATAATAATCCTTGTTAATCTGCACACTAATTAAATGCATTAGTAAACTTAACACAAGGTTTAGTTATCATCAAAATCAAGGTGTAGAGTTAACAATCTCCCCCTTTTTGATGATGATAAAACCTTTGCAAAAATAGTTTATATGAAATGAAATAAATAGAATCAAATTTCTTATCAGAAAAACTCCCCCTTTGTTTTGTAACTGATGCTTCTAAGAAAATATCTTTTCTTTTGTTTGATTAGCAAACACAGATCTCAATTTTCATAAAAAAATGTAAAAGAGTTTTTAGTTCTATCAGACGATTTCGACAGAAATTGAGGGAAATAATTCATTTATCATGTTACTCCCTATAAGAACATGCTCTATATAGAATTTAGCAATTCAACAATAACCATCATTTATCACTTAACGATCATTTATCATTTCCATTCATTGCATTTTAGGTTTTTCTCCTTATGTTATTGTAACTCTTACAATTCTTCTCCTCCTTTTTGTCAATTCATAAAAAAGAGAGGAAAGAAAATTTGTAACAAAGACAAGTACAATAGCATAAAAAAAATCTCATAACAGGATAAATTGTATAAACATGAAAGCAAGTAAGACATTCAGTCAACAAGGCCTCAAGCTATAACACCAAAGTCAAATTTTATTCACAAAATATTACAAAAGAAATTGTCTTTGAGGATGACATACCATCCTTGAACAAAAATTGCATACATGTGCAATCATGAAAATGCAAAGTGAGTGTGCAAAAGAGAGAGGGAGATATGTATAGAGAGGACAGATCAATGAGGAGAGGCTGGTGGTGAGGGGGTTAGGACAAGGGGGTCGTTTGGGGTGTTGGAGAATTTCTTGCCAGGTCTGTCCCTCAGTCCATACTTGTGACCAGAAGGAAAAGATGGAGCATCAGATTCTATGGTAGATGAGTCATCCTCTTGACTTTACTCCTCTGCTTCTATCCTTTTTTTAGCATCCTCTTCTTCTTTATCTTCTTGTGGCTCTGCCTCCCTACCTTGTCTTTCTTCTTCAGACTCCTTCTTTTTCAATTCCTTCATTTTCCTCTTCTTCTGCTTCTTTCTCTTCTTCCTCACCTTCTTCTTCTTCCTCTATCAATTTTTCTTTCCCATGTCTCAACATTTGTACTTCATTTTTCAATTCTCTAACTTTTCTTTCCACGAAAAACATTCTTGTGGCAGCCAGGTCTACCTTTTGTTCAGTTTGTCAAGAGAATCCAAAACTTGAGCCATGAAGTCAGTCATTGCATCTGCATTTCCTTCAAGTTCTTGATGCAAGCTTTTCTTGGTACTCCTTTGCTTAGAGCTACTCCCAGAGGGAGCCTTTTCTTTTGAAGTACTCCCACCATAAGATTTCTTAGGGGTCCACTTGTTGTTTTTCAGAGTGTATCCCATTCTCTTAAGAGTCTTTTTATTATATTCATCACTAATGGCCTTGGAGGTTCTCTTTTTCTCATTGCTCAAATCAATGTTGAAATGCTTGAAGAATTTTGTGAGGAAGATGCCATATGGCAGATTGATTCTGGAAACAGTAGCCTTGTGCATATGATCTAAAATGAATAAAGGCAAATCAATCCTAGAGTCAGTCAGATATACCCATAGGAAAAACAATTCCTTTTCAGAGACATATTCATATTTTCCAGTCTTGGGAGTGAAAATTGTGTAGGTAAAGTGATGAACCAACCTTAATTCAATAGGCAAATTAATGGCAAGAGGTTGTAAACATTCATCCACTTTCTTTCCATAAAGAATTTTCAGTTGATCTTTTCTTAAAATATTATCTCTGTAAACTTCTCCCCCAAGTTTGATTCCAAGAATGTGCCTTATCACATCTCTGTCCAGAGTAAAAGTGACACCCTTGATATAACTTACAATGGAGACTTCTCCATAATCTCTTTCGGCATTAGCATAAAAATGGGCAACTAAGTCAGGGTAAACATTATCCCTTAATGTAGTCACAGATTTTCATCCCAAATTTGCCATTTTTGAACTTAACTCAAATTTGTAATGATCGAAGAAATGATGGTCCACATATCTACCATTATATACTTTTATGAGAGAAAAAATTGAATTGTACCTTTTTTGTACTTTATCCTTACTGAAATAAAGTTCATTCATTACCAGGGCTGTTGAGGATGCTAGTTTTCCCTTCTTACTTTTCTTCTTCTTCCCTCTATCCTCGCTTGATTCCCCCTTGAATTTTCTCTTCTAACTTTTTGCAGTATGGGTTGTAGATATAACTAGGGCTTTAGAGATTTTCTTCGGTTTAGGGTTTTTCGGTGCCATGGTAGAATCAATAAGGGTGATGAGAAGATGAAAAGGATTTGATTAGAGTTAAAAATATTGTTTAAAGGATAGACTGAGACGGATGGTTGGTGATGGTTGGTTGGTACGAACAGGGGAGCGAAATAGAGAAAGAGAGGGAAAGTTCGAATATTTGTAAATATGTTTGTGAAGTTGGCCGTTATAAAATATATAGGCCCGACTCATCTGTTGACACACAAACTTGATGTGTCGACACATGTGTGTCAACAAATCATTTGTGTGTCCACTGTCATGATGTGT